>JAOUZG010044158.1:2650721-2711737 GCA_026289955.1 Argiope argentata | reverse complement strand
TATATATATATATAAATATGTGAATTTATTTATTGTTTCTTGAAAAAGGCTTTAACGTTTTGAATCAATTTTTATGTATAAATTAGGTTTTGCTTTTTAAGTTTATCTCTAGGTGTCTTTAATAATTAAAAAAAACACGCAATTTTACACTCATTTTTTTACTACTGAATATTGAGATGTGACTATATATGATCTGCATAAGTATATCAGGAATGGTGTAGGGCTGAGGCACCCCCTTATTTTTTCTCATGTTTGGTCCGGCGTTTGCAATTCAATTAGATTTCGATTATAACTTTAAACGAGATTTAGGATATGATTTTATTTACGACTGATTTTCATCCAAGACTGAAAAACACACCACTAACCTAAAAACAATTAACTTGGGCGTACCTGAAGTAAAACAAAATCGCAAACCAGGTCCGTATTTCTTAAAATCAAGTAGAATCTATTTTATTTATCGATCGATAATGAGATAGCCACAACAGTATTTTACACATATATTTTTTAACTTTTAAATAAAATGAAAATACAGTTGCCACTAATTACAACACCCTGCATATGCGCGAATATTCAATGCCAATTGGAGCAAAGCAATTCCTTGAATTTTCTACGCTAGTTGGGGTAACGCAATACAGAGTAGAAGTTTTTAATTTCCTTTGTTCTGTTCTATTTTAATTCAAAAATACTTCTGAATAAAACTGAAAAATCTATAAATTAATTAACGAATACTAAGAAAATAAACAGAATAGTTTGAAATAACAGGTAAAAAACATTTTAAGCCTAATCTCATTAGAGTGAGGGAAAAAAACTGAAGTCTTATTCATTTGGTGTTGGGAAAATTAAGATTTTTGGCGGGAAAGTAAGAAAAGTGTCGTTTTTAGTATTTTCCTCACTATTTTTCCGTTTTATCTCTCTATAAGAGCCGTCCTTGTGTCTTAAAGGAAATATTTTTAAAAAAATTAGCCGAATTGGTGGATCCGTTCTCGAGTTTTGCACTTAGTAAAACATTTGGCGATTCATTTTTATTGATATATTTAACATTAAAAAAATTCTCTCGGCAAATTGAAAGGTAAAGGCAGATTCCTTTGCATCTAAGTTACTATCTGGCAACAAAGTTGATGTTAGAAACAATCAAAATTAGGGCTTGAAAATCTCTTTCGAAGATATTACAGTTAACGAAAAACTGAAAACAAAATCTTGTTTCTTTAAATGTTTCGACACAGAGAAGTAATATTATGAACTATTACTTCTCCAGTATAAGTCTAGCTGTAAGCATCTCCAAAATGAGCAGTGACAAAGTGATTATAATAGCCTTGTAGTAACCTAAAACAGTTTCTAATCAAAATTTCAGGGTGAAAAAAAATTTAAAAAAAAGATTTAAATGAAATCTTTTATGCATATTTCAATGTATTATGTCCGAACATAATTTCTTGAACGGCCAAGCACCACGAGCTCGTGCAAGTTAAATTATATTTTCATTCGTTTTAATTGTTTCATTGAATGAGTCACTTTAGTATTGCCAACGAGCCAAAAAACTTTGTCTCGAATTTATTGTTTAAAAAAATATCATATTTCCTATTTATTTCCTTTCATATAATCACATACTCAAAATGACATTTTTCTAGGTTTTATTTTCTGTAGTAATAAACTTATTTTTTTAATCAGAGCTTTTGTAAATGCAGTGGCAACACGTTAATAAAAGCTGATTTTTTGAGATGTTCGTGCAGATAATAAAATTTTTATTTTTCGCCTATGAATTTTTTATCATGTCAGAACATGATGTTTTGGGGATGAGGTTTTTGGCGTCAAAATTGATACATTGAAATATCCATAGCAGATTTCATTTGAATCTTTTATTTTTTTACCTACGGATTTTTGCTGACATAAGAAACCTCACCCCCATAACAACATCATGTTCTCACATGATGAAAAGAAATGAGATTTGGTTATCAGATTGTTCTTTTATTGGTAATCTGATCGTTCTTTATTGTCCAGAATATATAGCAATCTAAAAAGATGGTTTTATATGTTAATGGAGTAAACGTTTTCATGTGACATATCTTCACTTTTAGAAGAATCTGTGTGTGTGTGAGGGGAGGGGGCAGTGAATTGACGCTCTACAGGCCAAATCGTTTGACCTAGAATGCCAAACTTCTAATATATATCCTTCTAATTGGGGCTCAAAAGATAATTCCTGAGTCGTTTGTAATAAGGATAATATCTAATAAGAAAAAAGGACTAAATGAAGGAAATGATTATATTTTATTTTATTCGATCCAGCAAACGTTCTGTTGAATTACAGATTTCCGTCCTACGAGTCATATTTAATAAAATCTATAGACTAAAAATAAGTTTCGCTCTTTGGTAACGAAAACTTCTTTTCAGTTGTGAAAATCTGAATACCAATATTTTATAAAAACACGAAATTTCAGATCCTTCCATTCGCTGTTTTGATGAAAATACACCAATCAGTGTCTAGAGTTTCCCCAAATCTTATTAAAATAAAGAGTGAAATTGTTGGTTTTCCTAAAATAATGATGTTACACGTAGCTTGGTTAGATTTGATTCTAGAAGATTGGATTATTTTTTTTCATTTAAAAATCAAGAACGTCAAAGATATTTTACTAAATATAGTTCACAAAATCAATGGATTGTATAAATTTTAACATCCATACATTTTTTACAACTATATTTATTGGCTAAAATAAATCAAATCTTTATTATTTACATTCATTTAAGTATTTTTGAAGATAAAATTGGATTATACAATGATTCAAAGAAGTTTATGGCTCATCATACAGAAAGCATATACTTTTAGAAATTATATAAACTAAAATAGTAATAATAATAATCTATATATAAGATATTTTAGTGCTAAGGGATTTTATTTTCGGTATTTATAATTTATAGCATTTTTGGTTTAAGCAAAAAAAAAAAAAAATAAATAAATAAAGTATGAGTTGAAATTTGTTTACTTCTATTTCAAATTTTAGGGCAGATAGACAAAAAGTACGAGCTTATAACAGAGTACAGTGAACAGAACCGTGTAAAGGCTTCTAAAATGTTGTGAGAGTTATAGTCAACAAAATTTGAAGCTTGAAAATATTTTGCTCCAAAAGCCATAAATACCAAGTTACATAAAACGTTTAATCCAAATTTCAACCATTAATTCTTGCGAACTAGCTCATTCACAAAGGTGGATAATATAAAATACGTCGCGTTAGTTTTGTTGTTAAATCATTTGAAAATGACGTATCCCAGTAGAACAAAAAAAAAAAATCTTATAAAATGGCATATCATATTACAAATGCCATAGAATACCGAATGCTATTTCAAAACTCTGTTCACTATACAGCAACTCTACTAAAATCCCAAATTTTTCAAATTATTTAAAAAATAAAGTTTACATAGAAATGTTATTTTTTATTCATATTGAGCAATTTGAGTTATATAAGTTTCGCTGTGTTGCATAATTTGAGTTAGTGTTTAATAAATTCAATTGGACAATTATGCACCAAATAACAGAACACTACACCATGCTAATAAAATACACATTGCATTAAAATAAAAATGATATTGTAAATTGTATATTTTTCCAACAAAAATTTAAATCGGTTCACACCGATCTATGAAACTGTGTTCGCTGTGTTGTATAATATGATATGCAACCACCTGTTGAAGACAAGAATAAGTTTTTTAAAAAAGAGATTCTCCCTTTGATATTGAAAAATCTCTTTTTCCATTAAAAATTTAAAAAATTAAAGACTATTAGTTTTTTAAAATTATCATTAAAAGCTAGATTGATTTTCAGTTCAACAGATAAACCATAAAAGTTACAGAATTCTCACAAAAAAGCGATATCTATTAAAAAATAACCTTCGTCTCAAATTATTTTGATATTTAGTTAATAAAATACTACCCCCCTCAAAATGTTTCTGTTTTAATAAGCTAACCAAAGATATGATGAGTATAAAAGAATATCAGATTTTTAAGAAAATGTTTTCCTTTTAAGTTGATATTTTTTTATTTGTAAAGTAAATATAACTTAAAATATAATAAAAGATTTTGGAAAAAAAAATTTGCTTTTAAAAACATTCTGTATATCTTTTGATTCTGATAGAAAATCCTGTTTTTGGTCATAAAATCTTTCTTTGGTTCTAAGTTAATCAATTAATCTGAAATTGTAAAGAATCAATTTAACTGAAAAGATTAATTAGTAATATCCTTTTACTTCAATTTATAGAATACTGCATCGTCTTAATCTAATTCTGACTAGTCCAATAGAAAATCTTCGATCAGCCAGCTAAAAAGTACTGCGTTCGGGACTCGTGGTGAATTGTTATTGTCTTAAAGGAAAGGTTTATAAAGAAAAGTTCGCATTTTTGTGAAAGATTCTAATCTATACTTATTCTTTTCTTTTTACACTTTTACGGATGAATGTTAGATCTTCAATATCACCTTATGTCGTATAATGTTGAACAATACTGTTTAACTTTATTCAATAATCACGAAAAAATATTCTAAAGTAAAAATATTTTTACATTCGCATAATTTTCACTGCTTCATAACGGAAGAAAATATTTCGTAATACTTTTTCAAATTTTACGTTATTGTGCAATATTTTTTGCTCTTTGTGGATAGGAATAAAAGACGCAGAATAATTGTATTTAATATACGACTAGCTTTTGCTCGCAAATTCGTATGCGTATAAATTTTCACGTGTGTCTTTAAGAAGTGACGGTATGATCACAATGTAAACTGTTATCAAGCCATATCATTATGGTGCTATTGAAAACAATTTTCGCCAAAAAAAAGTTTGTCACCAAATTTTAGCGAAATGGCCAAATGTAGCCCGAACGACAGCAATACCGTTTCCAATCGTACGGTTTCAATAAACGATGTAGCAAAAACATTTCTACGTCAGTTGGAGGTCACGAAATACAGATTAGAACATTTTAATTTCCTTTATCCTGTTTTATTTTAATTCAAAAAATACTTCAAAATGAATTTGAAAAATCAATTGATCAACAATGTTCAAATTTAAATGCATCAAACACTATGAAAATAAACAGAACCGTTTGAAATAATTGATCGGAAATGTGTTAAGCCTAACCCCATTCTAGTGCGGGGGAAAAAATCGAAGTCTTTCTCATTTAGAGAGTTTTAGCGGGAAAGTTAGTTTTTAATTAATAAAAATTTAACCACTCAATTAACTGGAATTAATAGTAGCCTGTATTCTGTTACAAAATTTCATCCAATTTCGTCCAGCTGTTCTAGCGTGATTGACGAACATCATCCATCCATCCATCCAAAATTTTAAATTTATAATAGTAACATGGATTAACACATTATGTGAATCATTCAATTTTTAACTCCAAAGAAAGTGAAAGTGAATATCCCTCAGCTAAACATTTTACCGGAAATCGAACTAGCGCAGTAGAAATTTTGAATGCCGAAATAATTAAAGTAAAAATTTCTTCCTTTAGATACACACTTGCAGAATTCTCATAAAATGGACATGCGTTACATTCTTAATTTAAATTTCGATTAATTAAAAACATTATAAATGTTAATGTGTACATCATTTTTATTCATTTGTCTAAAAGAGAAGAGTCGTAATTTTATAGGCGTTTCCAAAGTGAAAAGTCAATGAACTTGCGCAATCACGTAGCACTCGAAACTCAATTTTTCGTATCATGCGTCTTGGCAACAGCTAGGTGCGTTTTGATCCGCCATTTTCCATACACTCAAATCCAACAAGGGGGATATAACGATTCTCTAACGGAGGGTGTAGGGGTCCCCTAAACATGTATCCCTTAGGTCAACGTAAGTGTTTTCCATGTGGTTACTTTTTTTTCTTACTAGAAATACTAAAATAGATTAAGAAATGTGTTATAATTATCATTTAACTTCCTGTGTTTACATTATGAGTCACTGATGGTTTCAGTGTTATAAATAATAAAAAAAATATTATAAATGTTAAGTCTGTTTTCAAGAAATAATGATTATTTAGTATATTATCTAAAATAAAAGTATTTTCTCACTTTTATTTTCTTTTATGATTGTTTACATTTTTGTTCGTTGCTTATTTATATTCGCATGTGTGTAGGGGGAGGTCATTGTAAATATGATCGTCCCATACAAGTTATACTAGTTGCATGTACTCGTGCGTACGATATATTTTATGGAAGTATTGCTTTTTAGACCAAAAATAGTTATTTTGGACTTGTATTTTCCCATGTGATTAAAAAAAAAGTTATCTTAAAAATAAAAAAAATATTGAAAGAATTATTTCATTTTTTTCTGTATTTCATATTCCTTTGTTTGATGCTAATTGAACAATAATTTATAAATATAAATATTCTGTATATAAATGTATATACAAGTTGTATGTATATTTATATATGTGTTTTGTATATAAATATATATATATATAGTACTTATAAATATTTGGATTTTCGAAGAAATCAAGTATATGATTTATTTTTATAATTGGGATTTTCTTACATAAAATAACTTTTGGGTGCTAGTATACAAATAGTGTGTTTGTGAAACAAATTTGTTTTAAGGATTTTATTTATATATACAAATATTTATTCCCTATAATTCTTTTATCTGTTCGATAAATTTGTTCTAATATTTGATATACTGTTGGATTTAGCAAAATAGGGGATATATTGTAATAATATGTATTAATACATTCTCTTAGTGAAATAAAGGCTTATTAGAATTAATTCAAAACTGCCTTAATTTGCAAGATTTTTTTTTTGCGTAATTTTTCGAAATATTACAATATGCTAAGCCTGAGTAAAAATTTTCCCTAATGTTTTCATTTATTTTTCTGACCTTAAATTGGTAATGCATTATGTCATAACTTGCTGCCAGGAAAAGTAGTGGTTTTTATGAAAATTTACTAGCTGCAGGTGACTTGTCAGTTGAGCTGCAAAATTACTGCATAATCTGCAGCTATTTATAAACCATATTTATTCATTTATTATTTTATTTAATGATAACTCGATATCATATAAAAATAGGCAATAAAAAGTTTATTAGTCATAATTTGTGATAAAAAAATAATAGATCGAAAATTGTTCACTTACGATGCATCATTGTGTAGGAAAATGAGCAGTGCAGAAGATACTATCTGTGTTCTGTTTTTTTCTCTTTATTCTGTAAAGCATCTAAAATGGTCATTTCACTCAGTCAGAGTTGAGAAATAATAGCATATTCTTTATTGTATAGAGTATTCCATTAATGTCAATAAATTTTTCATTTTTTTTTTTAACTTTTTGGTTTAAGCTGTTTTTATATTTCGACTTTTAAATATTTGAGCAAAAGAAACATTTCTAACCTAACATTGGAATATTTTTTTCTTTATTATATTATCCTGGAAATATTAAAATAAAATAATAAAAGAGAAAATTGATTTAGTTTAGCTAATAATTTGTGTTTTTTGACAAAATAATTTTTTTATTGTATTTTTATTTTTGCAGTGTTAACTGATTAAATATAATTTTTTGTCTTGCTGTTAAATTAATATTCTTTTTATTGATAAATTAAGCACTTTGTATTAAATTGCAAAAATTTTATTAAAATTTGATATCAGAAGGTGAGGTGCATTTCCCTTTTTTAGAAATTTGTACTCTCATTTTTGAGCAACAAACCACTATTGCATTCACTTTTTTAAAAAATTATTTTTCATTTTAGTGATATTTTCATTTGTCATTCATTAATTAGTGTCTCTGGAAGGATCTTGTTTTCTTTCCAATGTTTGAAGATTAGATTTTAACATTTGCAATCTTGATTCTGAGTATTTGATCTTGATTTTGTTAGTCAAAGGAGTGGCATTTTATTATCTCTAATTATCACTTTCACTGATAAAGTCAATGCTTTATACTAGATTACTCAACATAACAACCTTCAGAATTGAATTTCTTTATTTTTTCATATACTTTTAGAGAATAAATTTTGATGATTGATTAATCATTGAGTATTATTTCTTTTTATATCTGGAATAATTACTTATATTTCTTTTTCAAAAATACTTTCAATGCTTCAACATTTATTCTGCCTACAACGCAAAGTAAAAATTCAAGAAAATAGAAATTTGGGAAATAGGAAAAGTAAACTTTAATTTTTTAGTATTTAACGTTAAAGTTAATCTCTGTATTAGAATTTTAACTTTATTTTTAATTCTTTTTGTAGTACATATTATATACAGAGAATAAGGATAATTTTGTACTGCTCATAACTTCCAGTAAAAAGAACCTCATGTATTGAGTTTTCACAAAGAATTTAATTTCTGGACCCGTTAAACCTGACGTTCTTTACGGTAGGTTGCTTGATCCCACCTACATATCTTTATATGGTATTTTTCTATTAGTGTGGACTTGGTTATTACTAAATTTGAATGTTGCTTCTATTCAATTAGTAACAACATTCATATTTAAGACTAGTCTAGTTATTGTTGAAATTTGGCAATAAATAATTTGTATTTGGGGCTCCTCTAACAGAAAAATGCCCTGTATTCTATAGAATAAGTTAATCTATAAAAATGAATTAGGTTTTGAAGAATTAATCCTTTATATTGGTTATTATGTGTTGGATTATATATATTTATTTTTGGGCTGGTACTTATTGAGTAAAAGTAAGAATCTCAAATGTTGACTTATTGATTGGTTTCATATGCAATCTGTGATGTAAAATCTGTTCATATAACTTGAGTTACATCTCAGTGCTTGTCTTTATCTAAAATAAATATTACACATGTATCAACCATTTCCCATTTGTTCAACAGTGTTTGTCTGAAAATATATGAAATATTGGGATTTAACTGGCCTAAAACTAGAATGTACCGAAAATTGCTATTGTGTTTTTTGCTATAGTGTATGGATTGCTATACATAATATGCTAGATAACTAATATAATATGCTAGAAAGATAAACCTCACTATAAATATAATACTTTTATTGTATCTGATATTTTTTCTTCTTTAAATTGATTTTTGTTTGTGCATCGTATTGCATAAAGGAAAAAAAAATTAAAATCTGTTCCCTCTTTTATAATATTTTTAAATGGAAGCGCACAATGAAAACATTTAGAATTTCATTATTTGTTTTGTTTGTCATACACACTGATAATATATTCTTTAAAAAATTGGACTTGATTTTTAAATTATTATTTGTTTTTATCATTTTTTGAAATTTTATGAAAGGCCCATTATGAATTTTAATCAAAATGTTTGGTTGACTTCTGTCAGAAATTGTTTTAAATATTTAGTATATCAACCTAGAGGTGTCTGATTGACTGAAATCTAGAAAACCTTTATATAGCTTTTTTCTTATAATTAAATCAAAAGATTGCTGTTCTTGTATCTCTATGTTTTGAATTTCTTCCTTTGCTATGTGTAGAAATTATACATTATATTATCTGCGTATGGATACATAATTTTAAATAGAAAAATTTGATAATTATATTCTCCCACCACAAGTTTATCTCAAATCATAAATTTGTACTTCTCTGTTAGCCAGGTGCTAGCTAAAAATTGCCAAATAATATAGAATTCTGTTGACTGTTTTACAATCTGCTTTGCTTGGCAACTCAGATCATATTTAGTTCACAACTGGCGACATTTGCATCTGGCTAACAGAAAAGAACCCGTATTATATATATAATATAAAGACTGATGTTTGGGTATGCTTAGTACTTATAGGATAATATTTCATTGAACAAATTTATATGCAGTTCAATTCTTCCTAAATTAGAAATTGGTATCTATTTTTTTTCAGATAAATGCATAGTTCTAATTTTGCATGAGCTTATGTTTCTACTGTTCTTTTATTCTTAAAATTTTGCACTGCAATTTATGCTTAAAATTATATATTATTCTTGTGATTTAATTTCAAACCTTAATGTAATTAATATATTTTTGAATGAATAGCTCCTGGGCCAGTGGGGCCACCTGCACGAGCCACACAACCTTTAACACCATCATCTACTCATCCACCTGCAGGAGCTCCAAGTATGCAGCAGCCCCCGGGTGGATCGCAGCAACCTCCTGACCTTCCCCAGTTTGTCTGTCCTCGCAGGCCAAATCTGGGAACTGAAGGTCGGCCAATCTTATTGCGAGCTAATCATTTCGAGATTCGAATGCCAAGAGGATATTTACACCACTATGATGTCACAATTACGCCAGACAAATGTCCTCGAAAAGTCAACAGGTAAATTCACGTAGTTTATTTATGAATTTATTTATTTTGACTTTGTAAAAAGGTTTTTTTTTCTTATTACTTTTAGATAATTTTTACTTATAAATGATTATAGTCATGGATAATTCAGCAGGTAGGTGAAATTAATCAAATTACAAATAAAGGATATATATTAAAATTAAAGGATAATTTTAAAAATCAATAGTTACTCATATTTTTAAAATCCCCTAGATAACTTTTTTTATTGATTCTGTTTTGCAAGGATGCTTTGATAATATGCATACTTTGATAATATGACATTTTAAATAAAATTCCTATATTCATAAATACTTTTTTGTTGAATAATTTTTATAATTGGGAAAAGGAGGTTATAATTATAATGGAAGTTTTACAATTGTTAAGCTTTATTTCATTGTTGTAATTCTGCTTAATTATTTTCTTTCTGACAAAGTAAATTGACACTAAATTAGTTCCATTTTATTTTGCAAGAGCAAAGGAAGTGTTACCTTTTATATTTTGCATTTTATACTTTTGGGTTTGTGCATACATATTTAAAAATTTAACTTGTCTTATTAATATAATCTTTTCTATTTCCCCCTTTTTTTCCTTTAATCAATTTTGCTCAGTAATTAAATTATATTTTAAAATAATACTTATATTTGGCTTTGATATTGCCAAAATATATTTGCAAATTTATCAAATGTATCCTAAACCAAGCTTATATGTATAATTTTATATATGAATAAAGGAACCCTAATAATTTGCCATTGAAGTTTCATGTGCATTACAGAATAATTTTCATAATTTATACAATATCTCATTAGATTATTCAATAAAAAACTCTGGTGCATCATAAATATCAATTTTACTTCCAAACTGATTTAGGTGATTAAATAATATTTTATTGCATTCAATAATTGTGTTTCTGTAATTTTTTTGAAATCTTAATCTTATTTTGTCCTTTGGCTCTTGGGAATCATATTCAGCAAAATATTCTTGGCACTCAAATTTTAAAAAATGGGGGGAAGAATCTCTTGTCTAGTATCAAATCTGGTCGACTTTTGGAAGTTTTGAATATTGTAATTTTAGAAAAATCATTTTTTTCATAATCATGGTATAATCTACCTTAAAAATTCTGGCTGTGCATTTCCATATATTTTTTGAGAGGATCAACAGATTGGTCTAAAATCATTAGTATTTATAACATAGTTATCTTCAAATTTTCATAACTCACTCAGTTTTAGTTACAATAGAGTGGACCTTTATTTTATATTTAAAACTCATCATCCGGCTAGTTCACTGTAAATATTGTTTGCATTTAATTTTCTTTAAATTGTATGCTTAATTGTGCCTGCCAAATTATTAGACATTAAAGCTATTTTTAAAGTTATTTTGTGACTCACATATGCTCTATTTATTTTGTGCTGGATAACTTCTAATTGAGATCAGTTCCTCATTAGGCATAGGGCTGCCATGGGATGATCAATCCTATTACATCATGGCATTAAAAACATAAATGTCAGGTTCCTCTTTCTTATGAATTTTGTGATATTGTACCTTTATTATTATTATACATCTTGCTATGAGATATTATTATTAACTATTTAGATATGAAATAGAAGTTTCTTTCAATAATGGGGAAAAAAAGTTCCACCCTTAGATAATGCATAAAACCCTTAAAATTTGTTAGTAGTAAATCAAAAAAATGTCAACATTTAACAAAATTTTCCAAGATTATATCATAATTCAAATTAGTTTTCTATTTATTTAATTCATAATCAGATTTTTTTAAATCACATCAAAATATTCATTGCTAAAATTTGTAGCTTCAGGTCAAACGGAAGAATACCAATCTGTAGAATACCAACATTATACACATACACAATTATTATTAATATAGATTATTTCAAAATATTAATAGCTTATAGGTAATGTTGATTGTTAATATTCTTTTCTGTTTTTAAATTCTGAATATATCTGAGTTTTAAAAAAATAATTTTTAAAATTCATTAACCACATATTCTGTCCTTTTGCTTCTTAAATTTTGTGATGTTTATTTTATTAGCATTCTTGATGTACAGCTTCCAAAAGATTGTAAAATTTAGACATTTTTTGTTTATATGATACTACTTTAGATTAGCAAATTAGTATTTTATAATTTTTATTTAAAAAATATTTATTTATTGAAATATGTATTGACTTATCTAAAATTTTATGATTTTTTTGACATTGTATCTAAAAATTGTTTTGTTTTTCAGAGAAATCATTGAAACAATGGTACAGTCATATTCAAAAATATTTTCAAATATTAAACCAGTATTTGATGGTAGAAAAAATATGTACACTAGAGATGACATTCCCATTGGACAGGACAAGGTAAATATGATGGTGCAAATGAAAACTTTAAGATTTATTTCATATTATCATAATTTAATTAATGCATTATTCATTAAAAATTATTTTACAGATGGAATTTGAAGTAACCTTACCTGGTGAAGGCAAAGACAGAGTATTCAGGGTTGCAATTAAATGGTTAGCAAAAGTGAGCTTATTTGCATTAGAAGAAGCACTTGAAGGCAGAACACGGACAATTCCATTAGATGTAATACAAGCCCTTGATGTTGTAATGAGGCATCTTCCAAGCATGACGTAAAGTGTTCTTTTTTTCTCCATATAATATGATATTAAGAATTATTGGCTGTTAAATGCATTACTATTTCCTCTTGATATAGATTGCTACTATTAATTTGGATAAAATTCTTACCTTAAATTTGTGCTGATTTTACATTGTTAGTCTTTCAAATTATTACAATTTAATGTTTTTATTTCCATTTTACTGTAAAATTATAATAAAAATATTTCATATAATCTTTAACCTGCCTTTGCATACTAACAAATGGAATAAAAAAAAATTGAGAGTGAATAATTTTTTAGTTTCTTTTATATGTATTAATATATAGTCTTTGAAGCAATTTGTAAGTTTCGTATCTGTCTCCATTTTGGACTAGTTTTTAATTTAAATTCATTCAAAATTTAATATATTAAGAAAATCTTTTAGAATTTAAAATTTTTAACTTTAGACTCCTCTAGAAAGTGTCATTTTAATGGATAGGAATTTCAAACAATTTTCTTTTTCATGTAGGCATAGAAAATTTTATTAGTTTTTTTTTTTGTTCATTATATTCTGAAGATGAATTAAATAAAACATATATGATCATATATTAAGATAAAGATTTAATTTTCTCTGAACTATAACATTTTTAATTTGGAATTATTCATTGTTATTAAAATGAATTCTTAATTAGAAAAAATTTTGTTAACTCTGATAATAACTTCGTTCCATTTTTGGAGATTTAATTTGAAGTAAAAAACACACACACAACCTTGGGTGTTTTATTTAAAGTTATCATCAAATGGCTTGAAACATTGTATCAAGTATATTATTTTGTGTTTTATTTTACTCAAATCCTTAACTTTGCATCTCTTAAAGCATAGAGCCTAAAATAAGTCCTTGTTTTCATTTATTCTCATTTCTCTTTCACTGTTGAGTTATTCTAGTTTCTGCAATTCTGGAATATCCAATTTGTCTCTCAGGGACAAGATAATTGATAATTTTTTTTCAGGTTTTGAGTCACAGTCTTAATAATAATAATAAAATAGAAGAAGAAAAATGATCTAAAGATTATATTTCGTATTTTAGGGATTTTTGTTGTATCTTGAAGTATAGTCCTATTACTATTTTATGATATGGTTCTATTTGTGAATGGTTTTTCCTAAATTACTTATTCCTTTGAATTGATATTTAAAACATTTTCTATACATAGCATCTAAAAAGAGATTTTAAAAATAATTTTATTTTTTAGGTTTACTCCTGTTGGGAGATCATTTTTCTCATCACCAGATGGCTATAATCATCCATTAGGAGGAGGACGAGAAGTTTGGTTTGGTTTTCATCAAAGTGTGAGGCCTAGTCAATGGAAAATGATGCTAAACATTGATGGTAATATATTTTTAAAATGTTTTCATTTTTTTACTAGCCGTTTCTGAGATCTTCAGACAGGCATTTGGATCATGATGGATTGTTAAGATTTAATCTCAGTTTGGATTGGCTTTCTATTCCTTTTATCACTTTTCAATCTCATTTCTATATTTGGAAACAACAACTGCTGTTAATAAGCTTTGGGACAGGATTGACTTATACTCAATCTACTTATAATTTTTAATAGGTGTTTATGCTCCTGAAATTTGGTTGACAAGCTATATACTATTGGTTCCTTTATCTCAACCAGTATTAAAACCAGCCCTTGAAGCATTTAACTTGCTAAGGACAAATAGAGATTGAAATTAGGGCTTAGTTTTAAGGGAGGTACTCCAATGATTTTCCTTGCTCTCAAGTTCTTATAACTACTACTTTTCCTTGTTTAAAGGGAATCAGTTTTCATTGCATCTAAATTTTGCTAGGATCTTTTATATTCACTAGTAATTGTTAAATAAAATGTTTGTTGTTGTAATAAAATAACCCCTTTTTATTAATATAATAATTTGCACAACTGTCGCCCTATTTTTGTAAAATTTACATACTAAAATTTTTAAGTAATGAAAATAATAATCTGCAAATTTCTAATTAAAATACTGTTGTGTTCTGATAATTTTTGTTCAGTAAATACAACACTTCCTTTGAGCTTTATTTTTGATTTTCTGAATTCCTATTTAATCTGCTATTCTGAGAAATAATCCAGATACAATACTGAAATTTATTCATATTAGTTTTATTCTGTCAAATATCTCATAAAATATTATCAAGTTGTGATTTGCATCTACTGTTTTTTTCATTGTGAAAATTTCATACAACTCCATTCCTGTACTTTTATCGTGCTTTTCAGAAAATAGTGTTTTCTTCATTAAGATTAAAGGTATTTCATTACATATAAAAAGTGTTTGCATGAATATTTTGGGTGAAAAATGCATATTTATTTTTTATTCCAGAATGTTAAATATTTTAATTTTTGTTTTTAGTGTCTGCTACAGCTTTTTACAAAGCACAACCTGTCACTGATTTCCTGTGTGAAGTATTAGATATCAGAGACATAAGTGAGCAAAAGAAACCTTTAACAGATTCGCAGCGAGTCAAGTTCACCAAAGAAATCAAGGGACTTAAAATAGAAATTACCCACTGTGGTGCTATGAGGAGAAAATACAGAGTATGCAATGTTACACGTAGGCCTGCTCAGCTTCAATCGTAAGTTTTCCATTGTAAAATTACTGTTACAACTTAATTTAAACAATATCAGTACTCTGACTGTAAAAAAATGTCACTTCTGGATATCTTTAGAGGAAGAGCATAATGCTTCCAATAAATTTAATCAATGAATCATTTTGATATATTTATCATATCAAGTAATATATAGATTAGAATAGGGCAAGTTATTAAAATAACATTTAAAAAAAATTGTATTTAGACAAAATGGACAGAAAGACTTAAATTGTAATGCCAACGGAAAAGAAAATTCCTTTTAAATATTTTGTAACTGTTTTCTTTTCTAAGGAAGGTTAGGATTTTTAAAGTTTGTATTGAAATATATTATTTTTGAAATTTTCAGAGACTGCCAATATTTTGCTGTCTTATTTCAAATCTGTGTCAGAATTTATGTTCGAATATTTTTTATTCCATCAAATAGTACTGCTTTTTTTATTGTAGAATAAACATGGATCTGTAACATTCTCTTTATAATCCATATTATTTTTTACATTTATTAGTATTAATCATTGATATTGTTTATTAAATGTAAGTGTATTGATGACTTTCTGAGTACCATAATGAACCTTTTGAGATTTGAAGATCATGGGTTCTGTCGCATCAAACTCCAATGAAAGAGTTTAATTTCATGTTTTGAACTGTTATTATTTTCTGCTTATTATTCTGTGATAAGGCATGCAGATTTACAAGAAAAATATTAGAAAGCTTTTTTGAAATTTTTTTGTAGTTTAAATATTATTAAATAATTATCTTAATGTTCTTTCAGCATTTTAAGTGTAAGATGGACATGAAATGTCCAGTATATATGAAATCCATTATTGTTTAAATCCAAAATTATTTCTGAAAGTTTTTGGATGTAAATCTTTGCCACTCACTCAATAGGTACTAAGCATCTAGAAATAATTATATCTTTTCAAATGCAGATATAATTCCTTTCTGCAGAAATATGGATTTTAGTATTTCTGCAATTGGATTTTATTGCTTTTGAGATTAATTACTTTTTATGTAAAAATTCTTTAAATTTTTTATCAATTATGTTATGTATAAATTCATTTTATTATTCAATTAATCATACTTATCTTATTTCTTGCTATCTGTTATGCACAAAGTATTATTTTATAATTTTTTGTACTAAACTTTTGGTATGTTTGAAAATGTGAGTCAGATGAAAGTTTTAGGACTAATCACTGGCTTAGTTTTCATCTTCTAATTTTCGTCTTTTTCCGTAATTATTATATAATCAATAATTCAAATGTTATTTCATGTCGATTTTTTAGTATTATTAAAAATAGTTTTTAGCAAGATTTCTGCACAATTTTTAATCATCAATTCATTAATTATCATTTTTAATCAAAGTTCAAACTAAATAATTAAGTCTAAAAAAATTAAATTTTAGGTTTCCTCTTCAACTTGAAAATGGACAGACTGTGGAGTGTACTGTCGCTAAATACTTCTTGGACAAATACAAGATGAAGCTACGGTAATTTCTATTATATAATTTTAATAAATAATTCTTATAATTTAATTTTCTTTAAAAAGAAAAATACATGTATGTTCTAAATTTTATAAAATTGAAAATATTATACATATATTACAGTTTATCCTTTTAAAATTTTATAATATAGTGTATTTTAAATTTCTTTCATTTTTATTTTGTCACTTTCTATATGAATAAGATTTTATATTCTTTTTTTAAGTTTTAATGTCATTTCCTGAGTACAAGTTATGCTTTATGATTTATTAACAATT
This sequence comes from Argiope argentata, assembly GCA_026289955.1. Taxonomy (NCBI): domain Eukaryota; kingdom Metazoa; phylum Arthropoda; class Arachnida; order Araneae; family Araneidae; genus Argiope; species Argiope argentata. Next base: position 2,694,523 of record JAOUZG010044158.1, on the reverse strand, counting down.
TTTTCTTAATTAGGTATCCTCATTTCCCATGCTTACAAGTTGGACAAGAACACAAACATACATATCTTCCTTTAGAGGTATTTTTTAAACTTATATTATGATAATTATAGTACCATTAAAATTACAATTAAAATTTATGCCAATTTAGTGATTGAACTTAAAGTAATTATAAAAATTAAACAATATTAAAAAAAACAGAGTATGTAAATAGATTTTGCACCTAAAATAATCATAGTCTTTAATTTGCAATTTTTTTTTCCTTACAAATTCTAACAAAATGGTTGAATGATTAAACTTTTATAAATGACTTTATTTAACAGGTTTCATACATTACAACAGTTTTTAATGATTTATTATGAGAAAATTTGTATAATATTAATATATATCTTTGAAACTTTGTTCTCAAGAAAAATTATTTCAAAATTTTCCTGAAATAGTGTACATTTATGGACATTGAGCTATTTATTTCAAAATAAATACAAATCAGTGAATAGAAGTCTAAAAAGTTTCTTGCATATTTTATAACAGATTTTAATATTTTATTTTGAGAAAATTTGTATAACATTAATGTAGATCTTTTCCAAAAACATATAGATGTCTAAAATATAATTTTTTTTATAGTGACAAATATCTTGTTTAAGGTGAAAAACATAGTCATATTAAATTTGTATTAGATTAAATGTTTAATTTTAAATATTGACTTTTTTTAACTTTAAAATAATCAAGCAACACCAAAATTGGGAAATATTTACAATATTATTTTAACTCTCATGCTGGCTCTGTTGATTTATAGGTATATTTTCTTAAAAATCTCAGTCATAAATTCTGCAAATAGTATAAATTTACCAATAACTATTTCAAAACAATTATAACCAACATTATAGAAATTTATTTGTAAATGTCATTTGCCATGGAGATTTATTAGAAAAGGAACTGTTTATTTTGTAAATAAACTGTTTACATTTGTAAATTTTTTAAAGTACTACTCTGAATTGCAGGTTGCTGAGAAGGTTTCATATAAACCTCTTTCAGAAATAGTGAATGCAAAAATAATTTTGTTTGAATTAATTTCTCTGTCTCTCTTTGTATATGTATGGTGCATGCTTGCTTGTTTTTAATTAAAATTCAGTTGTACATAATTATTTAATTTTTTAAAAAGTCATTTCCATTAGAGTACAATGTGAAATACTACTATTTGGTTTTGCTACTACACTAAAAGCAGATGATTCAAGCCTTAAACATTATCATGCTATGATATTTTAAATTTGAGTTTATTTTTGTGGGAAGATGAGAACTCGTCTCCTACCTATCTAAATAATAAGAATATTTACTCATTCCTAGACTTGAATTATATTTTTTTAATTACTTGCAAATATTTTATAAATTTTCCTGTTTTATAATTGCATATATCTAAACCACAATTTGCACATTTTTAGGTATGTAATATTGTTGCTGGCCAGAGGTGTATCAAGAAATTAACTGACATGCAAACATCAACAATGATAAAGGTAGTTCATATTTCCCTCTTTAAATAAAATCTTTATTACATGTATTTAATCTTTACAGTTAAAAAATCATATTTTTAGACGTTAATTTTTTTTTTTAACTATCAAAAAGGGGAAATGTTAGCTTTTTACTTCAGAACACAATTTTATAAATGCATTTACGTAAAATTATTGGCCATTATCTTCAGCACTTTTTTTGACTTTTAATACTTTATTAAAACTTATCTCTGAAGAGGAAAGTAATTGACAAGCTAAGTTTTGAAGTGATAATTTAAAACTTAATTTTATTATTGATTTTTAATTAAAGGTGGAAATGTTTAATAACATAAATCCATAGATTATTAATTATCTTATTAACATCATTGATGAAATTATTCAAAGATGTTATGATTTAAATTAAAAATTGTAAATAACCCACATGATGGAATATTTTAATTGAATCGGTAGACAATATAAGAGGAAGTATCTAATTAAAGTGTAAAAAAATAAACAGTTTAGAATTTTTTATTAAAAAAAAGATTAAGGATGATTTTTCTGTGGAGATTTTTATTTCATATAGGCATGGAAATTGAATTTTAATTTGGCTAAATGAGATGTTATATTTATTGATATCATAGGTGGCAATTTTTCTTTTAAGTCTGAGTTTTTTTTTAAACGGAGGATATAAAATTTTATTGAATATTCTTAATTCTAAAATTGTGATAATTTTTGTGAAAGATTTTAACTTTTATTCTTGTTAGAATTGTATATTCTTACACTAGTAGTAATTTTTATTTTATTAGTATAACTAATTTTTATTAAATTATTTTATCTTTAGGCAACTGCACGCTCTGCGCCGGATAGAGAAAGGGAGATCAATAATCTTGTTAGTAATACTGGTCAAAGCTCTGGTTCTAATACAGTAAGTGTGTTTTCTTTGATTCGTTGACAATTACAGGCCAGATCAATTCAAAAATATCGTATTATATATTCAAAGTAGTAAAATTATTTGAAATTGTGCATTAATGGCTACTTGTTTTAAAATTTTCTTAATGTAATTTTAATTTTTCAGGTAAGAAGAGCCAACTTTAATGATGATCCTTATGTTCATGAATTTGGTTTATCCATCAGCAATACTATGATGGAAGTAAGAGGCAGAATACTTCCTCCTCCTAAGCTCCAATATGGTGGCAGAGTGAGTATTTTTCTAGTTTTATTATTTTAATGGATGGTTTATGTTAGAATTTGAATTGATTATTATTGATTATTCTTTTCTTCGTTTAAAAATGTTTCATATTTAATTAGCCTTAGGTAAATGTATCTTTGCAAAATACTGTTGTGCAATTTGTTGCTAGAAAAATAAATCTGCTTTGGAATGTCATACATCGACCATAAACAGGATTTTAATTAGCACCTATCTTGTCTTGAAATAAAGTAATTTATTAAAGCAAGAATGACATAATTAAAGTGTGTTTGAAGGACTGTGAAAGAAAAAACCACTTGGAGTATGTTGAAGGAATTTGGTAAATGTTACATTTACATCGGAGGAGAATGAATTACTCAATTAAAAAAATAATATATCAATGTTTTGTTATAGGTGGCACTCTAGATTATTAAAACATTGTTTTTGCTCTGTATTATGTCAAAATAAATGCACTTCTATTTTAAAATCATTATGATAATAAAAACCAGGCATCTTTAAATAATAGCAATAATTTTGTCAAAGATAATGTGCCCTATTAGTAAAATGTTATTACCAAAACAATAGCAATTTATAGTAATGCTCTGAAAGAATTTCGTTATCTTAAAGATTTGAGAAAAGGACTGAGGTCTGCAAATGGCTTAAAGAAAGTGATTAATAAATTTGAAGCTACAGGAGAACTCAAAGTGCTTGAATCAGGAAGTTGTTGAAGAGATTAGGGAAGCAATTGATTCAGTGTTTGTGGATTAACAACATGTAAACACTAAAAATGTAGCTAGGAAATAATTGATGGGAACCTTATATGACCTTATACAAAGTCTTGTGCTGCATTTGCAACCAGGCAATCCACAACAAAGATGCTTTTGCCTACTTCATTTTTGCAAAATTGATGGCGAATCATGGATTCGAAAGATTTTATGGACTAATGAAATGTATTTCTCTTAGTTTGGACAAGTCAACACCCATTCTGAAGGATATGGTGCTAATCCAATTTATGTGCTGTTTTGGGGAAACCCTTGCATTTAACATTTGTTACAGTTTGGTGTAGTATGACTGCTGACTTTTTTTCTTCTTTTTTTTTGAAAATCTTATATAAAAGGGGCTACTTTGCTGTACTGGATCAGGCACTATTTGCACTCAAATTTTAGAAAGTAATGTGATCCCTGCTTTGCAAGTTCACATTATGTTACACAACTGCTTCACCAAACTTTTAGTGAGGATCATATTGTTAACAGATGTTTCCAAGATGTGGCCTCCTCGTTTACCTGATTTGAATGCTTGTGATTTTTGGCTGTGGGGATTTTTTAATGATCACATCTACTTGGGTGCTCCTTTCTCTTCCTTCTCTCTGTTTTTAGTTATTTATCCTGCTTATTTTTACTCTACAATAAACATATAATCACTTTTTTTAAAAAATTGTTTGAATAAATTTGTTGACTTAAGTTCAAATATGCCTAGAGATGTTGCATGATAAATAAACCCCAACTATTAAGTTATATTATGAATTTTAAATCTTGTTTTATGATTTTTATATTCTAAAAATAATTATTACTACATTAATATATTTCTCCGAATGCACTGTGTTATGATTGGGTGCAAAAAAGTTGTTGAGGCAGAATTTAAAGGTCCGTTTTGTCTCCAAGTAATTGATTAAAATTCTTTGTGATTAAAATATCTTATTTCATTTATATTTATTTATATTCTTATTTAATTCTTATGATCTCTTATAAAAGTCTTGTTTCTTTCTCAACACTTTGAATAAGCTTTGGGAATTCTTTTTGCACTTTATTTCCTGCAGTGAAGGATAATTTTTCAAAATTGATTTATGATGAAAAATTTGAAGAATTTATTTTTTAATAAGAATAATAGCAACATTTTCTTCCTTTCTCCCCTCTTATAGTAATTGGTTTTAAATTCTCAATTCTGAAAAAAGTTTAATCTTCCAAAATTAGAGAATTGCTGAGATATATTTTACATCTCATAAACTTGTTTAAAATTAAAATGTCAAATTATGCACGGTTTTAAATAGGAAAGTGGTTTTAAAAATTCTTATGTACATAAATAATTTTAAGTTTTTATTAAAGTTATCTTTTATTTTGAATTTCTTAAAAAAAATATTCTTGTTTGTATATTTTCAGACCAAACAACAGGCCATACCAAATCAAGGTGTATGGGACATGCGTGGCAAACAGTTTCATACTGGTGTTGAAATCAGAGTGTGGGCCATTGCATGCTTTGCACCACAACGCACATGCAGGGAGGACGCTTTAAGGTTTGTATTATTTTTATTTAATTGAATGAGTATTATATTTGTGTTCATGATAAATTAATATACATATAAATATATAATTTATTCTGAGCACTTTTTTTTCTCTGTTAGAATATAAACTTTGTCTTGAAATATAAATATTTTAGTAAAAAAGTCATCTAAACTATAGATCTTAAAATAAAAACAATTTTTTAAATTAAATTTTAGTTGTTTCTCATTGAATTTAAAGTAAACAAAATTTGTTTACACTTTTTTTTTATTTAAAAGAATACTTCTGGGCTAAAATATTTTAAAAATTGAAATGTAAGAACAGTATTGAGAGAATGGACTCCCACTATTTTCAACACTTCTAAAAGTCATAATCTGCAATCCATTCCACAGAGAGTTTATGTGTGCGTTCAATATTCTTGCGAGTGGTGATGGAATTGAGTAGAAGTACATTTTTCTTTTTGTGAAACAAATTTGTTAGATAATCTCCCAAATTTCATAATAATGATTAATAAATGTGTTTAATTTTTTTCTCATTTAGAAATTTTACACAGCAATTGCAAAAAATTAGCAATGATGCTGGCATGCCCATTATTGGACAACCTTGCTTTTGCAAATATGCTACTGGTGCAGAGCAAGTGGAGCCCATGTTTCGCTACCTCAAATCAACATTCCAAGGCTTGCAACTAGTCGTTGTAGTTCTTCCGGGAAAGACACCTGTTTATGGTAAGATTAATGTTTGATTTAATGTATATTCAATTTTTTTTGTTCAACTGGAATTAAAATGTATTAATTGTATATTAACTATCCTTTATGAATAGATATGTCATACTAAAATCCCCCCTACTTATATTAATTTCAGCATTTTATTTCACAATAATGATTTGATAAAATATGAATAAAAATTTGATTGAATTATTTTCAAGATTTAAACAATTGATCTTTTGTTTTTCTGAAACTCTATTCAATCATATCTGTAATTGATTTTATTGGACAATAACCAAAAATAACTATACAGAGTTTGATTTTTAAAAATTGCATTCATTTATACACAAAATTATTTTTAAGTACTGAAGTCATTATTATTACACATTAAAACATAAAACAATCTTCATTATTGTAATGCATTAAAATATGTTGTTGTCACATGATAATCAGAAATAAGCTCCAGCTAATATTAGTTTTTCTTGTTAATTTAGTTGATTAACATTTGCAGTAAGTACAATTAAGATTTGAATTTGAAGTATTGTTTAGAAAGCTAGAATGATTGTGCTTGTTTTAATCATATTTTTCATAGCTACACAAAATATTTTATTGGAAAATGAAATGAATAGACACACTAACATTAGAAAAGTTGCTATAACACAATTTTCATTAGTTCTACAAAAAATAAATTGGCTTTTTCTTATTGCTTTAAGATTTGATGAATTAGCTTTTTGTATATTGCATGTCATGATCAAGTTGTAATATTTCTTCAGATGGTACAGCATATTTTAATCCCTTATACATCAACATTATACATTATTGTGTTTCTTAGTACCGTGTAACATGGCTATGAAGACAGGTATGCCCATCATGCTTATTTGTGTAACACAGGGAAATGTTTTAGTTGTGTTACATGTGCGAGGTGTGACACACAATGTGGTGTACATGTGAATATCCCCTATATACATTCCAGGGCCCCAGAATTGTATAGAAAAAAAAATGAATTTTTTGTATTTTTTAAAAAAAAGATTGTTTTAGAAGTTTTTCATTTTGATTAAAGATGATTGTGTTATAAAATATTAATGCTTGACTTATGAAAGCATGATGACTTAAAAATATATGTATTTAAATGAAAATTTTTCTTAGTATATTAACTAAGTTAAATTTCACAGGTTTTTGTTAGTCACACAAATGCCAGAGTGATAAATAATAATGAAATTTTTTTATTCTTTTTTGATCATCACTGTAAATGAGTAGAAAGGTTATTTATTTTGTACTAATAATAAGAATAGATGTGTGTGTATTGACATACTACAAGCCAAACTGTTGGGCCTATAGCTAGCAAACCTGGATCTTATATCTTGAAGAGTTGGAATGTGCACTTTGGAGTAATTTTTTTCTGCGATGTAAATTAACAATTAAGCACAATTTTGGTTTTATTTTTATGATCATTTACATAAATATCACACAAAATTAAATTTAATTTCAAAATATAAAAAATTAACTTTTTAATTATACAATTTAATAGTTGTGTGAATTTTTCAGATTTTCACATTTTTTAAGTGTTATGATATATAATTTGATTTCCTCCATGAAGTTTCATGTAAACAACACACAGAGAGTACAAGAATTTATATAAGACAAAGTAAAATAGATTTAATACAAACAATTTAGTGGAATCATGAACATAAAGTTATATATATGAAATTAATCTAAAAATCTAACACATTCCAAATGCTATTACTTTTCATTCAGTGTCATGGTAAAGGGAATCAAAATATAAGTGTTTAAATTTTCGGAATGAATTGTTAATTTATTTAAGATGCTTTTCTGGAGTCATATAACTACATCAAATTTATAATCATGTTAAATTAACTTCACTTAAATGCAATATCATGTAATTTATATCTAAACTTTGGTTATGTCCAAAAGGATTTTTCTTGATTTATGAATTAATGATTTATCTTCCTGATGAATAGGCTCTTATTAATGCTTGTTCATTTGAAAGAAAAAAAAATGCTGAGAAGTTGCTAGAAAACTTAAAATCAATTTATTTTATATTACAGCTGAAGTTAAGAGAGTTGGCGATACTGTCCTTGGAATGGCTACCCAGTGTGTTCAGTCAAAGAATGTCAATAAGACTTCTCCACAAACTCTCTCCAATTTATGTTTAAAAATTAATGTCAAATTAGGAGGTATAAATAGTATACTTGTTCCTAATATTAGGTATGTATTATTATTTTGAGATATTCTCCCTTTTTTATTTATTAGTTTTTCCCTTAAACTTCATATTTATATGTTTAATGATAGATTTTAAATTTTAATACTTTTGACTATTTTTTTATTTTAAGCAAAATGATACATTTGATGTATTTAATAATTATTTAACTATGCTACATGCGTAAATTGAAAAAGAAATGTATAGTTTGTGTCAATAACTTTTTCCTTTCAAAACTTTATCAACTTTTTCAAAACCATATGCTTGAGTCAAGAAAACTTTTAACTACTTGTTAAAAGTAATAGAATAAATTTGTTCATCGTTTACAGACCCAAAGTGTTCAACGAACCTGTGATATTCCTTGGTGCAGATGTGACTCATCCTCCTGCTGGAGATAACAAGAAACCTTCTATAGCAGCGGTAAAAAAAAAGCTTCTTCCCCTCCCTTTCTTAGAAAATCACTTATGCTTAATTTTCTTTATTTATTCAGTTTTAAGAACAAGCAACTGATTTTTTAAAAACTGTTGTAGACAGAGAAGAGAAAGAGAAAGTATACAGACATTCATAATTTCAACCTTGAGATTTTGATAAGTTTTTTTAGAATTCTGTACTGGTATATGATAGTTTGAGAACAGAGGGATCTTTATGAATGAATGAATTAAATTGCATGCTTCATTTGACATGAGAATTGTAGATAATTGTAAAAATCTAAAATGAAATGTTATGTTTAGGAATAATTTCAGAATGAAACAGATCATTAATGAAATTAGTTCTGTGATTTTGCCATAGCATTTATTGATCTGCTTAAATTATAAGTTAAAACAAATCATAATCATTAAGAATGTATATTGTTTACTAAATGATGAATAGTGTAGGGCATGCCATATCAATTAAAAGAAGTAACTTTTAAAAATCATTACTGAATTTTAAATGTGCAATTTTAGTTTTTCCTATCTAAAAGATGCCTGATTGAATTTATTTTTAGTTGTAATCAGTACTTATTTTGAATTTTTTTTTTTTTAAAAAAAAAGGTTCTTATGAAGCTTTATTTGCATTAGTTGCACCTTAACAAAAAATTGTAAAAATCATGCAGGATGGTAAATGACTAATAAAAATAATTTTCCTGAAATTCAAAATTTTAATTTTAAATTTTTAACCCGGAGTAGGAAGTGAAAAGTTTTTAAATATAAAATTTTAAAAACATTTGGTAGATTTTTTTTTGAGTTTATTGTTGATTATCTTGTGGTAAAATAAAACTTAAATTTATTTTTTATATATATTTTTGCAAAATAGTACCTTTTTCTATAAACATTATTTTTCATTAGTAATAACATTGTTTAAACTATTCAGTGTTTTATATTTTTGAAACATGATTGTTCTCAATTATTTTTTAGGTTGTTGGCAGTATGGATGGTCATCCAAGTAGGTATGCAGCTACTGTTAGAGTGCAGCAACACCGACAAGAAATTATACAAGATTTGGCATCAATGGTGAAAGAATTACTCATACAGTTTTACAAATCAACACGTTTTAAACCTAATAGAATAATATTCTATCGAGATGGTGTATCTGAAGGACAGTTTCATCAGGTAAGATAGAATTTTTACTGTAGGAAGTAGATTGCAAAATTTAAGAAAAATTTGCTTGTTTCTACACAAGTTTTGCAAAATTCTCTTTTGAAAGGCAACCCTATCTAAATAAATGCATTGATATATTCTTTAGAAATGTTGTTAATACATATGACTTATTTTCAGGGAGCATATATATTTGCAATATTCACTGCATCCACTGTTGTCATACTATTACTGAGCTACCATACTGTCATGCCACTAATACACTAAATCACTTGCTATTTGTATGGAGTATGTTATAGCAATGGAAACCTAATTGACTTAATATAGTTGGAATCTGAAAGCCCTTATAAATTTTCATTCATCCCCCTGTTCACACCTTTAAAAAACAGTTTTTAATATCTTAAACTTTTTTTGCATATTTTAACAATGATCAATAATTTATTATGGTACAGAATAAACATTTAAATGCATTTATGATAGAGTAGGGCAGTCCAGGAATACAAAATTATACTGATTTTAAGATAAAATTTTAAAATTTAACTTTTTTGGATAATGGTTTTAAATAAAAATCCTATACTTTATTTGCAGTATGGATACTTACACTTTAAAAACAAATAAGAATATAATGTAAAGCATTACTTGAATAAAATACAAATGATTTAATCATCCATTTAGGGCTTCTATAATTGCCAGTCATATTTATACCCTCGAACACTCATATTAAAAATGCAGATGAACATTTTTTTCTCTTAGCACCAATGATGATTTTTTTCTTTCTAGGTTTAGGTAGAGTAAAATAATAATAAAAGACCTTAATATGCAATATAAAGTTTCACTTTAACCCTAAATTTAGAATCGCAGGTATTTCAATTCAAAATATATATATTTATAAATGGAGGATTTCATATTTCTGGTTAGGTCAAATCTAAACATGTCTCACCATGTGCACTATCACATAGCATATTAGATTGTAACCAATAGTTACTTAATATGTCCTTGATAATGAAAATTACTCCTTATTTTGCTGTAAAATTTTTCTTCAACCAGGTTAAATAGACTAATGTATCTACTACACTAATAAAAAGGCCACCCTAATCTTAATTTACTTAGTTGAAGAACTATTTATTTCATAAGCATATTGCATATGTTTGCAGCGGCTTTTCTCCAAGAAGATTGCTAATGAAAAGTGATACACTATTATTTTAAAAAGCATCTAATGTTTTCAAACATTTTAGAGGTGAAAATAAATTATAGTTCAAATTCAGAAAACTTAATAAATGTATTTTTGGTGGAAACAATTAAAACAAATTTATCTGTGATTTCGGGGATAAAAAGTGTATTATGCACTTCAATTAAAAACAAACTTAAAAAAAATTTGTACATAATCATTCTCTTCTTCTATTAGTTCTTTTCTTATGAAATTTTAATCATTTTATTATAGAACTATACTTTTTAATTTGGTGTTTAATTCTTTTTTCATTTGTCTGAATATTGATTGTTTATGATTTTTATTTTCTTTTAGGTGCTTACCCATGAGCTTTTGGCAGTTCGGGAAGCTTGCATGAAGTTGGAGGCCGATTATAAACCAGGAATAACTTTTATTGTTGTTCAGAAACGTCATCATACTAGATTGTTTTGTTCCGATAAAAAGGAACAAATTGGTAAAAGTGGAAACATACCAGCTGGCACAACAGTCGATGTGGGTATCACTCATCCAACTGAATTTGATTTTTACCTTTGCAGTCATGCTGGTATACAGGTATGGTCCATGTTTATTATATTGAATCTAAATCTGAATTCAAATTTATTTTAAAATTTAGCTTGCGTATTTAAAGTTTTAAACCTAAATCTTTTTTCTTAACCTTTTTAAAATTTTTAATGAAAGTTTTTTTTTGCTCTATTTTAAAATTTCATATTTGTTTCTTAAAAAAATATCTCATAGAAACCAAGGTATTTTAAAAGTCAGAAAAATGTTTTCCTGTTATTTAATTAAAAATCAGTAACTCAATAATTTAATATACTCAAATGAATTAATAATTGAGAATATTCAAATTATTTTAAAATTTTTGAAATTTTGAATGAAATTTCTAATTTTTTAATGTTGTAAATATTTTTAGGATTTTCAAATGTAATACTTACTTTTAATCTGCATGTTTCCTTTTTAGGGCACGAGTCGTCCCTCTCATTATCATGTACTGTGGGATGATAATCAGTTCTCTGCAGATGAGCTTCAATGTTTAACTTACCAACTTTGTCATACATACGTCCGTTGTACCAGATCAGTGTCCATTCCAGCTCCTGCTTATTATGCTCATTTGGTAGCATTTCGAGCTCGGTATCATTTGGTTGAGAAAGATCATGAAAGGTATACATTTTTTTCCCTCCATATGCATTATATTAGAGTAAATAAATATATATATTTCAATTGGATTGCTTTTTGGATTATAAACAAGATATTTGCTGTCATCTCTATAGTCATCAAGTATTCAGAATAATATCTTGTTCTGTAAATGTTTTTGAGTGCAACATCTGCTTTTATTCTTAGGATATTGGCTTTAATATAGAGAGAGGTAGTTATGCTTCTTGCTATGCTTTTTTAACACATTCCATTCTTATAAATATCTATTTTGAACAAAAAGTGTGATTTTTAGGCAATTCAGTTTTTTTGGGGGGGGAATTGGTTAGAATTGGCAATATTAGAGAACATGTAAATATTAAATAGAGCATTCCATGAATTGTACTCTGATAAATACAATAAAAAATAATGTGTATTAATTTATTTTAATAATTCCATGAATTTTTGTACTATAGAAATTGATGTCTCTTTTAATTTATTGTCTAGTATTTTTTATTAACTACCCCAAACCAAAACTTTCTATGCACTCCGGACATTTTAGGAATGAAATTGGACATTTTTGATATTGTTAGTAAAAATAATCATTAATATTCACTTAATTATTGATCCTGATGTATATTTCCTAGTAAAGGGTGTATTACAATGATAATATGAAAAAAATATGTTAAGTTTTGTTGTAACAAAAAGTTTGCTTTCTATTTCCATGACATTGATTTATAGATTATAAAACATATGAACTGTTTTGTAACCCTTGGAGTAATATTATTTCAATGCAAAATTATATGATTAGAGAAAAAAATCCTTGCCATTCTCTGTACAATTTTTTATCCCTTTTATTATTTGTCTGCAGATTGAGTAAGTATTTTGAAGGATATCGGAAATTTTTGTATAGATATTTTATGTTATTTGACATACATTTTCCTGCACCAATTTTTTCAAGTGATAAAGAACAAATTAGAATTCTTATTGAAGGTAATAATCTAAAATTTACTAAAATATTATATATATTTGCTTAAGTATCAATTTTCTTCTATAAATAATGAAAAGTGAGATTAATTTGTTATAATGTGAAATTTTATTAGGGATCTGCAAGTAAATTTTGGATTAACAAAACTTCATTTCAATAGATTTAATTAAAAATGCTGTCAAATTTGGGAATTTTTTTTTCAAAGAAATGAATCTACAAAAATATCCTAATATTTATTTGAAAGTTACATCTAGTTGATGCAAACCTGTATTGTTTTATTTTGCTAAATTATGTTTTGAGAGTTTATTGCTGAAATCTTTAATTTTTTTTTCTGTTCTAAGTGTAAAAAAAGTATTGATATAATTGTTAAATTAAATTGATACCTAGTAAATCTTGGTTTTGTTACTTAATCTGTTTCTTCTCAGTTCCTCTTACTTATAATGATTATCGGTAATTTCTATCTATAATCATTTCTAAAGTTTTTAAGGTGGAACTTCAATTTTGAGAATTGTTTGATAACATAATTATAATGTGGTATGTTTTTAATTACTTACCAATAAATGATTCTCTTCAAATTGTTACAGTTGTGATTCATTTTAAAAACGTTTTTGCATGTATAAAGTGTTCAGTGTTTAAAGATTAAGACTTCAGTTGCGACTTGAAGTTTCATATTTCCTAAGCTTGATTATTTACTAGTTTTTTGAAAGAAAACCCCTAATAATATAGTTAAAAATTATGAGATATATGAATTTTTTAGCTCTTTTTTTTAAAAAATGTATTTGTTTATCCATTTATTTGAAAGAAAGTGTTATTTTATAGTTTACCACTTATGCAGAAATTAGGCATGAGATGACTATAAGAACTTAGCAAAGGAATTTTAATAAAAAATTATATATATATACAGAAAGAATTAAGAAATTAGAATTTCATTTAAAATCTACAACAGAAGTTGTTTCATGGGATATTTAGTAGGACATTCTTTAAGTTATCAATGTTTGAGATCCGACAAGTTAGTGTCACGTTTTTAAATCCCAGTAGCACAGTTTACACTATCTTTCATGGAAAAGGATTTTAAGAAATGCTGTCTCAAAGGTTTTTGTGCATCAATGTACAGTCAGAATTTGGTTGGAAATTATATGTTTGTTATTGATTTTTAAAGTCATGTATATATTTCTCAATTGCATTCCAGGCAAGATTTGGGTGGTGGAAGCCAAAGTCTGAAGTAAGTATAGTCCTAGAAACATATAGATGTTGCCAGTAGAAATTAGCCATTGCTCTTATGTTTTATTTGAAAGAACTTGCATTTTTGGCCCTCCACAGTTTTATGATTTTCTGACTAGTTGAAAAGCTTTTTCACAAATAAAATTAGCTGCTTTTGTTCACATTTAGCATGAATGTGCAACATTTTACTCTCCCATTACAATTTCCTGCAGGATTTCATTTATAGCACCGATGCATTTAAAATTAAGTCTGTTTTATCTAAATGTTTGATGTTTTGCATGATTGTTAGCTTGAATGGTACTTTGAGGGTGTTTAAAACCCTTTCTGTAGAAGATGTTTAACTGCTTAGAATTTCACCACCCATACCTTGCATTTGAAATTTGGAAGAAACGGAATACTAGATGTATTATGGTCCATCTGCAAATCACCTTGCTTAGCAAAATACTAAAGCATGAAGTTATTGCTGATCTGCTTAGCAGTGCTCCAGTGTGTTTGCTGTTTTTTATTACTATTTTATCTTGTTACAGTAATTTATCTTTATTGTGATACTTTTTCTTTAAATTGTTAAAAAAAAAAGAGGAAAATTTTATGTAATGAAATGTTTTTACAAATGGTAAATATTTATATATTATTTAATAGTTTAAATATTATTTTCTTCTACCCATATTTTCAATGTATTTATGCATTTTTAAAGTAATTACTTGATTCTAATTTCACATTGAAAGATGCATAAATTATAAATAGATTTATTGGTTTACAATAAGTAATACAGTTATGTTAAATTACAGCAATACGTTAATCATAGACCACATGATTAATGGTATTATTTTATGAGGAAATATGACTCAACTCCGAGGAAAAATCAAATAATCCATTTTGGCAATATGATTTTTTTTTGATTCGTGAAATAATTTTGTATGTTTAATTTGTTTTTTATATTTAAGGTGATTATTCTTATAATTTTTTTGTATAATAAGTTTAAAAATGAATGAAACATCTGTTTTAAAAAATAGTAGTTTTTTTTTTACACTTAATAAAATTGTTTTGTATTTTAAATTATGTAAGTTTTGGTAGAAGTCTAATAATTAAAAAGGAAGCGAGTTTCTTTTGACATGGCGTTATATTTTTGAATTGTTGGTGATTGTTTGTTAGGAAATGTGAATGAGATTTGTGATTGTCAACTAAATTAAAATATTAAGAATGGTTTCTTGAACAAGACAAATTATGCAATGTAGTTTTTGTCTGAAATATTGTTATATACTTTGAAATTATTTAATTCAGAATTATAATTTACTTTATAATTTTGGAAAATTATTTTTGATATGTTTAAATTGTTCCATGAAAAGGATTGGGGAAACAAGTGTCATTGGGAAATAAATATCTTATGAATGTATGTCTTACTTGAATAAAAATGTGAGGAACAATTAAAAGAGCAGAAGTGATATAAAATTACATGTTAATGAATTTAAGTTTTGGAAAGCAATATTTTGCAATCTGTAACTTAAAAGTAACACCTTGATTTTTTTTTAAAACTAATTTTTATATTTCTAGGTAACTAATAATGCATAAGTATATAATTAATAACATGCATGAATTTTCAAATAAAAATTATATATATTTTTTGTTTTAATTTAATTTGTGATGTCTTATTTTACTATCCATTCAGCATGCTCGTATTTATTTATATTATTCTTTAGTGATAAAAATACATATCTTTTGCACTAAGTACTAGGATAAGAGGAAATTAAAATTTGCTACTTATTATTTATCTGATACCATAGGAAATGCAAATGTTAGTTAATTTTTTTAATAAGGGATCAAGGAAGAACTTAAGCATCCGTTTTAGCCTTTATTGAACAACTCGTAATTGTAAATGTTTTTCTATTAAATATTATATGATCGTAGAGACGTAATTTTGCTAACATTTGATTATTTTAATTTTCTGAAGGTTTTAATTTTTTTAAAAAATATTTTGCCGTTCTGTACTTAAAAAATATCTGTGTAGTAGATGTACAGGAAGTTAAAATGCTCCTTGCATAGCTATTTTAATTTGTGTGTGAGAAAATTTTTTTATAATTTAGATTCAGTGTCACTGATTACTGTTATATAAATTATGCTTATAATATTAAATTTTTTTGTTTATTTAATCATAGCATTTAGTAATAGCTTTAAAATTATAGAATTTACTTCTAATGGCAACATAGTATAACTTTGCAATTCGATCATTGTGGATAAAGATGTCATAAATTATAACATTTTTATAAAAACATTTTATGCATTAAAGGAGCTATTTATTTACAATTTTGATAAACTGTAAAAAAAGTTTTTTGTAAATCCTAGAAAATATTGAATGATCTTCTTTTTTTTTTTCATGTTTCTCTTATTTTAAAATAATGCTTTTAAAATACCTTGTTAATTAAATGTTTTGATTTTAACTCTTAAAATGTTGATTTTTGTGTGTGTGTGTAATTTTTTTTTGTTTGAAAACTTGTCAGGTCTGGCTACATGTTTGCTTGCTGATTGTCCTACAAAGATAAAGCTTTATTTTATTTACCAGGCATTTTTGATTTTTAAGACAGAAGATAAAACTTTGATTTCTCTTTGTCTTTACAAATTGCTTCCACTATTTGCTTTTGTTATCTTGTTTTAATTTCTTTAATTCTAAAACATTTTCAACTTTTTGCTGTTCTTTTAGTAATTTTGAAATATCATTGAAATTGTTATAATTTCAATGCTATACAAATAATTTAATATTTTACATTTACAATGAAACTTTTTATGTTAACTACATGTGTTGTCAAAGTACTTATTATCTAATTTAAATTATATTTGAAAGACTGCTTATGTTGCAAATAATTTTTTCATGTTATGCAAGTATCACTAAATAATTTTATCACATGTAAATATTCACTAGTTTTAAAGTTCACACTTTTCCCTTATTTCATGCTAAAGAGTTGGAAGGTGAGATTTTTCATCAAATGTGAACATATGAAAAATGATTGTATGTCTTCTATTTTTTTCTATCATAATTTTATACTTTTGTCTATATAAATATTTTGCCTTTGCTTTATTAAATACTTATACTAAATGGAATACTCTATTTTTCTCACTATAGAATAAATTTTAATCAAACTTGGTTTCCTTTTTTTAGTGGAGACGGCAGTTTACAATCTACCAATGGAGAAGATCGCAATCCCCTTGCAATGGCTAGAGCAGTTACTGTGCACAATGACACCAATAAAGTGATGTATTTTGCATAACACAATTTTCTTGTGAACAAATCTTTCAAAAAGTACAAGAGTTAGGGCTCAAATTCATTTGAAGATCGAAAATTTTCTCTTGATGTTTTTGATCTTTACATTTTCTGTGACCATAAAACCAAAAAAAGGTACACATGGAATCACACTTATTGCTCTCTTAAGTTATTGTTTTAATGATGTGGTTCAAGTTTTCTTCGTGTACAAGCTATACCATTGAGTTGCTGTTGGTGCCATGGGACTGTCGAAAGAGAAACTTTCGGGAAAAGGACTTCTCTTTTTTTTCTTCTGTTCTCTACTGCCATATATCTGGTCATTCTTTAAGTTTACATTTTAAAACTTCAAATCAAGACGTGCTTAAGATTTACAGTGAAGAGCTGCTGTACAGATTAAATTTCATTTGTAGCATCAATATTTCATTTCAAGTTTTCACTTGGTTGTGACAATTTAGACCTTCATACTTGACAAATTCTTGATCTTTAATGAATATTGAATTTTAGTCGTAATAATTTTTGATCGTAATAAAAATTGGACATTGATTTGTTTGAATTGTTTGTAAATGTTGCAAGTTAAGTATATACTGTTGCATTTGATGTGGCAGTATTGTAGAAAGGATGCTACTTTATATTTTCTTTGTTGACCGTGTTCATAAGTTTTGAAAAACTAGCAATAATATGAAATATTATTTATGCCTAAATTATTTTTGCTGTTTAAATATTGTAAATTTTAGTTTACAAAGGATTGTCGAAGGAAAAGATTGTTGAAAGAAAGAAAGAAAGAAAAAAGGATTGTTTAAAGAAAAATACTTAGCATATTTTTGACTCAAATAATCTAAATTAATATTGTCTTTAACATTTTGAATTCAAATTTCTTTTCAATATCATTGTTGTACGTTGAATAACCTATTATGTTTTTACAAACATCTTATATATGATGCAATATGATTGCCGTCCAGAAATTGTTTGGACCAATAAATGTGCGCCAAATTTGTCAACATCTTGTTAACTTTCATCCTTTCTACAAATTCTGCTTTAGAAAATTCTGTTGATTTTCAAATGAATTTTCTATTAATGTGGACTCATTTGAATTTATGTCGGCATTTTAGGTACATAAAAGGGATTTTCGTATCTTTATAATTTAAACTTAAAGTTGTCATTTGATGAATATTTCAATTATTGCTTCTATTGTAATCTTTTAGTAATAATCTCTTGCTTAAAATTATTTCTTAAGAATTGTTTTTATTGATTTTTCTGGGAAGTATATTTTTATAAAATGATTTTGTTTACTCAGATTTTTTTTATATCTCAAAAAATGTTGATTATAATATTTTAAAGCTATTTAAAAAAAAATCATTGATGCATGAGGTTATTACTTTTTTAAGTTAAACAAATAGTAATAGAAAAGTTATTTTTAACTAATTTAGCATTTAAATATTTGTATATTTTTTAAAAAACTAGTTATGAAAATGAAAAACTTTTTTATGTTCATCTGCAATGCCTTATAATTTTATATTAATTGCAAAACAAACTAAAATACATCTGAATTCTCCAGAACAGACTATTATTTTGTTACTACTTTGGTTTTATTGTAATTGTTTGTGTTTGTGGAAAAAATTGGTCAAGGTATGGGCTATCTTATGTTATTTCTGTGTAGATAAGTAACTTTGATTTATTCTTGAATTTTTCATTAAGTATTTTACTATCAATTTAAAGGGTTAATATATTGCAATTATATTGGTAAATTAGTATGTATGCATTTTTTTAAATGTCTCATTCGTCAACAAATGATGAGAGAAGAAACAAGTTGTCTTTCAGTATTGCCTTGGTTTCATAAATATGTACGATTCTCAACACATGTGTATATAGTGCATATTTAATCACGGCATAAATGTAATCATGCACGAGAACTTTAATCATTGCTTAAAATATAGCTTTTAGGACCCGGTAGCTGTACGAGCCAAATGGTGTTACATGTATTCCTACCATTCCTTTTTATTTTTATGGTATTTAACTAAATATCCAGCTCTTATTTATTAGGCAAATAACTGTCTTGAATGTTTTATTTTTCATGTCCAAGGAAGAATAGAGGCTTTTTTTAAAAAAAGCTATCTAATGTCTTCCTGAAAATTTATTGGAAAAGATTAATGTGCAGTTTTTTGAGGAGCATTTAGTGATTTTATATGGGATGCTCCTAATAATCCCAAGTGCCACTTTTTAACCAAAGATTGATTTTCACCTTATGAATGTATGCTAGTTCAAGAAGGAAAATATCTAAATCTAGAATGAGCTTTATAACCGTACCTTGTAAGAATGAACCCCCGGTTGATTTTGTGTTTAGATTATTTATTTTCCTTATTTTGCATAAAATGATTCATAACATATAAATTACATAAATTGATGTCAGTTTTCAGGTTATGCATTCCATTTAATACTTATGCGATGGCACCTTTTCTGTTGACCATGCTCAATTTAAATTATTTTACAATGTGCTTTTTGTTAGAAATTCACATTAGAAAATCCAAATGTGAATATCATTTTTCTTAAACTAGTTTTCAGAATTGACCTATTAAGCATTTCCTTGTGCAACTTTAAATATTGAAATCTTCTGTATTTGAAGTGAACAGGTTGGTACTATTTTGGTTTTAAAATCTTAAATTGTTAATTTTTTACAAATGCCAAAGAAGGATTTAAGCATCATTTTAAACAATTATTTTAGAGAGAAATTGCAAGGATAAATTTATTTCCCTTTTTCTTTTATTTGTCTTTGTGCTTAATTTGTGGGGTAGGAAGATAAAGTATGATGAAATTCATACATGTATGATAGTGTACATTTTACTAAGTCGTATGTGAATAATTCTATATAAAATTTATGATCAGTTTTGATGATTAATGTTGAAAAGAAATCATATTTTTGTCAAGTAAAGCAAAATTTCACATTTCATAAATTACAGTATTAAAAAAAATTAAACTTCATGCTAAAAATATTTTTATTAATAAGGAATTAAATCTTTTTTTTAATTCAGTCTTTTTCTTAAAAAATTATAAATCAGTAACAAAATCTAGAATTTTTTTATCATGTAACTTGTTAAATATATAAAATATATTGATTCTTTTGAAATTATTATTACTTTCTTTTAAAAATTGGGAAATATGTTACTCAGAAAGGTATGTAGGTTTTAAAATATATTACTTTTTTTTTAGTAACAAATATTAATAAGTGCAAGAAGGTTCAACTAAGCATTGAAAAAAGTTTTTCATAAATTTTATCTGTTTATCAGATTAGCTCTGTATCGTGTGATAAAGAGTGAGGAAAGCGTCGCAAACATATGAATTATCCCTTCTAGGAAGATAATATTTCAGGTCTCAGTATTGCTTGAGAACCATACCCTTGACGTGTTCATTTATGTTCTACTTGTCTTGAATGTGTGAATATATTTTTTGAAATATATTTATCTTATTAACATAAAATCAGTTTTGAGTAATGCTTTAGTCTTTCACTAGATTTCTTCTGTAAATTAAGTTTGTAAAAATGATTCATCTGTTAGGTAGTGATCTTTAATTTTTTTATATCATACTCTGTGAATAAATGCAAAATCTTAGATATTGTATTATCTGTTAGCCTGCATATTTTTTTATTTTCCCCTCTTTTCTCATTGCTTTCTTGTAATTGCTGCATGGTTTTGCAAATTGTTACAGCTCTTAAATTTTGCATGTAATATATACAAAATTTTAACATCCTGGAATGAGTGAATCAATTAAGATGTAAAATAGTATGCATTAATTTTAATGCATATTTTTTATATTAAAATTGATATCAGTCATTGTGTATACTGCAATTTTTTTAATAATATATATGCTTTTGTGTTTTCTGCATGTAATTTTATTTGCCAAATAAAAATTTCTTATGTGTTAGTATGGCTTTGGAGAATCAAATTAAAGGTGTGCTTTTTGTGACTGTTGTATAATTTGTGTTCTTGTGTAGTAACAGTCAAAGTTTAGTTAAAGTATATATGTGACTATTGGGAAAATTCATTATTTAGTATTTATGCTATTTTTTGTATTAAATAAGCACATTTCTTTGAATTTTCTCGTTTTGTTCGACTTGTAGATAAATTTAAACGTCTTTTTAAAAAGTGCATTTCATGAAAAAAATTAACTTATTATATTTGTCGTATTTTTAATATAAATAACATAGACACTCATAAATACATTTCTATATTAGATTTCATTTTAGTTTTTATTTATTTTATTTTTTCTGTTCACTCATAATAATTTTAATATATTATGCACATCTTGATTACAATTTTAGTTATGTGCACAAATGTATTTGTAGAAATTAGGTATGTTAATTTTCTCACTTTTACATTAGCTAGACAAGTTTTCCCCATACATATATCATTACATTTAATTCTGTCGCATCCTTTTTTGTATTTATGATCTTTATTTTATCCAGATGATTTAGATCTTTCTTATAATTGTATTTATTGCTGAAATGAGTTTCATCCTGTAGGAGCTTTGAAAGTGATAAATTTTCAATGAAATAGATTTGAAATTTTAAGTTGAAAAGTTGGACTTCTTAATTACTTGTAAATATTCTATGAATACTTATTGTATACTTGTAAGATAACCTATTACTTAATTTTAATTAAAGCATTTCAGTTTTATTTAATCCCTTACTTCCAATTGTTATTAAATTAGTTAGATATATTTACATGAAGCATGTTTTTAATGGATTACATTAGCATATAAAGTACAATTTAATCAAAATTCTTTATATTCGTTCTTGTAAAATTCAAATAATGTGCATGAAGGCACTATCTGCTATGTTGAATTTAAAATTCCGTACAATTTTATTTTATTGTAGAAGAATATGTTACGAATTTCAAAACAACATAAGTGATATATTTACTTATGTTAGTATTATGGATGATCAATATTTTTAACCCTCTCATTTTAATGGATAAATTAAAAAACAATCCAAATTTTTTTAAAAAAGTATATATTTATTTAACAAAATTATCTTTGTTCATGTGAGGAAACCATTAAATTTTACTATTTGCTGGTCTCGTCAGATGAAATATTTTTTCCTCATACTTTGTTCAGATACTTATGATCTACAAAAATACTGATAACAGTTAACTCACAATTATCCATGCAATTGGTAACATGCAACATGGTAATTCTAGATAAAAAAATTTATGCTGATAATTTTTGTTATAAAATAATTTAACCAAATATTTTTGAACAATTTTTCTTTTTAACTTGGAGCTCATACTTGGAATTGTGATTTAATGAACAATAATTTTCTATTTTTACAAGCTTATTGATTTACTTTTTTTTTTTTTTCAAATAAAGAAAAGTTAATTATTTTTGTATTTATGTGCTTAAACACCTCAGTTTAAATTTGGAATTAAACTTTTTATAAGATTTTTTTATGAAGGATGTTTTTTAATTTCATGGGTAATTAAGGGTTTACTGTTATCAATTTCTTTATGTTTGAATATCCATTTAGTTGGGGCATTATTTACTGTGTGAAGATATTTGTGAAAGTGGATTTCCACTTGTTGCTATACTTAGCATCATTTAATATTTTTAGGTAATATGTTACTTTATACAATTTAATATTTGGCTTATTACAATCTTTTTCATAAGTTTATGTTCTTTCTTGGTTTATGAAATTGCTTTCTGAAATAAGTTGGAGGATTATAAAAATATAATTTTGTAAAAGACTTACTTTTTGATATTTTTCAATACTAACCTGTGAATGATAATCGAGAAAATTTTGTAAGGATAATCTACTCTATAAATGATAATTGTTTCACTTTTTTGTTATAAACTTTAGATCTACATAATTTTTTTTTTCAGAACAAAATGTAACAATACTGTTTTATTGGAAATTCACCAAAGTTTTGACCAGTGGATTTTAATCCCTTTCATAGTTAATTTTTGAAAATATGTTCTCAAATTTATGATTATCATTCCATGCCTGTATTTGGTACCATTGTTTAAATTTTTTGGAATTGGTAGCAAAAAAATCATGCTTGAGATGGATGATTTCTTTGGGAATGAGAGGGGAGATGAAAGTTCTCAAATGCATTTGATGGAAAAGATGGCTTGTTTCTGAAAGATGTGCAAACCTCTTTTCCCTGTACTTTATGTAAATATTAGTATATGGGCATTGTTGTTGCATAGGGTTATATATATTGTGAAAGGTTTGGTATTTGGAAAAGAATTGCAGAAGCAGAAGATAAATGCACACCTATCAGCATTTTGTTATAGTATATAGTGTAAATTGCAAGACTAAGGTTTCTAGTTTAATTTTACTTAAGATTTATTAACATTTCAGATTTGTATATTTCAATTCAAGTTTACTAAATATTTGCTAAATTCGATGTTCGGACCTTTTATTTTTATTGTGGAATAAATATATATATATATGTACATTACATGAAAGCAGACTTAAATGTTTGTTCAAACATAAACTGCATAAAATGATTCTTGTATTTAATACTATAAATATTGTTTTTGATATAAATGAATCTTTCCAGTATATCTAAAGTATATTTATTTCATTTTTATAATAG
The DNA here is from genome assembly GCA_026289955.1 of Argiope argentata. Lineage (NCBI taxonomy): Eukaryota > Metazoa > Arthropoda > Arachnida > Araneae > Araneidae > Argiope > Argiope argentata. The sequence continues at coordinate 2,670,700 of JAOUZG010044158.1, read as the reverse complement.
TCAAAATATAAAAAGTTGTTAATTTTAAGTGCTAGAAATATTTCTAGATACATTTCCAAAGGAAATTCATTGAGTCTTTGTTTCATTCTAGTTTTTTTTAGCATTCTTTTGTTAAAAAAAGAGAAAGCCTTAGAACAAAACTCACTTTAATATGCATATCTTCAGTTCACAAATATATTTGTATGGCTTTTAGTAGCAATTTATCTAAGTAGTTATTAAGAAACTCTTCCGAGACAGCTCGAGACTCAGTTTAATCATTCGCTATATATTCCTATTTAAGAACACTTATTAATGAACAGCTTTGGTTAACTACTTAGTCTAATGTTTCTCATCAAAGTGCTTGCTACAGACTTTCAAAATCGTTCATTAAATCAAAACTTTTAAATAAAAAGCTCTTTAAATTTTAACTTGTGAAAATATTTCCTTCTTTTCAAATGAAATTCCGTAGCTATTTAGGTGCCAAAACATCATTTGGAATTTGAAAGAAATTTCTGTGCCAAGTAATTCTGAAATGCATTATCTTGCTTAAAATTTTTGATCATTTCAACATTTCTGTTTTACTTATTTGATATTTTCCTGTTTATGTTTGGATACAATGAGTTTTCTGTGTTAATGTGATCTAATCTTTAGAACATATCAAGGGTTATTATTGTAATCAAGTTTCCAGTGGCGGTATCTAAAATTTGAAATATGAACTATTGCAAAGTTTTTTAATTGAAAGTGCTATTCCAGCCATTTGTTGAAATGCATTTATGTGTGAATAAATGTTGAATGTCATTCTCTAGAATTGTTTCTTTTTATTTTTGTTGGCATTTATTAATAAATCCAAAATTTTCAACTAATTTTGCAGAAACAAATAGAAAAAGAAACAGCAACCTAATTCATTTCATTTTGTTCAGATTAAAGATCTGTATCGGCCTCTGAGCAAACTTGTCAAACATCTGAAATTTTGAAAATTTTCAGTCATTTTCTTTACAGATAATAACTAAGGTCTGGTATATTATAAATTTGACCTTGAGTGGACAAAAGAAAAGTTATGCACGCTGCCAGTGTTCAGCTATTACTTTCCTTTCTCACATCATCGATTGTATTGGTACCTCCGAAAGGCAACTAATGGATGGGAATGGTTTTTTTTTTTTTCTTTTTCTTTTTCTCTTGTGGACTTGGTTTATATGTCTAGGCCAAGGGGATTAGCAACATATTAGTATTGTCATTCTTCGATATAAACTTTCTAGTATATAAAGGAAAATAAAAGAAAAACATTAAAAGAATAAATCTGTGTTTTGTGTGTGGGGGGGTTATTATGTGTTATAAAAATAAATAAACTAAATCCATATGAGCTTTTCACAATGTTGCCACAGCAAAATCCGAAGCATGCAATAATAATAATAAAAACGTCTTTAAGGATGAAAATTTGGAGTTTTTTTTTTTTTAAGCAGAAGATTACGTAGAATTTAAATTTTCTTGTTATTATTTTTTTTTCATCTGAAAAATGCTAATCTGTTTTTAGCATTGCTTTAATAAAAGATCATTTCCATAGCTTTAAAATTTAAATACCATTTGTGATTTTTATACCTCGGAAGTTCACCCTCTTTCTGCTTATTCCCTCTTCTTTTGCCTTAATTCAATTTCCATGACTGAGATAGGGGGGGGGGGAGATTGCTGACATTAGAATAGTAATTTTAAGCTACTTGAATAGCTATTGGAGTTACTGAAACTAATAAAGGACATTTTTAGCAGTGTTTTATATTTGTACAGAATTCTACAGTAAACAAATAAATAAAAGTATATGAATACTTTTATTTGCTAAATACTTTAATTACTAAAAATTTTGCTATTTTAAAAGTTGCATGTTGTTTAAATCTACATTTAATGAAAAAAAATGCAGTGTTATATGAAAAGCGAATTGATTTTTTAATGAGGTTTCTGTGAGCAGCTGAAAAAAATAAAAATTCAATAGCAACAAAAAAAATTCAATAAATGCAAAATAATTGTTTGAAAAGAAAGAAAATGAAATTAAAGACTGAAAAATGAATTGTCTAAATATATAGTTCATAAATTAACTGACGCAAAAAAAAAATCAAATGTTTTGACAACAGGAATATTATTTTGTGTATTAATGTAATGGAGCCTCTTGTTTTACATTAAGTCAGAAAGCACGAGAAAGTTATCAATATCTTTTGTTCTTTTGTCAGAACAAGATGCTGCTTTGGATAAGAGGTTTGTGGCGTCAGCAAAAATCCGTAGGCGAATATATATACATATATATATATAAATAATCTGCACGGGCATCTAAAAAAAAATCAGCTTTTAATAACGTGTTGCCATTGCATTTACAAAAGCTCTTATCGAAAAAATTTAGTGACTATAGCAAATAAAACCTAGCAAAATGTCATTTTGAGCATGTGATTATACAAAATGAAATAAATAGGAAGTGTGATATTTTTTTAAACAATAATTGCGAGACTAAGTTTTTTGGATCGTTTGCAGTGCTAAAGTGACTCATTCAATGAAACAAGTAAAATGAATAAAGGTATAATTTAACGAGCACATGGTGCTTGGCCGTTCAAGAAATTTTTTTCTGACATGATACATTGAAATATGATAAACATATTTTATTTTAATCTATTTTCTTATCATTTTCCTTTTAACGCGAATGCTAAATTCTAAGCAATAATATAGGTCTTTTTTTTTTCTGTGGTAAATGTAAATGTAATATATTATTATTAAAGTAATGCTAAATTGTTTCTTTGCTTTTCCCATGAATAAAAATTAGTCAAAAGAATATTTTTTATTCTAATACTAGTAAATGATTGTTTTTCGCATCTTTCATTTTAATACTATATATGTATATATATATAATTGCCTCTATTAATTATAAATTTTTTATTCTTTTATCTGTTGCTTGAATTTTTAAAAATATCCTTTTCTTATTATACTAAAATGGCACAAAATGTGATTATTACTAATCTAGTAATGCTTATGATTTACTTTGCATTGTAGTGAAGAATCCAAATGCTGTTGAACAGTAGATTTGAATACAATAGTACTATGCATTCATTCGAATATAGTGCATGCAGGAATTAAGAAAACATTTTTTTTTTTTAAAAAAGAGTTTATTGTAACTATTTACAAAACAATGCAAATGATGATTTTTCATGAATCGGTTCGAAGAAAATAAATCGTGATGAATTGAGTTGATTACTCCACACCAGGTGGCGCTTTGTACATAAGATTTTAATTTTTGTCTTCAGATCGCTTGAAGAAACTGACATCGTTACCTATAGTAGGTGGAGGTGACTGGTATCTGAAAAAAGAATGAAAATTAAACTCTTTTCTTATTACTTTTCAAAGCAGAAATGCATAATGTAACAATACTGGGTTAAATTGAAACTGATTTTTTAAAATCAAAATTTACTGGATTTTATGAAAAATTAATGGATGCGAATTCTTACATATAAAGCTAAATGACTGAAATGCATCTCATATTCCTATTTATGTTAGACCTTTATTTCGGCTCTTTTTACGTACATTATTTAAAAAAATGTTTTATCTGCATTATTGCATTATTTGGAATAATTCTGTATCAAATAAAAATAATATGTGCAGTATATTAAAAACAACAACACCGGGATGTCCTGGTTGGTAGAGCGTTGGACTCGTACTCCTTAGGTTACGAGTGCGAAACTCACCGGCCAAAATATTACCCGAGTGTGTGGTGACTGGCGCTCGTTAAATCTGCCGCAAAATCCTCCATATCGAGAGTAATACCACTGGGGGTACTGGGTCAGAGGTGATAGTTTTTTGTTTCGGGTCTAAATTACGACCTGAGATGTATGAATGAATTTGCATGAATGTAGTCCGTCCCCTAAAAAGGGTTGTGACGTGTGTGTAGCTAAGTCGTACTCTTGACCCTAGATGGCGTTACTTGTAAAACAAAGAGATGTATTTCTTAGGCTTAAAATCTGCTGATTGTATCAGCGGATGCTTGTTCACGGCAAGTGCCATTAGTCACATCACACACACAATAACAAAAGCTTCTTGATTGGGGTTTATGTACATATAGAATTTTCATTTTTTCCATTTCAAGTTATTCAACTTTTTTTTTTTTTTTGGCTGTTTATTTTGAAGCAACATGTGACAAATAAACTTCCTACAAAATATCGTGTCTCTCAGCAAAAATGAAGGAACAAAGTGTTTATCTGGAAAAGGAGATAAACAAAATAATTATAAAATTAATTTTTCTTAGAAATTACAAATGAGGCACTTTTTTTTCCTAGTTTATTATACACCTTTGATTATTTTATGAGAATGGAGAATTTTATCAATCATTTACCATAAATATTCCCAATTTCTTCTTCACATAATTTTGATATAATTGTATGCGATTCTGTTCGATGTACTGTACTGCGTTAAGAATATGTTTCATTTATTGTTTTTTAAAGTAAAAATATATTCTTTCCTCCTCATTAATATGTTCACCCTTTTCATATGGAAAGAATGAACACAGAAACAATCGTCAATAAAAACTGATAACACATAAATTTTATTGCCGTTACTGCATTTGGTTTGCTCAGCTAATTCATTAATCTATTCATTTTGGTATCCCATTACTAAACTTCCAAAACTGAAGAGCAAAGCGAGTTGTTTCTATAGGCTCCTTAGATTCCTTATTTATTATCATTCATGTTTACGTTGTATCTAGTTTACAGGTTATATGAAAGTAAATGATTGCAACATCTTGAAGTTACATTTTTCTTAATTAAATTCGTATTCAGTTAAATAGGTTAGAAGATCGAAAATTATTTTCTCTAAAACTCTATACTTAGAAAATGAAATGCTCGTGTGTGAATATCTGTGGCATCCAGACGAATATATTGCACTTAAAGCCATGGAATTTGTCATGAATCGTGAAGGTGACTCAATTCACTTTGAAGCTTGAATTTTAAAATAAAAAAAACTTTTTTTTTGTGTGTGTGTGTATGTTGGATGATATTTTCCCATGCGTTTGCCTTTTGTGCTATTTATAAGGATTGTACGATTTTAAAAATATATGCGTCCTCGAAAAGAACAAACAATTATCATTCCAAAAATTTGCACCCATAATGTAATTTACTGAAATTTGAAGAGTTTTGAAGGATTAAAACTAATTTTCTTAATCCAGTATTTTAATTCCGCTACTCATTTTAAATTTTAAAATGGTTAGTCGAACCTTTCTTTATTATTTAAGGTCAGAAGGATAAAAATAGTTTTTTGATTGAGTTTTAATTCATTGCTTTTCTGATGTGTACAAAGATTTTCTTTGCAGATCTGTAAAAAAAAAAAAAAAAAAAAAAAAAAACATGAATCCGAGGCAGAAGATTTTATAAAATATAAAATATTATTTTTCCTTATTGATATTTATACAGTCAATTTTTTTAATGATTTATGCGATATAACTGATTACCTAAGCTTTTTATGTTTACTATTATCCATTTAACATAATTTCATACATTTAAACGAGTAATTCGTGTATGTATAAAAACTTGTTACGTATATTTCGGAAACGGCTGAAACTTTTTATGTTCACAATTATTCATTTAACAAAATTTTATAATTTTAAACGAGCAATTCGTATATATATAAAAATTTGTTTCGCATATCTCGGAAACGACTTTAACAATTTAGATCAAACTTTATATTTAAATAAAGTTTTGCTTTTTAAGCTTATCTATATAGCTGTCTTTCCTGGAGGAACCCCCCCCCCCCCTCAATTTTGCGTGGGCGCATACACAATATTTTTTAAAACTAACTTTTTTTTATAACTATTAGAATTTTTTTCTATCTTCTGTCGGTATCATATTGCTCCATCTCGAAAATTCTTGTGACACTTGCAATGTTGTCAAAGAAAGATAAACTAGTAGTATACCTCAAAATGTTGTGAGATGACACTATGAGACATTATTCGAATATAAATACGTTCCTTTCATATAGCCATAATACAATTATTGCATTAACCAATTCGAATAACATGTTAAACTAATTCCCAGTTTATATGTTGGTAAGATTGAAAAGTATTCATATGTAATCATTATACGATACGTATCAAAATATTTTCTCCGAAAAAACAATTCTACTAAAGAAATAGCGAAATAAATAAGCTTCCGAATGAATTACTAAAAGTTAAATAATATTATTTCTAAGCAAGTAGAGGATATAATTAAAAATAATCTTGAGAATGAAGAATATCTATCACTTACTTTATGGGCGGATGTGATCCAGCGAAATTCAACTCTTTACCAAAGCCTGCATTGGTAAAGCCCGGATAGTCTTCGATGAGATCAATTGGATCAAGTTCCCCGAGTCCGTCAAAACTGCCGGATGAACTGTATTCTGATAAGGGTGAAGAGCCTAAACTGGATGGATCAAATTTAGGTGGTCGCAGGTTAGACGATCCGAAAGTCGGGGAACTGAAACTGGCTGCAGAAAATGGTGAATAGCCTAGGTTATGCGATCCGAAACTAGACGCTGACGAAAGTACCGGATTTCCTAAACCAGAGGACGAAAAAGATGATGACCCACTTGGTGGTATAAAGGATGATCCAAAACCCGATGATGAAAATTGGGGTCCAAAAGATGGTGATCCGAAACTTGTCGAAGACAATGGAGAGGATCCTAAGCTTAGTGATCCGAAACTTGTTGAAGGAAATGGTGAAGATCCCAGACCTAACGAGCCGAAGCTTGTCGAAGGAAGGGGAGAAGAACCGAGGCTGAAAGATCCAAAGGATGGCCCAAAGTTTGAGGATGAGGATCCGAAGAGGGATGGACCAGAACTGTACGATGGTGAAATGAAGGAAGCAGATGGCAGTGGGCTGAATAAAGATGCGTAAGAACTTGCAGACCCCAGCAGTCCATTTTTAGGTCTGAAGCGTTGAAGGAAAAAGGGCAGTTGGCCCATGACCGTGGATATCATTGATATGGACATAAAGGCTGAAAATTTGTCGATGACTCTCATGGTGAGATATATGAGCTTGCTTCTCCACAAGGATTTATTTCAACTAAAAAAATGTAAATAAAATGTTATTATAATTCTTAATGGTTCATAGTTTTCTTATATATGTAATATCCTAAATCTCCGATTCGATGAAAAAGGGATTTTCTTTCTATTCCAAAAGCAAATTTAGATTGATAATATGAGTAAACATGATGCAAAGATGCTGTTTTTTAAAATTCAGAATGGAATTTAGAATTTCTTAAATTGAAATATATAAATTGTCACCCTCAGCTTTTTGAGATTGCAGTATTCATTTGGATTCATTTTTCAATGATAAAGTGCATCATATTTTATTTTTCGCTTGACACTTTCAAGTTATATGAAGCGTTGATTGAAAACCAAAGATTATGTGATGCTACTATAGTACGAATCAAATGCAGTATGTTATATGTCTAAGAATGTAAAAAAAAAAAAGGTTGCCGTTGGTAAAAATTTAAATGCTTCAAAAAATTGCTTGGTAAGTAAAAATTTTTTTCCTAGAAAATCTATGAAACTGATCCAGATATAACTATTTCATAAATATTTTACATGAGATATTTAGATCAATAACCATATTTGCCCAAATTTAAAGCTATCTTTATACTCTGATATTTCATTTGATCAATTTATAAACATTTTTACTGATGGCCAAAGTTAAAGTGATCGTTTGTGGATCATTTCAAAATTATAGATAAACATATATTTTTCTTTTACAAACATTTTGACCCCAGAAATATCAAGCATTTTTCCTCATTTCTTAAAAATAAAAATTATAAATAAATTGAAAACAGTTCAATAGATTATGTATGATTTTCTGCTATGTTAACATTTTTCCTCTGCAGTTATATAGACCATTCTCTTTCTAAAAGATTATGATTTATCTAACATTTTGTTACCTGAAAATGGTGACAGATATTAAAAACTTACATATCATTAAAATAAATATCATTCATTTTTAAAAATTATTTTAAAAGATTATCGTAAAAATCTAATAAAATATTTTTTACTTTTATCCAATTTATAAGAATAATTTGAGAAATGGATCAAGAACGAGCTTAGATTTCTGTTTTTATAGTTATTTATAAAAATATTGTATCGGAACATATATTTAAAAAATTATAAAACTTTCCTGGCAGAAATACTTTTAAAAGTGATGACATATTATTTATACTGTCATTAATGTCTTTAGATCCTATTTTTTAAAAAGAAAATAATCTCTTTAGACATCTTATTGCCATTTAATTGTATAGTTTCTTATATTGCAGACAAAAAGAATTAATATTAAATTTCGCGAGAATCGCAGACGATTTTGTAAAAATATTCCGTGATACGAATTTTTAGAGATTCTTTCTCTATTTTACATGCAGAGTTGATGCAATTAGTTAGAAAAGTATTTATATTAAAATAAGGAGTAAAATATTGAAATATTTACTTAAAATTTTGTCATGGATATCAAGCAATGTAAGTTATTTTTAATGAAATAATTGTATTGAAAATGAAAATGTATTCATCTAGTTGATTTTTCCATCATTCGAGATTCTTTAAAATGTTTTCAACTGTTAACATGTAAGTTTGGTAATATATTTTTTGATCCATTTATTTTAAAGTATTTAATCCCTAATATTAATCCCTAATATTTAATTATAATAAATAAAAGGCATTTTTAAAGATTAAATATATTTTCTTCATTAAGTGGCTCAAAAATTGAACGTTATGTATTAATTGTTATGATATTAAGGCATCAGGAAATTAAAAGAAACCATCCTGGAAAGATTTAATAATAATAATAATAACTTTCCAGTAAAAATGAAGAACGTAATAATAGAATATAATAACATAATAATTTGATGTATGTAATTAGCATTTAAAACAAAGTTTCCACCTTAGGATTAATTTTCATTACGTACCGCTATCTTCAGTAAGCAGTAGAATGTAATTATGAAGATCGTTTTTTAAATAAATAATCACCTTCAAATTCATTAATACTGTTTGAAAAATTTTAGATAATGAATCAGAAATATAGAAATAAAATCATTGTAATCATAATATGGTATACAAAAATGAGTTTTCATAAAGATAATGACTGAAATAGTCATTCAGAAACATTAATTAAAAAAAACATATAATATTTACACTTGTATGTTGTTTATATATGTTTTTTCAAGAAAAGTAATTTAAAAGGAATTATGATTAATGCTTTTTGAGCCTGCTAGTGCTTAAAACAGCTTCTGGGCATTTAAATTAGAATGAATTTTTTTGAATTTTAACTGAATCTACACAATTTATGATAAAAGGAAAATGAATTACAAAGTTGCAGGTAAACATGCCAAAAATGCATAAATTTGATATTTCAAGTGGATTTTTCATTGAGAATGGATATAAACTGAAGGAAAATATTGAATGCAAAATATACGTTGCAACAGGAAAAAATATTATTAACAAATATTACTACATGATTGTTAATTGCCATACCTTTTACCATATTAGTTTTTTCAGAGTTGATTGATTTAATATAAGTCTCTCTCTTTGTGTAAAACGAACTAATACATCTTGAAAATTTTAATTAGCTTGAAAAATAACGGTGCATGTCATTTTAGCATTTGCTAACAAAAAAGATAATCATTTATTTATAAAGTATATTATTTTAGATAGAAGTTGTGAAAAAACAAAAACAACGGTAATAACTATACATTGAAAGAATGAATAAAAATATTAAGCTGATAAACCAAATTTTGAATGGATGTGGATTTTAGAGTTCCGAATAGATGTATTTGAGAATTATTGAACGATAAGACAAATTTTTAGAAAACAAATGTTTTAATAACTATAAATAAAACCTTCTATGGATTTATAAGACTGTAAATGTACTTTCTAGTTAAAATTATCACATTGAAATATATTCTCTAAATAGCACGACAGAACTTTTGAGAACTATCAATATTATTGGAATTTGAACTATATTTTTTTCAATTCCTACTATTAGCTCACACTCTCCCTATATATATATATATATATATATATATCTTGCACAAATTTTCAATCTTTAATAAAATCATGTAGTTATCGTTATTAAAAACTTGTAGTGGAAGACATTTGACGTTAATACAGTTTTTTCAAATATTAATTCATTAATTTTTTATTAATTAAAAACTAACTTTCTTGCCAAAAATTTTCATTTCCCCGCCTTCAAATAAGTAAGGAATTTAATTTGTTTTTCCCCAACGCCAATGATGTTAGGCTTCACATGTTTTCGGCTGATTATTTTATACGATTCTGTTTATTTTCATAATGCTTGATGCATTTAAAATAAAATCAAGCACTGTTGATGAATAGATTTTTTCCAATTCATTTTGAAGTAGTTTCTAATTAAAATAATATAGAAAATTAGAAATTTCTAATCTGTATTGCAAACCCTAACTTATGTAGAAAAATCACGCATTTTGTGTTACAACACTTGGCATTTAATCCTCAATTGGCGTTGAAAATTCAACGATAGTATAATTTTTTGATCAATTATGTATAGTAAATGTAATCGTTAGGGCCGGGATAGTCTGGTTGGTATAGCATTGGATTCCCATCCCTTGGGGTACGAGTTCGATCACCATGTATATAAAAGAGAATTGAAAATTGCCAGGAAATTTGTTTTCTGTTTTGCCTCTTAATATTGTGACTCTCATATTTCTATACATATTTATATTAAATGTAATTATTTAATAAAGAGTAACTAAATTAAAAGTTTTCTTTGTTAACCTAAGTAGGAATTGATTTAAAAAAAATGTTTTTTTTTCATTTCACTTGTTTTTATAAGGTTTGAAGTTGGAATTTTTTGACTAATACGAGATTTGCGTTTTTGAATTGTTCCATTTAATAAATTGATAGTTTGGACAAAAGGTTTTGAATGTTTTTGTTACCCTGCTTTCTGGAGAACGCAGAAAAAAATATTTATAATAATTTTTAGAAGTATCTGACTTTTGTATTATCACAGAAAAAAGCTTCAATAACTCAGTTCTTTTTTTTTCTTCAAACAAAATATTTTATTCTTTTCTTTGCTTGAAAATAATTCTAATAAATTTAATTCTTTCAAACGGCTTTTGACAAGAACCATTGGTAAGTAAACCTTTAAAATTATTTACAACATTTATAGAAAATTGAATTAGAAGTTGAATGAAAACGCACTTTTATTAAAGCCATAAAAATTTTAATTTTAATTATTCTCAACTATAGGCTCATAATTTTTCTAATCAACACCATAAAATTAAGGAATTTGGAAATTAATGTTATTTGATATGATCCAATCTTCTGAGATAAAAATTGGCCAAATTATGTCGTTTTGAAACCATTTTTAATCCTTTCCCAAGAAATAGCATCGAATGAACGAATTCTGATTTCTTGAAATAGACACTGAATGATCTAAAGTTATGAAATGTGAAGCTTCTTAATTCGGTCAGTTATAATCCCAAAAGAATAGAATTGCTTTTGAATAAAATATAAGTATGAAAAGAATATTTTGTTGGCTATGATTAACAGAACTAATTTAAGATTTTAGGATTTTTCATCACTCTATATATTTATTGGAACAAAAATATAATTCTTTCTTTTACAACATTTTTCTGGCTATAGCCTTAAGTCTAAATCTAATAGTTTAAAAACTAACTAGAGTCAAAGTGGATACCTTGTATATGTGATTTTTTAATTTTTTATCCTTTAATTTAACATGATAAATAAAGAGTTGAATTTTGTATTATAAATAAATCGTCTCCTTTTGCAAGAAATGAGACGATATTTTTTAATCCAAGAAATCTATTTTCTAAGCCAATACGTTAGCAAGTATATAAGGTAAAATATTTTAAAAATTTCTATAGCTTATTATTTTTTTTCTTCCAAAAAAATCAATTTGAGTCAATTTTAAAGTAAAATGTCCAATTGCTCATTAACTTAATATATTTATTCGAATAGATTGATATTTATTTGAATGTTGAACAATCTGACAAATTTCTGATCCATAATAAACGAACTCAAGTAAAATAAACGAAAATGTTCAAACAAAAAGATAGAAAAAAAATTGTACTTACACAACTGTTGATCTGCAATGGAAAATTCCCAAGGAGTCGCAAGGAGAAACGAGAGATGGGGATTGATGGAAGAAGGCAGAATGTTCTGATTGAGTGCTCTCCTCTGAAATATATATGGCATCCTCCCCACCTACCTGTTTGGGTTGGATGGGATGTAGGACATGAGGTCAGATAGTCCGTGCTTTCGACCTACTCCTTTCCATACTTTCTAATGCCTTTCCTTTTCCAAATTTCTCCGAGAGAAAGGAAGTAAGTTTGTCCGAATCATTTTTTTCCCCACTGAACTATTCTTTTATGGATGTAGTAACCTATATTTATTCTTTTGTTTCACTCTCAAATTAAAACATAGTTCCGTTGAAAAAGAAAAAAAAAATTGCCAGCTAAAAATTTCTTATGGTTTGTAATAATTCTTACATCATCCTTTTATACATTAATTATATTAATTAATTAATTAATTAATACTTATTATGATTATAAATAAATTTAAATAAAATTTATTCACAATTATAATTTTTCACTTACTTTAAATTTAACGCACTTTCCATTAAATTTAGGGATATCCCTTTAGATTTCAATCCCTATTATAAAATTTATGTAATTGAAATAAAGTTGATTAAGTGTATGCTGTTATTCTGAACGCCAAACTGTTTGTCCTAGAGCTACCAAATTTGTCTCATATGTGATTTGAAAGGTAAGGAATATATGCATTCCGGGATGATTTTTTAAAAAGATATTAATTAATTAGAAAGTTGATCGTTTTTCTTCAATAAGCTCAGAATATATTACAGCACATAACTGATTCTTACATCATTTTAAATTTAAAAATTGTACTTTTTATTTTTTATCATGTCAAAACATGATATTGTTTTGGGAATGAGGTTTTCTGGATTTAACTAATATCCGTAGGGGAAAAATTGAAATTTTATTATCTGCACGAGTATCTCAAAAAATCAGCTTTTAATAACGAATTGCCATTGCATTTACAAAAGCCCTGATTTAAAAAAATAAGTTCATGACTACAGCAAATAAAACAAAGAAAAGTGTCATTTTTAGCACGTGATTATATGAAAGGAAATAAATAGGAAATGTGATATATATAAAAAATGTGCCAGTGCAATATTTACTTTCAGCTCAGCCCAGTGGCGTAATCAAGAAGTGGTGGTTGGAGTAGAGCCTTTCGTGCAGCCGCAAGACTAAATTAAAGAATTTCAGGATTCAGAATTTTTATTACTTACTTCTATAAAAAAGTAAATTATTGTAATTGTCAAACATCCTACCTTGAGATTTCGATGAATTTTAACATTTGCGATCTCTCAGAGTTTCAAAAAAAAAAAAAAAACGTTTTTGAAATATTGTGTGTGTATTTTCTTATATTGAGTGTGACTGCTAAAATAATAAAAAGTCACGAGTATTTGGTATGAGGTTAAAATTTTAAAGATTTCCAGAAAATTTTATACAAAATACACAAGAGAGTTTAATTAGTTATCTGTGTGCTTGTGGAGGCGATGACTTAAAACACTATAGAGACGATTATAGAAATTGGGCATGTGATCTTAACCCTTTGGACCATACTGGGGCAAATAGGTTCCACTGATATTTTTAAATCATCCAAAGGCACAAGTGAATGGAAAATTTATCGAAATGCATGCCCTAATGGTTTTCCGTGACTACATTCACATGAAAGTGCAATTTTTTTCGTATCTACCCTATTTTATATGATCGGCTCAATCTTAATGGGACACGTGTATTATTTAAATACACCACTCGGATGCATATGCCCCACCTCCAAAATTGCACCAATCGCGAATTTTGTTTTTATGTTAGCAGAGTATAGCTACTTATACTTTATTTGACTCATTAGAATCCTAGATGATCTTGATGATAACGTGCCCGCTTTACAACGGAAAGAGGGGTGCAGTAGCTCCTGAGGTTGTGGACCTCAAGGGCAGAAGGCTAATTCAAGCGAGTGTGTGCTTGATACACACACTCGCTTGCACAGTCCCTTTTTACATGGGGGCACATTCACACAATTCACGGATAGTACTCAGAAGAACAACTATGCCCGAACCGGGACTCGAACCCGGGACGCCCAGATCATGAGGAAGTCGCGCTACCTCTGTGCCAGGACGCCGGCAAATTATCTTAAATTTCAGAAAAGAAAAAACTAGTGTTGAAAGATTTAAACTTAAATTCGTAGATTGATGTTAGATTCTAAAATCAATCAATCAATGGGATGACACCCTAAATGTAAACACCTTTATGTTCTCTATATTAAGAAGTTGAACCTTAGCATCATTGATTACTTATTTGCAAGAGACTTTTAAATGACACTTTAAAAAAGAGTGAACTACCATACATTTAATCCTCTCCCCTCCTTTTCAAAAAAATAATGCAAACTGAGTAAACTGTGTCATCAATTAACAAAAAAAAATATTATCCTTAAAACTTTATTTATTGATCTAGACTTTGTATCAGTCGAATAAAAGATACGTCGATCACAAGAATTTTATAATACATAGCATAACGATTTTCGAATTCAAGTGAGAATCATGAAATTTGTCTGATCTTTCTTCAGTTTTTGCATCAAACAGCGATTTAAAACCGTGAAAAATTTGTACTTACCTACGTAATGGTCCGTATATGAAAAATCTGAGAATTATTTCGACTCTTTTCAGCAACCCTCCACTTTTATGGGAGTGAAAAATAGTAATGATTCTTTGCGAAGAAAAATTTTACTTCTACAGAAAATTGTTCGTATAACCTATAAAATGTTTTATTTTATCGTGTAGAATTGTGTAAATTTAAAATAGATTTATCGATTTTAAAGTGTTTGTGAAAATAAGCGATTAGTTTCTATTCAGACAATCATATGGATATTATAATGGATGGCGAATAAAAGAAGCAGAAGGAATATCAGAAAATGTATAACAGTTATGATATTTCAGCCAGAGAAATAACGTTACAAAATATTCATTTGAAGTTCGACGAAAAAATAAAATAAAACAACAACAACAACTTAAAATATTTGAATAAAAAAAGATTCGCACTGTTATTGGTGATTTATCAAGCTAAAGAAAATATTCAGCCTTATAGAAATAAAAACCAAATATATTACAGATTATTTTGAAGAATTGATGCAGATCTAAACAACGATGGCTTAATCCCTTAATCATACGAATTTACTTAAATTCCTTATAAGATAAATTAGTTTATTTTATCTATATTATTATGTCTTTGAGTGTAACACTAACGCAATTTTGTGATGAACCTCGTAATTTTGAATCCTGATCAGATGAAGAGGATGGCACCTGAGATGATATACTCCTCTCCAGAATTCCAGCATCACATTAGAACAAGGAGATGAAGTCAGATATAAAGTGCACTAAACCCTTATACGCGACAAATCTTAAGTAAAGGAACCCGAACCTAGAATCCTCTTGTCTCAAGCCCAAAGGTGACTACTACAATTTCGCGACCATGTCTTATTAAATCGCATCCTGTTTAAGGCATTTCTTGTTAATTAATTCTTATAACAATGTAAGGGACTTTTGAGATATCGAAGCGTTTCTAAGTGATTTTTGTATTTTAAATTACTTAATACTTTCACTTAACTGCAGATTTCAAAACCAAATTTCAGTAATTCGAGGGTGTGTTAGACACGTCATTGCTTCCGAAGGGGTTAATTTAAATAAATTCAAAAGACAAAAATTCAAACAAATCAAAAAAAAATATCATTTTGAAGTCTTACAGCAACAATTAGCCAATCAAATAAACACAAAAAATAAGCTGAAGATTTTTTTTAAAGTTTTGTAATTGTGTAGAATAAGAGTCTGTTGTTCTCGATGCAGTAGAAAGAAAATTTAAAAACGAGTGTGTTTGCAAATTATTTTTTTAGTGTCTTTGCTCACTTTTTAGACCATTACTCTATTAAAACTTTTAAAGTTTTTTTTTTTATAATTCGAATTAGATTTAATATAAATTGAAAGTAAATTGAATAAACTGAAGACATTTTTAGAAAATTTAACGAAAGGAACTGTTTTGTATTTGGTTAGTGAACATTGTATTTTAAATTGCTTTATGAACATTCTTTATTAAATTACTTTAAATTCATCTTTCTAGAAATAGACAGTTAAATTACTTTTTATGAATTCTTCAAATATTATCGTGAATATTCGTCAAAATTTGATAGATGTGAAACCATATGGAATGAGGTTTTTTGATTAATTTTAAAATGGAGTTAGCTGGTTTCATGTTACAGTCATTTGAGAAAACATCAACTACAGATTGCATTTCACGACACGCTGCTTTTCATTGTGCTAAAACGTCATTTCCTTTCTTCATCAGAAAAACAATGCAATGGATTCGTTTCATTTATTAAAACAGTTTTATAACTCTTATATTTACAATTATACTCTGACCTTGAAATGAAAAGGGTCGATACGAAATCGTCTCATCTGAACAGGACATAATACAAATTTTAACGAAATGAATACAAATAAATTCTTTTAAACAAAATTGTTGTTGTTACTGATGGTACTTGCCATGGACTTGCCCCCCGCTGACACAGCAGCAGATTTAGGCCGAAAGGAGCGTCTCTTGTTTTTGAAGTAGCGCCAACTAGGGCCAAGAGTACAACCTAGCTACACACTCATCACATTTGCTTGCGCAACCCCTTTTTACAGGGGTGTGCATTCACGCATCTCACAGATAGTACACAGAAGAACAACTATGCCCAAACCTCGAACCTGGGACTCCCACGAAACGAGAAACACGCGTTACCTCTGTGCCAGAAAGCCGGCTTAAGCAAAATAAAATATACATAAAAAGACGCTATTGCAAATCTCAAATTATCATCTGAAAACATTATTTTTTTCCAGCTTTTTAATATCAATCATGTACTCACATGATTCAAATTTCACAATTTAGCAACTTTCACAACCGAAATTTAAATAAGCGAGGAGTATTTTTTCATCCTAAAATCGTTCGAGCTTCAATTTTTTTTTTTTTTTTTTTTGCCGTTTGAGAAAAAGTGAATATATATATATTCACAGGGTGTTGTTGAATTCGGCCAACAAATTCAGATGGGTGATTGTAGGCATCAAGAGCATAAAGTATCACCAGACAACATGGGGTTCAAATGTCGTTTATTAGGTGAAAATGGCAAAAATATACAACCCGAGTAACTTCCAAGTAAGCCTGAAAAATTTTCAAGACTTAAAAAATATTCAATTAATGATAAAAGTTATATGCATGTTAATACAATATTAAACATTGAATTAATATCTAACAATTTTCCAAAATAGCCTTTATTTGATTTTAAAATATCAAGTATTGGCGAGAAACTTAAGTTTAAAAACCTATCCATACACGTCATACTAAAAGTTCATCATACTCAACACACCCAAAAACTTATTACGCTCAAGCAAAAGAAAATAAATACAAAATAGAAACCAAATCTTATTTCATTCTTTTTCAGAAACTATAAAACTTCTCTCCAAAATTCCTTATTTCTGATGATCACCATCAAAAACTGAATATCAATAATATTAGTAATGCAGAAATACTTTCAAAGTAAATAGATCCAAGAACTTTATTAATAGTTTTTAAACCATAAATCCTCAATCTAAGATCAAATGCAAAATGCATAATTCATAGGTAATACATTCAAAAATACTATACATAAAAGTATAATGAAGTACTTGAAAATACAATAAAATGCCAAAATGTGCTGCAAAATGCATTGACTCGATTAATTTATAAAAATACAAAGAGACCAGTCATCTATCATGTAAATGACACTAATAGTAAAGGATAAAATAATGCTTAAAAATAGTTCAATTTAAAACATCGGAATAAGGCAATTAAAATTTTTATTTAAAAATAGATTCGAAGCCTTGTATCCGATTCTCACTTTTTTTTTTACTAATGTTAAACACATCATTTACTACTCTCTTAACAGCTACATGGCGTTTAATTATCCTTTTTAAACCAGGTGTATTCATTTTTATTTTCCGGCTTCACTAAATTAAAATTCTCAATGAATACAGACAAACGCAGTGATTTGAATTATTCCGTTGGATGCAAATGTATCTTTTTTCAAGTCAAGGAATTAAAACGCCTCTAAATAAAAATGAAATACCGCTTGCTCAATAAAGAAAAATACTAAATTCTTATGAAAAAGTTCAATCTACCTAGTTAATATATAATTTTTATGTTTAAGATAAATTCATTACAACAATAACAACAAAAAAATATACGAAGGATCTGAATTGACTTTCCTTTAAATTTTTTTTTTCTGAAATTGACTTCTTTCTAAATTGTTTCTTAATACACAGAATATTTTTCTTGAATTTATATGAGCTTTGGATTATTTTAAAATACCATATCAAAACCTATCGTAACCATGTATGAATTTTTTAGTGATGATGAATATGATCATTTCGTTTAAAATAAAAATCTTTAATGGATATATTGCTATTGAAGAAGTACTCGACGATTCCAGCTTTGATATCGATTCCGGATGTTTAAAATTTGCTCTTCTTAAATATCATTACACATCGCAGCATTAAATTAATTATTATTTTATTCAGGTGGGACCTCCGAACTATTTAAAAAGTTTATTAATTCTATGAGGTTAAATTTTTTTAAAAAACGTCGTTGAAGTTTTTTACCAAATGTTTGAATTTTAAATATAACATATTCATCATGATTTGGAGTGGTGTAAATGATATTGAGAACATTTTCAATACAAATATTCAAAAATTCGTTGTATATCCTAAAGCTATGTTTGTATTTTTGCTATCGACCTTTCTTAAATACTGGATTCTTATAGCATGCATCTATTATACTGTGTTATAAATATTTGATAAGATTTCTGTTTATATTTTAGATTTTTATTAATGGTTTTATTAGAATGAACGCCTTGTTGAATATATGGGACTTGTAGGCGAATAATATAAGCTTTTTATTCATTAAAAGTCCAAAATAGTTGTTATTATCTTTTTTCATACACGAAAAGAAAATATTGTAATTGTCAAAAAAATTTGAACGTCCACTTTTTTTCTTGATATTTCAGGTCTCTCTGAATCTGAAAAATACATTTATGGAATTCTATTCTTCTGCTTGTTTGGGAGTATTTCTCACTCAAAAATGCTTTGAGCTAGAAGAATGGAATTTTGTACGTGATTCTTATACTATATCGATTTCTATCAAATTTTGTTCGAGACTCATTCACAAGAATTATGTCTATCCGTCTGTCGGAATAATGAATGCCTGAATTCGTATAACAGTCTGTCTGAATTCGTATAATAGTCTGTCTGAATTCGTATAATAGTGTCTGAATTCGTATAATAATCTGCCTGAATCCGTATAATAGGGAATGCTATAGCTGCAAAATGTAAAGAAATGGATTGATACAAGACTTCATGAGAAACATTTCGTTCAAAATTTTATAGAATCTACAAATTAATGTAAAGGTCATATATAAAATTTTACCCATTTGATTAAAAGTGTTTTGAATTATTCTCAGACAGGTAGATTTCATTGAAAAATCTATTGATACGACTCAGAGAGATCCAAAAACTTGGAGACTTGTCAAGTTTCGAGTTTGAATTCTTATGTTTTCGGTACAGTTTCTTTGCGCGCAAGAAAATAATAATTTGACTGCTCCAAACTTACTGAAGGGAGAAAGGATTTTATTGTGAATCTCAATGACTAATATTAACCCCTTGAATGACAATTTATTTTCAGTCAGCACTGCACTGGCAGATGATTTAATTTTCTTTGTTTTAAGAGGATAGATTAATATAGAAACTTACAATTCTGCTGCTCAAAAAATTTGTGTTTATTAAAAATAAAATTTGTTTCACACATTTATATATATATATATATATATA
>JAOUZG010044158.1:2631442-2650321 GCA_026289955.1 Argiope argentata | reverse complement strand
ATGACTATATATCATATATATAGTCATCTTCTGATGACTATATATATGACTATATATATATATATATAGTCATCAGAAGATTTTCTTTTCTGGACTATAGTCAAATCTTTTGACAGAAAAAAATTTCCTATTTTTGGAATCCTTGTCTGAGGATGACCCTCGAGAAAGTCTTCAGGCCGGATTACCTTCACTTTACTTTCGTTTCTGTTTCATTTTTACTTTGACTTCTGTTTCAATTTGTTTTGGTCTCTCTCTCTCTTTCTCTCTATAGTGTCGGTTGATTCTTCGTTAATGTTTAACAAAAATATTACAGTTCAACACAGTATTTAAACGAAAGTAAGTACGTGTTTCAACATTTATACATATAGATTTATACAAATTATATTCTAACCGTAACTAAAAGCATGCACACAAGTATATCAAAGCAATAGACTCGACATGACTTACACATACTTCTCTCAAAAAAAGCATCAAACCTCAATAATTTCTGGCGAGTCCAGCTCGTCATTGTCAGTTTGTTTAGAAAAGTTTATGACGAGCTAGGCTCGTCATTTCCGTTCAAGGGGTTAAGTTTCCACCTCCGCTCCATGTTTTAGTCAACCACAAAATTATTTTTTTTTTGCCCTTTTGTAACTTTATTGCCTTTGATGCTTCAGTTTTTAATTAGTCTTGTTTTGTTCTTATGCTTTGTTTTTTTACTGTTGTTTTTATCTTTATTTTTATTTAAGTATGTAGTTTTTTCGACTTACTTCTGCAAGTCTTGTGCTGTACTCTGTGGACCACAAGGATTGCCTTATTATCGATGAAAAATTAACACAGTAATGTGAGGCATTTTATTTCTAAAAAGAAATAAAACGCCACACATTTGGTGTTTAGGGAAACTGATTTTAAATATATTTTCGAAAATTGACATATTTCCAATGGTTGATCATTCTAGAGAACAACATTGGCAATTATGGCAAAAACTCAAACAGCTAGATTTAATTTCAAAATCTATTTATCTGACTCAAAGAGGTCCGAAAACTTGGCGATCCGTCAACATTTCGAGTTTGAATTTTTTGTGTTTTCAATATAATTTCTTTACACACAAAAAATAATAAAGAAAAAGACTTAAAAACAGAGTAATGTTCAGTAGAAATAAAACATCTCACATTTGGTGTTTAGGGAAACTGATTTAAAATATATTTTCCAAAATTGACTCATTTCCAACGGTTGATTGTTCTAGAGAACAACACTGACAATTGTGGCAAGAACACTCAAAATTGCGCATGAAGCTCAAAATAAATCCGTATCAAGTTCAGGAAGCCTACGAAAATCTATTGCACCACCCTCCTCTGCACAAGAAAGTTTTCGTGCCGGATAATTGAATCGAAAGCTGCCATTATCCAATGTTCTTTCATGTTTGGAACCTTTTTACGCTTGCGTTTATCGCGCTCGAAATCTTCCATCTTGACGTGTGGGCAGCAGTCTTCTGCCTTCAACTTTCCGTTCTATTTACTCGACGGTCACGGTCAGAAAAGAGAAAGGCTGATGACCGAGAACGACAGACACCTTCTCTTGGCTTTTCATTATTTATTTCTCTTTTCATAATTTTTTTTTCTTTATTTCGATGGTGGCTGACGAAGTTACGTCAATCGGAGTGTGGTGTGGACGCTTCACTAATTTTGATCGTTTTCTCTAAATACACAGGAGGGAGGGGGGGGGGACGTCTTGTGTTTTTGCACACGAATCGAATCGGTGGCTCGCGAGACTGTTTGGTATGCATCGGTCGCTTTGAGTGAAAACAACTGGCATGATTTTCATAAACAGAGTTGAGACAAATTTCTCATTTGCATGAGAATAGATTCTGATCGTGCCGCTGCGCATTAAACGAACAAGGAAAAGTTTTGTTCGATGTCGTGAGTAATTTCTTATGAATTTAGAGACAGCTTTGAAATGTTAAAAACTTTAACCATTCGCGTGCCTTTCATCTCTGTATTTGGGAAATATAAACAACTCAAAAATAGTTTTAAAAAGTCACTCGGAACGGAAAACATGTTTTTAGAGAAAACGTTAGCATTTAACTAAATATGAATATAAAATTAATTTTTTTTTGCCAAATTTTAAATATCCAAATGAAATTTCGCTTTATTTCTAACAGCTTTTTTCAATAAAAAAAGCCTTAATTGGGAAACTACAATACTTAGGCAATACTTAGTTTTTCAATGCTACATCATATATGGTTTTGATACCTGAAATTAGGTGATTCGGCATCAATCTATTTTATAGAAAACTTATGATTATCAACAGATCCATAGTTTAGTGTAATAACATCAAAAATAAATAATAAAACAAATATATATTTGGAGATGCAGAAGAAAAAGAGATGTGGACTCTAATTTTACATTTAATAATGGTTATTGAAATAAATGGAAAGCATTTTACGATGTTATTGTCATGTTAAAACATGATGTTATTCTGGAAATAATATTTGTGGCATCAAAAAAAAAAGATAGGCGAAAAATTGAAATTTTATTATTCGCACGTAAATCTCAAAAAAACAAACACAAAAAAAGAACTCTTAATAACGCATTGCCATCGCATTTACAAAAGCTCTGGTTAAAAAAAATATTAATGACAACCGCAAATAAAACCTAGAAAAATGTCATTTTTAGCACGTGATTACATGAAATAAAATAAAATAAAGATTTAATGAGATATTTCTTTAAACAATAAAGGCGAGACCAAGTTTTTTGGATCGTTTGCAACACTAAAGTGACTCCTTCAATGAAACGATTAAAATGAATAAAAAATATAATTTAACTTGCACGAGCGCGTGGTGCTTGGACGTTCAAGAAATGATGTTCTGACATGACACATTGAAATATGCATAGCAGATTTCATTTTAATCTTTTTTCATGATGGTATGTTGAGTTTTTTTGTGACAGTAAAGTCATACCATACTCTCCAATCCGCGCGAAGGCACACGGATTTAAACCACGAGACTGAATGACTGGACGGCCGCCACAGCAATTCTGGCGGGAACTATAATTGAGTTCTCTCTCACACTCTATACGGTGCAACCCTTCCCTTAGGGAGTACGTCTCGTCATTTATGGATGAACCCACTCCCACCCACAAGGGTGGAGAGATCCAACCACCATACTGGATCCATCTCATTCTGATTTCGAAGTGCTTCCCGGTGAAGTTCTTTGTGACAATAAAAGCAAAGCTGGCGACTTTGTGTCAAACCAATTATTAGAATATTTTGGATTTTCAATTGACCTGTAATTTATTCGTAACACGTTATACAAATAAAAAAATCATACGATACAGGAAATAAGATGATGAATTTCGGTTCAAATCATGCTTTTGTTTACGAGTACTGCAGTACTTGCACATAATTTTAAGATGTTATTCATCATTTTTTTCCCCAGTTTTATGACGCAGAAAAAGGCTTAGAGAATAAATCCTTTTTTCAGATCATTATAATTATTAGCATATCAATGATCTACCGACACACTATATATGCATTTGGGAATGTTAAAATTAATGTAAAAATTTATTAGTTTTAAATTTAATCAAAAATTAATTTTTGGGATATTAATTCAGAAGAAGGATTTTCTTTTCTTATTTTATTCCATGAACTTTTCGATATAATAGATTTTCAGTATAATATACTGACTCTATTACATTCATATTTTTCAAACTTTTCAAATAAGAAGGTGAAGTTTAAAAAAATGCATTTTGAATTAAAAATTTAACACCCATGAAAGCAAATATTTTGCATTAGGAAATTGGTCGCAAAAAGTAGCTAGAATTTATTTATTATTAAAAGTTATGAAATATACTTTAGTCAATCATGCTTATTTATCATTTGTTTTATTATACGAAGAAAGGCTTTCTCTTTCTCTTTGTCTGTATCTTTTTCTTTCTCTGTCTATATCTTGTCTTTCTCCCTGTCTATATCTCTTTCTCTCTCTCTTTCTGCCAATCTCTCTCTCTCTCTATCTATCTCTTTGTCTATATCTCATTTTCTCTCTGCCTATATTTCTTTCTTTCTCTGTCTCGTTTCTCTCTCCGTCTCTATCCCTGTCTATCTCTCTTTCTATCTCACTGAGAGAAAGAGACATAGACAGAGAGAGAGAGAAAAAGAGTCTATTAGACAGGAATAGAGTCTCTCTCTCTCTCTCTCTCTGTGTGTGTGTCCCTGTTTCTTTCTGTTTAGCTTTCTGCCTCTCTCCCTCCTTGTCTCTGTTTCTCTCTATACATATCTAATGTTTTAATTTCTGTTTCAATAATCTTCACTGTAGACAACTAATGAAATTTCAGTATGTTTTTTTTAAAATTTTAAATAAATTTCTTGATTTAAATAGTTGTTTAATTGTGTTTCTCTTTCACCGCATAGTTATTGCAATTTCAAAATAACCGGATTAATCAAAAGAACTTATGAATTCATGCTTATTTTAACCACATTTCTCGCAGCTAATTTTCCCTTGTGTTAAAAAAAATCACTCCGATTCATCCTTCGCACTAGTCTATCCAAATATCTGCTCACCATCGCTGTTGTTAGTACCCGAATGCAAAGAACATAGTTTCTTATCTGGGTTAACAGCTTGGGAAGAACTCCCAAAGCGTTATAATTACCTGTGTCAACTTCTGAATGCCGCCTCTGTGCATGCGGGGAACGGGATTGTTATGCTCGCACAGGCCTCCAACCAAGCGAAACCATCGGCAGATGCATCAAGAAGACGAGCCTAATGTAGCAGAGAGAAACTTTTTAAACTTTTTCCTTCAGAAACTCATCTGTGGCATCATCGTTATGTAAGGAATAATAACCCAGCTGATTAAATTAACAATGAAATTAATTTTCTATGGGTTCTTTTTTAAAAAAAAGATTCTTCACAAATGGAGTATGAAAAAAAAAATCACTGTGTATTTTTTCCCATACTTAGAAACATAGTAATGACTTTCCATTGGGGAAAATAATGATTACAGTTAACGAGTCACATTGAAATTAAAGTAAAATGAAGTGGTGTAATTACTTTAACATTTAAGATTAAAAAAAATGAAATCTAAGATCGCATATTTCAAGTTATCATGTTAGAACATTATTATTTTTAAATCATTATTTATCTTAATTAATTTAAGTCATTAACCATTTTAAACTTTCATTTTCAATTTTTCTAGCTGACACGCAAAGTTTTGGAGCTGGTCCGATTTTGAGATGAAATAACAGCTATGATGTCAGAGCTTTACGTCAAACTTTTGAATACGCATCTGCCGTCAAAGAATCATATGTAATAATAACGCAATACTGGTAAAAGAAGGTTGACCTTTTAAAAACGCATCTGCTTTGAAAGAAGCATACATAAAAATAATGCAATATTGGTAAAAGCAGGTAAAAAAAAATCTTCAACCGATCATTTCCGTCGGCGCATAATTTTTCCCCCCTTAAATTTCAGAGATACCAAAACCTCCTAATCAAAACAACAATTATCATGTTCTCACATGATAATATAAGTTCTAATACATTTTGAAAGTATTTGTAAAAGTAAGGTTATTAGGAAGTAATGGTATGTTAAATGACAAGGACAATTAAAAAAATTCAATTTAAAACATTTTAAATATTTGACTGTCATGTAAATGAATTTGATAGGGTAAAAATAAAGTCAGTGGGACGGGTCTCCTCAAAGCTTTCTCGCATACTCTCCAATAAACATGATTTGCCGGAAAACGCCTTACATGGCATTGGGTTACAGTATTTAGGAAATATTAAATTTTGGCATTCACTTTTAGCATTTTTATAGAATCACTTATGTAATCCTTGGCGAGTTATTTGGCGATTAATTCCAGCCATACCTTTTAAGTATTCTAAAAACGAATTTGCGCTTTTAGTCATATTTTTTTAGCCGTTTAAAACAAAGATTTGATATCAAAATGCATTTGAAGATACAAAATCCCACACCTAGTAAGTATTTTTATAATTAATTGCATTTTTTTTTAAAAATTACATGGCTTAAATGCTTATAAAAGACAGACAGTCAAGTATTAGTAGGATTTGACTCAAAATTTGACAGATGTCTATACTATAGATTTTAAATCAGGGTACCGAATGTTATCTATCTAGCTCTCTCCGTTTTGTTATTATTATATTAGTTTTTATTAAAATAGCCGGACAAATAAGTTTCCTCTGAACAGATTTTACACAAAATTTGATAGAAATTTTCAAATTTAGTGTAAAACCCATACACTAAATTTCAACCACCTAGCACAAAGAATTTTTGATTATCTTAGTTCTAGACAGAGAACCCTTTTCCCAAAAGGTGTTTTTCGAATTCAGGGAGGTATAAAAACGGTGCATTCGTCAAAATCACACGTTCGATTTTTTTGACACTTGTTGGATTTTCTTTGTATTATGTATAAGACAAAATATAAATTATTTATCTCTGACGAATCTAAACTATGTTGCACATTTAACAGTTCAAAAATATTTTGTGAGAAATGATTTTGTATTTTACTGAATTCTCTTGATTATTGTTTCTTATGTTAAATTGTGAGCATCAAATAATCTTATACTATAATACGAGGAATGGTTGTCAAGTCGAAAAGCGCCCCAGAATTAATAAACTCCGGTAAACTTCGGGTGTCTGGGGTTTTTGGCCACAAGGAATCGATTGGCGCCGGTTTTGAAGCGCTACGGTTGAGCAGTTCGGAGTTACAGATAGGATATTTTCAAACTTTATTAGTTCGCCATAATGGCTACTTAAATTTTCAAGTGGTAACGGGCTGCCATCTATAGCCAATATGCCATCTATATCAATATTCATATATATATATATATATTCATTTCATGCAGACACGTGATGAAAATTGCATTTTTATATGTTTAATGCGCAATAATAATTTATTAACTCTAACTTTGTTTAGAATAGTTTACAATGGTGCACTTTGACCGGTTATCTTTTCACCAATGGTTTCACAAATTTTCTTATGGCATGTATTGTTTTGATAAATCACAATTGAAAATTTAAACATTCGAGTTAGCTTCGATGCCTGTTTTTTCCGAGCGGAGCTCGGTCACCCGCTGGTATAATATAAATAAAGAACTAGAACAAAATATTACTTACCTATAAGTAAAATATTACTTAAAATTAACTTATATTACTTACCTATAACTTACATTTGTAAAACTAGTTTTTTAAAAAAATTTACACAAAATTTACACACCGGTTGTTCTTGGGGCGAGGAACTTTTTGCTTTCTTGTTAATTGATCAATAAATATATATCGAAAATGTTCGATGAAGTATTAATCATTGATTTATACTTATATTTTAAAATAAATTAAAGACACTATACCACATAAATTTTTTTCGCAATTTTAATATTTCAAAATAATGCGCTTTGACATATTTACATTGTTATTACCGGATTATATTTTTTCCCGGTATATCTTTTAAAAATACTTATTTCCATACTTATTTTCAAAAGGAATTATATATAACCAATAATTATTACTGTATATTGGCCGTTATTACAGGATTATGTTGTTTTAATCTATAGTTACTGCATATATTCACTATGTTTCTTTAAGATTCAGATTTCGTAAATTATTTTCTTGAAAAAAGGCCGGTGAAATCTGAACTTTCTTTTCTTTTATTACCATGTATAAAACTTGTTACTTGAATATGGATTTAAAATATTTCTCGTGTGACATCTAACACCGACAATAGCTAATTTCACTCGCCATTGTTTCAAATGCTAAAAAGTAGATAACCGGAAATTTCTCCAATTCCATTCCTCCATTTTTTATGCTTTTAAAATTGTTTGAATTAAACACCCGTGACAGCGTGATTATGAATATGTATCTTAGAATATGAACACAGAATAAAATGAGAAAGAAAACAATGAAACTAGCATATTACGTTAGAAACATGGCAAATTTTTTTGAATTTTTCGGAACCAAAACAAAAGAAAAAAATTAAGAAATACCAAGAAGGAGTAACATTATTGTTTGGATATTAAACATATTTTGAAATTGATTATATTTTTTAACATAGATATTTCTTTATTGGTATTTTCAGCTGGTGATAACAATGTTACAAAAAATATATGGCGAAAATTGCATGAAATTTAACTTTTAAAATGAAAATTGCTTGAAATTTCCTACTTCTTAATTTTACATTATCAGAAATGATTCAAATTTTATCAAATTATACATTTTGGGATGAGATTTTTTTATTTAATATATCTGAAATTTCAAATGAAGCTTGAGGTTATAAATTTATTACCTTAATATAATTAACTTATGAAAATCAAATAAATAAGAATTAAGATTTTTGTTAGCAGATTAAAAAACAATAATAGTAATAATGAACTGTTGTCTGGAATAAATTATTATTGCCAGTTTCAGAAAAAAATGGCATAAAACTAGTATTGATGCCTTATTATTTTGAGAAATTTTGCTTTCTGTAATCTAAGTCCATATTTTAGGCAAAAAAATACTTCAAATATTTCTCGATAAAAAGTATTTTTTTTATCTTTTAAGTTAATTTGATACAATTTTGCTCAAATTCTTGAAAAAAAAAAATGCGTTAATAATTTCATTTATTAATGATTTAATATTGTATCAAAATATAAATCATATTACACCTATTGTTACTTTAGATTTGAGATACTCTCTCTAGAAGACTTGCATTTTACTAAAATTAAAGGAAACTCAACTCTAGTAATCTTTTCTATTAAGATATAACATTTCACAACTCTTTTCATAAAAAAATTAAAATTGCTTTACAACGATGAACTGATGATAAAATTACGATTTAGAACTGAATTTAAAAAAGAAAAAAAGGGACAAAATCAAAATGAATTCACTCTTGAAATTTTGAATGATACGCTTCATTTGTCAGAAGGAAAAAAAAAATATCAACTTAAATTTTACTTTAAATTGTTTTCGCAATAAAACATCTTTTATTGTCTGTCATTTCACTGAAGGATCTCTTTTTTAGCTAAAACTTCACAGCTATTTAAAATGGTTGCCCGTTACGCATCGCTTTTCAGTCTAACTTTTTCTTCAGAATTTAATACTTTGGAGAAGAATACGAAGGTTGAACACTTTCCTCAATCTTTTTATTTAATGTGCGATTTATTGCTTGAATGAATTGTTTAAAGTGTGTTGAGAGCATTTAAATTAAATAACAGCCACTTATTAATTAGCTTTCACACATAAAAAAAGCGTGCTTTTGAAAAAGAGCATTTTAACACTCAACTGCATATGGACCCATATATGACATTGCAGTTTTGATTCAATTTCATTTTCAAATTAAGTATTATAAAATAATTTTAACTATTTTAGTCCATAAAATATATATTTAGCAATAGTAAAACGCTAAAAAAATTGTCTATGATTTTATGACATTTCGAAATAACTTGTTTTGTGCGAGTGGGTGAAAAAGTAGAATTGAAGTGCCAGTGGTTCATTTTCAAAAAACGATAACAGAGTAAAACGTAAGTACTTTTTGACAAAAAAATATTTTTCGTGTGGTCGATATGCTCATCTTTCTAGACGGATAATAATTTTTCTGCTTTTCAACTGTAATTGTTATATATATATATATATATATATATATATATATATATATATATATATATATATATATAACCTTTTCATTATTTTTCTATTAATAGGTCATATTGATAGTTAAATGAAGCTATTTCCACCATGAAACAATTTTTTTTCAAAGATTTATTAATTCATGTAGCAAAGAGTTAATAACTGTTTTTCAAAGAAAAATGGTTTAGACACATTACAATTAGTTTCTTTAGATATGTAAAATTTCATTACTCTAGCGAATTAGGATATCAACTTTAATCGCCTTTTATTTCTTATGTTAAGTGCACAAAACGAGAGTATAGTAATCATGAAAAATTTGTCATCCAGAATTTGACGAGTTTCTACTTTTTAGATCTACCTAAGCTTTAAAAATACTTTTAAAATTATATGCTTCTGTAAGGAGTATAACCCAGAAATGCGTTCAGTTTAAAGCAATAAAAATGTTTACAACAAATTCGTAATTATTTCGGTAAATATGAGTATCAAATATGAAGAACTATTTTATTGATTCAATTTGTCATTAAAATCATCAGTTAATTATTAAATTCATAACTGAAATTTTATCTTTGAAATTGTAGGTCGACATCACATTTTGAACCATATCCATTCAACAAATTAATTATCTGTTAGTTTTTTCATTCGTGTAATTCAAAATTTGTCAATTGATATGTGTCGTTAGATCAAAATTGTAGATATGTATCAATTCAATTGACCAAAAATATACTTTCAATTTTCTTCACAGTACAATGGAACTCATACTGTGTCAGTACATGCTAAAGCTGGTGTAGCAGCGGTATAGGGGGTAGGTGAGATACTCACGTTTGATCGCCTCCGTGACTTCCGATGCTTCTAAAAAGTAGAATGTCATGTTCCTTTAACTATACGCCACATTTTGACTGAGTGCTCTGATTTTCTCTGAGAAAGTGTGTATTTCTTTTTTATTCTTCTAGTTTTAACTTCTCTTTCCTAGTAGGAGAAAGACCTCATTCAAATTTATTGCCGTTCTTGAAAAAAATCAAAATTTTTACTGACATTTATATTTACTATTATACTTTTACTTACTGTTCTACCATATTTTTATGATGAATTTTATGGAACTCAAAAAAATCAAAAGTATTCGTGTGTTTTCGGTGCAGCATGTCCTAGTAAAGGATCTTAAGCCAGGAAATTATCACATACAATCCGATCCAACCAAAAAAGTAGAATAGAAAGACTTACATTGGCTTAGTATATGTGAAACGCGAGATAAATGTTTTATATGGAATTTTAAGATTCAAGTTTATCAATCTCCTAATGTATAAATCTAAGTTTGTTAATTTATACATAAATAAGTATGCAATTTTTGTTGCTTAGTGAGAAGATATAAATAAAAAGAATCGTAGGCAATGAAATGTTAATGCAGTTAAAAGTTAATATTGATGCATCCTTAAAACAAGAAAATAAACTGAAAATAAAATAATTTAAGAAAATAAATTGTATTAATATTTGCCATGCTTTAAAGCGAATTCAAAAGCATGTTAAATATTAAACTTGATTATTTGAAGAAAAAGACGATTTCTCTAATTCTTTGGTAATTTGGATTTAATAAATTTGATATAATAGACATTATAAATATTAAAAATACGCAGGGGGCCTGTTAATATGATCACAATTATTATTATTTTTCGCTTTATAATATCAAAATCCTTTAAACTCGAAGTGAAGTATTGAAACTCATACAAAAATATTTATTTAAGGTGATTTCAACAAAGTTTTATACTATCAACTTTGAAGTCGAGGATTGACTGATCCTTCTTTTTCAACTAGCCTTAACGATTGGCATTTGTGAATTTTCTTACTCCATTTCTAAGGAAACACCTGTGAGTCATCCTTTCAATGGAATGGAGCTCACATTCTTTTGTTTGGACTAAAATGGTCTAGATTGATTTAAACGAACTTTTAAATTATGAGATCTGATTGAAATTTACACCACTGTAGACTTGAGAGAATTATTAGGGCAAGATGGGTTAAAAAAGATTTTATTTGAATTTTAAAGACAAAATTGATATTCTTAATAAGTATAAAATTATTTGCATGAAATAAAATCATGCAATGCTACCGAGCGTTTAAAAATTTCACAGCCTGAGTTTTGAAAAATTCTTCAAAATCATGAGCTTTGATATTGAAGATTATTAAGGTATAGATGTGTTGTCCTATAATGTGTGTATTGGGGAGGGAGGTATTTATAAATATATAAATACCCCATCCCAATTAACGCTGCAGTGAGCAAGCAATTGATATTTTGATCCACATAACATAATTAAATAAAAAATACAAACATGAACAATATCTGGGGCAATATTAAATGCACCCTTAAGGAATAATTGTCGATAAGCAACAATCAATGAATATTTTTCTCATTTTTGAAGAAAAAAATATATAGAGATGGCCTTGAGCTAAGAGATGAAAAAGATAGTCCCTTGATAAGATAAAGATAATAAAATCCTAAACTTTCGCTTGATAAGATAAAAATTCGCTGATTTTACCAAATTCGGTTTCTGTTATCAATCGATTAACGTTATCGGTATTCTTGAGCCCCAAAGTGATTACATTAAACTTCTGTATTATTATTAGCAATCTTTAAAGAATAGTGATAAAAATACTTCTGTTATTTCATTGAAATTAAACAAATATCAGGACTATTTCTCCAAATATAATGTTATTTGCTCCGCTTTTTTATTTAAAATAATAATAAAAAGAGAATAAATTGTTTTACAACATTATATTAATATTTTTATTAAAAGGAGAATTAACAATTATAAGATAAAAATATTAATTGAAATTAGATCTATTTCCTATGTATAAATTTTAAAATCTATGAAAAAAATGTAATAAAAATGTGTGTCTTACTTTCATGAATCTTACATTACAATAAGTAATAAATTATTTTAATAAATTATTTTTTAATAAATTATTTTTTAATAATATTATAGATATAACAATATTATATTAAATAAAAATAATATTGTTATATCTATAACAATATTATATTACATAAAATCCCACAATAGAAGTAAACTACAAGTAAAAAAAAAACTAAAAAGAATCAATACTTTTAAACTTAGGTAACTGCAAACAAAAACTGTTTTTTTTATAAAATTAAAATTTTTATTATTCAAAAGAGACAGCTTTAAGTGTTATCTTATCTCTATAACATAAGTGCCAAAAACTTTTTAAAAATAAAATAATTTTATTTTATAAATAAATTTCGCCTGCTTTTTTTTAAACACATCAAGATAAACTTAATGTATTTTGTTATGATTTTTACTGCAGAACTGAATTTTAAAGTAAAAAAATTCAACGTTAAAATTTGAATTATTGAATACGTGATTCAACTGTGAATCTTACAAGATGAATCTGCGGGTTAATAGTCTCATAAGGCATATTTTCCTTTAATCTGAATCTCACTATAGTGTTAATCATTCAAAATTTATATAATTTTTTGCAGCAATTTTTGGTAGAAGGGAAACCAATGAATGTCTCTATTGAATATAAAAATAATATATTATAACACATAAGATACATATTTAATTATAAAAACAATGACTCTGAATATGGTGAGCTGTTATGACAAAATATTACAGCTGAAATCTGCATTATTTAAAAGTTATTCAATGTGACGAAATAATTCCCAGGGTTTTCAGTAAACGCTGTAATATTTATAAACATAGAAAATGAAACTAAAATCTAAATTTATTACACTAGTATAGTAACGAAACAAATTTATTTCAAATGGAAGTATAAAATATACATTTATACAAATATACATTTTTCATAAAGTTTAATGAGATTTCAATTAAATCAGCATATGATCAACTGGTAAAATAAGAATTATTTTATGTATTCAATGAGATTTACAAATCTTTCAATATAGCACCTTTATTTTACTAGGTGTTTATTAAAAAGTAATGCCTTAAGGACATTTGATAAAAAATATTTTAATTTCTTCATAAATTTTTACAAGTTCATTTATAATCTGATAATTTCATTCTAATAATAATTTTTTTAATTTCTCTGCGACAAAAAAATGAGTATTAAAATATTTCTGTTAATTCATTTGTAAAGAGACAAACTTAACATAATGGTGTAAAATTTATATAACCATCGAAAAAAAAAACTTTTTTATTGAAATCACTTGCTCAGTTATTGATAAATTTTCATCCAATTTAATCTTGGTAAATTAAAACGTTCTTCATTTATACCAATTTTCCATAAAAAGTATGTGAAAAAGTCTTTTATATCGAAATCTTTTACAAGATTAAATTAATTAAAATCATACCCCAAAATTTTTGACTTGAGAGATTACTAAATTAAATTATACCTTGATGTTATAAAATAATCAAATATTATAAATTAAGTACATCTTGTCGTTATATCTTTTACCAGAAGAGAACATTATATTGTTTAATAGAACTAAAATACCAATTTCTCTACCATTTCTTCGTTCAGCGAAAATCTTCGAAATACAAAATATATACTCTACTCTAATTTTATTTAAATTAATGCAGCTTAATCTTAGGTTAATAACATTGTAAAAATCGAATGCTTTCTTGTTATTCTTAGATTTCCTTATTTCCTGTTACCTCACCTTAAAGAAACAAATAATTCGATCGATATAAAAACTTTTCTAAATTTAGATACGTAAAATATTTATTCTCCCCTTTGTTACTTTTATCTCATTTCCCTGTGTGCAACAAATCCATTTTCCTAGAAAAATGTAACAAAAACATTCGATTTTTTAAAAGCACCTATAGGATACCATCACTGCAAAGTCTTCATTTGCTGCTAGAGTAAATTTTTAATCTCTGTAGATTAAACAGCAAAGCTAGAATGATAGAAAATGATTTCCATCAGAAAAAAAAGTAGGCCGTTTGGTGTTTTTTTGAAACAGCTTTCTGTTTCCCACGTAGAAAAGAAGAAAGGTAATTGTCTCACTTTTTTTTAACCGACTCGTTGTAAACACAACAGTTGTGGAATCTTCGGTAATGACCTTTCTTATGACTCATCTCGACTGATTGATTGCTTGTATGAACAATTATGGTTCCGAAAGACGATAGGATTAAACGGCATGATAGTCTTTCTGTGTTAAAAATAATATTTGTGTCATGTGAAGGCGTGATATCTTTTTAATTTATTTTTTGGGGGATGTTTTTGTTGTGTTTCTGACCACAGAACAACGTGGGATTATTGGATGTCATTATCTCGGATTAGGTTTTTCCAAATGATTTTGATCTTACAAGTTCGATGTACTATTGTTGTTTTAGTGGTTAAAAATAAATAGATGTAGTATGTGGGTTAAAGTGTTTTCCTTTCATTTTCTAATACAATTAAAAGATTTAATAATCGCAAATTTTTAATATGATCTATGAAATGGTGACTAAAGTTTAACATGGATGAATTAAGAAATAATTAAGGTTTCTTGTTTAAATAAATTAATAATTAAGATGACGTAATTATGACTTTGTATGTTTAAGAGTGAACATTAATTCTAAAAATTTTATGTATTGAAAAGAATTTTAAATTTTCTTATAATTTCTCCCATTTTCAGCATTTGAATTTTGGTTTTTTTTAATAATGTTTTTCAGATACAGCTGGATTTTGCCAACATGTAATAAAAATTACAGCAAATTCTATTCTGAATTATGAAAATATGAAGAATTTTTTTGGATTCTCGAACAATAATATATATTTTTAAATTCCGAACTTATAATAAATAAATAAATAAGTAATTCATTATAAGTTATAAACAATTTACTTTTAAAATGAGCCAGATATTCTTTTACTTTCTTTGTTATTAGCATTATTTAACATTTGGGAAACCTTAAAATTTTAATAAAGTTTTGAGTTTTTACATTTCAGCTATATCTCATATGAGTTAACCTCTAATAATCACGACTACTGTTTTAAGATAAGTAATTAAAAAACTATAATCCGAATCCTGACAATATAAAAAATATCATTAGAAATTTAAGTCAATTAAATGGAAAAATATCTAAAATTTCAAAAAATGAAGTTACATATTAAATTTGTAACAATAATTATACCGAACTATACTATTTTCTTAACTTTTTCGTATGATTCTTAAAATTCCAAATCATTATAACTGCATTTCTATGAGGAATATTTTTAATAAATATTATTAAGCTAAAAAAAAGGATTTAAAAATTCCGAAAGACTGGAAAATTGCATCGACCAAAATAAATAGTTTATTATTATTTTACTAAACCTTTCTACGAAACATAAATAGTCGATGTACTAATTAGGTTTTTTCTTTAGTAAATAATTAATTGCATATATTTAGTAAAAAATAAATATTCTATTTTAATTACTAGATATAATAAACTTTTGTTTTGTAATAACTTGCAATTTAAATTAAGGAAGCAGCATTACACTAACTGTGCCCGGTTGATGGTCCGATTCCAAAAAAAAAAATCGACAATTCCTGTTGGTCTCGGCCGGGTTGCTTTGTATAATTAAATTCGTCAAAGGTCAAACATCCCCCGCCTGGCATTATTCGGAAGCTTTAAGGGAGAAAGAATAAGGGGTTGTCATTGTTATTAAACATGCTTGGAAATTATTAGGTTCATTCTAAAGTAAAATAGTAGTAATAATATAAAATAGTAAATAAAAAACATCCGAACTTACTTATTTAAAAAAATTAATTTCCTGTTTCCAAAAAAATTATCATAAAATATTTATCAATTTTATGAATTAGATTAAATATAAAAAAATTAGGTTTATCCAACTTAATAGCTAATATTTCTAAGACAGGAAATTATTAAATAAAAGACATTTGATAAACTATATGATTAAATGGAATATTCATTTGACTAAAACACATGATATTCAAATTTCATCGTATATACATTTCATTTACATTTAAATAAAAAAAAATTGCATAAATTACAAAAATATATTTTATTAGATAAATAATCAATTTTATGATCTTAAGAATGTATTACAAATCCATGTATACAAATATGATACCGGGGAAATATTTCTTGTATATCAAAAAACAGGATTTATAAAAAAAATATGTAATTTTGTTTCATATCTTTGAAGATATCACATAATAATTTTATTTGAATTTTTTGAAAAAAAAAGTAGAAATAAATTCCAAAAAATTAATTATAAATTCATTCTGAATTTTTTTAAAACATTGGAGTTGGTACACGAATTAATTTTAATCAAAAGGTATTCTTATCTATATTTATAACTTTCTAACTTTATTTCCAAGACAATGTTAGAAACTGAAATAATGGTGGACAGTAAATCACAAGAAAATGCATTACTTCTGAACAGTCACCAAAAATAATTGAGATATTTTTAGACCTTCCAGCGATTCGATGGGTAGAAACAATTACCACAATAATCAAATTGCAAAGAACAATGAGATGCACCTCAAAATTCTGTATTGTTCGAATGGTCCGGTTAATCAATTATTTGTCTTCTTTGACCAATTGCATAATCCTATAAGTGACAATGAATTAGAAAACGAACAATACTTTTATCTCATAGAACAGTAATTCAAAAAAATGGCCATTTCACTTCTGGACAAGCAAATCATGGATCGTTGAATACAGTTTTTTTCTTTTGATTTAAAGAAAAGTGTGTCACGAACGAAGAAAATCTATTTTTTTAAAGATAAATATGTTAGCTATTTCTAAAAAAGATTTCAGTGCCTCGTTTTTATCTTTTTCCTATTAATTGCATAGATGATAACGATTTTCAAAATTTTATAAAAGAAGCTATTAAAGACAAATAGCTTTTCTCATAAGTTCTCAAGAATGAACAATATATATAATATCAGATTTGAATATTTTTTTAAAATGTTTGCATTGTCAAGTACAATTGTTTATAATTTCTTTGTAACATTTTCTCTATCCCTTTATCGTAGTATAATCATCCTTCTGATAGTTTTTATGGTGTAAGCAATGCTGTATATTTTGTATGGTGTATGTAATGATGTATATTTTGTACGGTGAATACAATGGTGTATATTTTGTATGGTGTAAGCAATGGCGTACATATTGTACGCTGTATAATTTTCATACTGTATATTTTGAATGATGTATAATTTGATTGGTGTATGTTTTGTATGATGCATAATTTGAAGGGTGTATATTCTGTGTGATGTATGCAATGGTGTAGAAATTACATGCTATATTTAATGCATACATTTTGCATGCTGTATAATTTGAATGGCGTGTAATTTGCCTATTGTATATTTTGTATGATGCGCAATTTGAATGGTGTTTATATTATATGATGTATGTAATAGTGTATAAATAGCATGGTGTATATTTTGTATGTTGTATGTAATGGTACATAATTTGCACTTATTTTTTTTATTCAAGGCGTCTACTATTAAACTGGTTCGAATCTCACATTTGATCTTTTTTCTGAATGCTACGTTTTCATTTTGTGTGAAACTGATATAGGAATTAAAATAAAAATTGGGGACATTTTTTCAACGAAAGGGAAATAGTAGACTTAAACGTATTAGCAGAATCAATATTAGAGTCAAGAAATGAGACAATAAAAAGGACATAGGAGTAAATATACTAAATCTACCGGATATAATAATCTTTAATTTATATTCATAGGTTGACATATTATCTAAAAATTAAGTGAATGTGCAATTCAAAAAATGTTTAACGGGAAAAAATAAAAATAAACTATTACTATTAGACAGATGCCGGGGAGAATATCTTTACTATAAACGGCATAACATAAAAATCCTTTTGTCCAAAATGCAAATACTTATATAAATAAGCCAACAAAGATAAATTAGAACTACAATTTTATCATATTAAGATTTTCCGTACTCAAGAATGCAATTCTCTAGGATATTCAAGGAAAAAATTTGAACACAGACTTCATTCAAAAATTTCACAGACTTTTGACGAAATGAAATTTTATCAAAATAGAAACTGAATTACTTATTTTGTATCTAAAAATCCAACACCAGCTTTTACACATATCTTCAGCAATTAGTTGTTATCAAAACGAATGAAAAGAGCAATTATACATCTTATTATTCCAATGTTTTTACAGCTTGAGAGCCTGGAATTTGAATATTTTTCCATGTTTATTGTGCCATGGCAGATGCATGTACAAAAATGCAGAAGAATTAAGAGGGATTATGAATGCAGTGATACATTGATCCCCAATTTATTAGATTTACCATAACACACCATAACACACACACACACACACACACACACACACACACACACACACACACA
>JAOUZG010044158.1:2591477-2626494 GCA_026289955.1 Argiope argentata | reverse complement strand
GATTTTCAATCAATTGATGAATATTTTTCAACACTACCCACACTCAAGCATATGATTTTCAATCTTCAATTTTAAGGATCTGTGTATACTTCTGTGATAGTATACTCAGTTTATTTATAACCCATGTTTGTATTAAAAATTTTTAAAAATGAAATACTGTCAGATTATTTCAATTAAGTTATGCCGATAACACCAAAAATTTAATGAATATAACCATATTTATATTATTTTTACCGTCAACATTCTTTTTTTTTACTAATAAAGGATCAGTAAAGTCAGGGATTTTTTTTTTAGTATCCTCATTTATTTTCTCGTATAAAAAGAATATGAAGCGAAAATTTTGTAATCATCAAAAAACTCGAATTTGAGATTTTGGCGTTTAATGTTTTAAGACTTACTCTAAATTCAACAAACAGAATTTTTTAAAAAAATTATGCCTATTTGTATGCCTGAACTCGATTTAATATTTCTCATATAAAAATTAAAAACAATTTAATAATAATTAAATTTAATTAATCATTCAAGTAAAACTAGCAAATAACTTTTAAAGCACAATCTGAATAATATTTAATTAGAGAATCTGGAATCTCAATAAAAATTCTAAGCAATATATTATACAAAGTTTATAAACAACATAACAAATAAGTAATATAAAAAAAATATTTTCTTAAAGTCAATTTCTACTTGGGTAGACAAAGAAATCTTTTTATTTTAATTGCTTTTTATTTAATAATTGCAATTAATATTGATAATGGATCAAAATATTATTGATTCCCGAAGAATCGAAATCGCATTCTTCATCTTTACGTGAGAAATACTGATTTCCTTGCCTTTTACCGATTGAGTTACTGCATGTTGATTTCAATTTTCATGACAAACTGCTAAAACTCTATTTAAAGTATTAAAAAAATTAATTAAATTTAATTAATGATTTAATATTTGAAAAAACTGTATTAACATCGAGTGTCATCCACTTCAAGTTAAAAAAAATGTATTTCAACTCGAGTGGATGAATAAAAAGTCTTTTATTAGCGACTGAATTTTTGAACATGGAATATAAATATATGTAGGGAGAGTGTGAACTAATAGTAGGATTTAAAAAAAAAAGGAAAATTAGAGCTTTTAGAATAAGAATATAAGAATAACATTTTAGCATTTAATCGTTACTTGATTTGAGTCAGAATGCATGACCAAGATAACTTAAATAAAAGAGTAAAATTAATATAATCATAGCATATCATGCAAAATAATATATTGAAATTTCGGTAACCTTGATCAAGGCTTACTTTACCTTATTGTTAATCCTACTCTGATTCTGAAGAGAAACTAAATTACAGAGGGATGCTTAGGATTTTTGACGCTTTTAATCTCAATATCTTGAAATACATTCATGTTTTGATAATTTATTATTAGAGTTACCCAAATGGAAAGTGGAAAAAGAAAATTAAAAGATTATCTTTATTAGAAATGAAAAGAAATTGCCCTGAATGTTGTTATCAGGTCCCATCGCTTAGGTAGCAAGTCTATACCATTGCTGTAAAAAAATGGTACTTGATTCTTGAGGAAGTCCTGCACAGCTTCATTCATTTCGTCGTCCAAATGGAAACGTGTACCCTGTAATTCTCCTTTAAGTGGCCCAAAGATGTGGAAGTAGCAGGGTGATAAATCCGGACTCTATGGCTGGTGTTCCAGCACTTCCTAATGGAATTTTTAAAATATTTTCTGGGTTCAGTGGAAACTTGCGGATATGTATTATCATGGAGGAGGATCATGTGCTGCATAAGGTCTGGCTGTTTGCTTTTGATTACTTTCCATAATTTTATTATAGTACTGTAGTATTGTATTGAAGTGATAGTGTTCTTTTGGGGCTGGAAATAAATCAAGAGTGGTTCATGACAGTCGAAGAATCAGAAACCGTATTACCGCGCGTTGTTCCGTTTTGGACACATCCATGTATAGCAAGACTTTACTTTCGATCGATTTCCTCTTCCATGTACAGCTTTCACTGATGTACGCCGCAGGAGTGCAAACCTTATACTGCCCTTTACATCCATGTTAGACGACACTGATACAGATGAAATCATCCTGACGTAATCGCAAGTGTTCACTTTTCAATTGGGCAGCCTTTATATTATTATCATGTCAGAACATGATGTTGTTCTTGAGATGAGGTTTTTGACGTCAAAAAAATCCGTAGGAGAAATACAAAAATATCCGTAGGCGAAAAATAAAAAC
Organism: Argiope argentata; assembly: GCA_026289955.1. Taxonomy (NCBI): domain Eukaryota; kingdom Metazoa; phylum Arthropoda; class Arachnida; order Araneae; family Araneidae; genus Argiope; species Argiope argentata. The sequence continues at coordinate 2,624,259 of JAOUZG010044158.1, read as the reverse complement.
TTCAATATCTGCACGAGCATCTTAAAAAATCATCTTTTAATAGCGTGATGCCATCGCGTTTACAAAAGCTCTGATTAAAAAAATAAACTAATGACTACAGCCAATAAAACCGAGAAAAATGTCATTTCGAGCACGTCATTATATGAAATGAAATAAATAGGAAATGCGATATTTTTTAAAACAATAAAAGCGAGACAAAATTTTTTATGATCGTTTGCAATACTAAAGTGACTCATTCAATGAAACAATTAAACTGAATAAAAATATAATTTAACTCGCACGAGCACGTGGTGCTTGGTCCTTCAAGAAATGATGTTTTGACATGATACACTGAAATATGCATGGCAAATTTCATTTCAATCTTTATTATCTAGTAAAACCATTCTCTGGATATTAAAAATCTGAGTTCATATTTATATTTTAAAATTATTTCTGTATTTTTTTCAGTTCCACCGAAATTGGCTCCACTTCCACGAGACTTGGAATTCAAAAGGGGGGAGCGTTTCCAGTTGGTGTGTTCATGCAGGGAAGGAGAGCCTCCGCTGACGTTCAGCTGGGTCCGGGACGGACAGACTCTTATAGAGAGCATGGAAGTGTCTGTCAGACGATTTGATGAGTTCTCTTCCTCCATCACTATAACTGCCCTCAGGGAGGACCATGCGGGAAATTACACCTGCATCGTCTCCAATCAGGGAGGCAGTGACAGTTCAACAGTGAAACTGAAAGTTTTAGGTATGCTAAATATTTTCAACTTCCAGAGATATTATGAGCATGGAAAGAGAGCATGGATAAGATGAATACGGGTGGTTCTCTTTGCAATAAAAGTTTAAATATGATTGGACGATATAAATTTTAAGCTAATTGGTTTTATAAAGTTAGATTATCTGAATTAATACGTAGACTACATTTATTTATAAGAGATAAAGCTAGAATAATAATGAAAATGAAAAGCTGGCATATGCACAGAAAAATATTAATCTTAAATGTTTACTTGATTATTCTTTCAAAACTTAGATTGAGAATGAATATCTGTCTTCTACGAATATCTCTGGCCCTTTCAATAAAATATTTTTAGAGATTTGTATTAAGTTTATATTGCGTATACTTCTCCTTTCAGTGCAATATTTTGGTAAACAGTAATTAGAGACTAATTTTGATCTCACTTCAAATATCACTTTTTTTTTCTGTGGCCTACAATGTTTTATCACCTATGCTGGAGATGACGATACTTTTCCTTCCATCTCCTATCCATATTACTTCTTTCATTTATCTCATTTTTAGCGAAATTGATAAACCACTTATGCACCCATAATATTAAATGTAGGGTGATAGTTCTAACCTCGGTGCTGAAAGCTCAAACGTATGAACCAAAAAACCGCGAGAAAAGTAATATATAGCTCTTTTTTGAAGTCAAAGTGACATTAAAATAAATTATCATTTTATGTAGAAAATCTAATATAGCTTATTATATAAGAAATGGTTGCCTTCATAAAAAATTCAGACGAAATTGACTGACAATTGTGTTTATTTAGGAAAACAATATTAAAAATTTCCAAATCCAAATGTTACCGCAGTGTTCATTTTGTTGCCAAAGCAAAAATTAGTCATATTTTTTGATAGCATGGCATAGGGATATAATCCCTAATTTTACTAAAATATTGCAATGAAGTATTACAATTAGGATGCATATACGTTTCATATTTCTCAATCACAACATTCCTTAACTCACTAAGAGATAAGCAGGCTTTTCATGCTCCTACGTAACTATAAGGCAATATCAACCAAACCCTAGCCACCCTTATAATAATTCAAAAATGTCTTAGTAATAAATTATTTTATTATTACATTTAAGTTCGACAAATGTTCAGGATTTAAAAAAATGGAACTATTAGTTTAAATACAGTTGTTTGGAAACTAACATTAGTAATTTATAAAAAAATCATGTTAAAATTACTTTTTCTATATGAACATGAAATCATTTTTAAAGTTAAACAAAACATTAAAATACGAATGGAAATATATAACAATTTAAACTAAGAATATTTTGAAATTAAATTAAACTTTTTGTAAATAAATTTATGCAATTTTATTTCCTAAACTAATTATGTATTCCTATTAAATGTTACAAAAATGATGGTAAAATTATTCAATTAATATTCTTATGAACAATTTTTAGCTGAATATTCTTTATATAAAGAATGCATGAACAAAAATTTAATTTAGAATGATTGTGACAATGTTAAATATTGAAATGTAACAAATGAATTTTAATAACTCACGAGAGGGATATTCAATTTACAAGAAAAAGGAATTATTGTAAGCAGGAAAAATTGTACTTTTTGTTATCTTGTACTTCCTCTAGTTCCCCCGACATGGCTGCGTCAACCGTACGACATGTCCGTGTTGTCCGGGGCCAGAGTCACATTGAATTGCGAGACAGCCGGAACACCAAAGCCAACGGTGACGTGGAGGAGAAGCAAAGGTACGCAATGCCATTATATAACAACCATGTAAACATTTTAGAGCAACAGTGGGAAACTAAGATATTAGCATGGAACAAGTAAACAAGATCTAAGTTTGTGTGGAATACAAAAAAGGAAGCGAAGGTACTTAATTATATAATATAACATCAGTATACACATTTAAGAGCAAAAGGGTGAAACGCAGATATCAGCATGGATCAAATAAACAAGGTCTAAGTTTTGGAGGACCGCAAAAAAGAAAGCAAAGGTACTCAATGCCATTATATAACATCAATATAAACCTTTTAGAACCAAAGTGTGAAACACAGATATCAGCATGGAACAAATAAACAAGATCTAAGGACCACAAAAAAGCAAAGGTATTCAATTCAATGATATAATATTTATATAAACATTTTAGAGTAAGGATGTGAAACTCAGGCATCAGAATGGACCAAATAAACAAGGCCTAAGTTTATGGGGACCACGAAAAAAGGAAGCAAAGGTAATTATATAATATCAATATAAACATTTTAGAGCAAGGTTTAGGAACTCAGCCACAAGGCCACCAAAAACTCCTACGCTGAGATTAAGGCATATCTCTGTGAAATAAAAACATAAGATATAATTTTGAGAATATTTAAATAGTCACATGCAAGATATTCATGTAGCTATAAAATCACGTCAATGGCTGTGAGCATGTTTTACGATGTCTGACATGAAATGGTTTAATTCTTGGATGTTATTCTTATGGAAGAGAAATCCTCTTGGGGGTAATTAACTTATATGAAAACAACATTTTAAGCATCTTTTTGTGTGGTATCTTCAGTTTTCTCTTGTGTTCCTATAGTTGTTTACTAAGAAAGCTGTAAATATTTGTATTCTTTGCAATTATCTTGCCTAGATATAAATAAGCGCAATTCAGCAACAGAAATAGCAATAATTTTCTAGTAAATTTCTTATTCTATTATGCATCTGGTATTTTTGAAATTATGTCTCATAGGTAATTGTAAATTCAATCTTATCTTCTAATATTCAAGAAAAATTTTCACAAATATTTTTATCACATAACAGAAAAATATGATCCCAACTTTTTAAACAACACAGTGTACCGATATTTTAATTAAATAACGGTCAATAAGTTCAAGTATTTTCCAGTAACTTTTTGCCGCGACAAAATTCAAAATTTTCAAAGAAAATTCGAAGTATAAAAGATAGTGCATTTCAGATAATATAGGCAATTACTGTTTTCCAATTCATATACAAATTTATAATTTATTACAAATAAATAGATCAAGGTTATGTTTGTAATTCAGAATATTTACAACAAATCGACTTAAAATAACTAACAAAGTTAAGTAAGCTAAAATGGTTCCAATTTGAAAATGCTTATTCAATAATAGAATATTATCTACCATTTATTCACAGAGCAAAATTAATATTGGGTTTTCGCCGCTTGTTTGATTTTCCTAACCAATACTAGGAATTAATAATCGATGGCAATGATTAACAGAGGAGATATGTATTTGTTTTTAAAACTCAATTAAGAACGCATCAGGTGAAAGAGAAATAGGAGCACTGATTTGATAATTAGATTGATTGTTCTGAAAATGTGTGGCGCCGTTTCAGGATATAGAGCTTGTTGATGCTCTATTCCAAGCGTGAGTGATCACGGGAGGCATTTATCACTTCTTGGTTCAATTATTATCAAACGTTACGAAATGGGGATCAAATGGGTTTCAAACGCTAACGGTAGAAATATACTTTTCAGTTACTCAATGAACCGAAGAAAACTGAAAATAAGATCATAAAATTATCTAATTCAAACGGCTGAAAACAAAAAAAAACTTTTAGATAAAAAAGGAGCATAAAATAGACTGGAAAATAATCATTAAAGGAAAGTTTATTGTGATAAATCTCTTAATAATTAAAGAGCTATCACAAAAAACCCCAGCTCATTTTCCTTGATCTTGTTAATTCTTCAAGTTTTAAACTCAACTAAATCTATTTCATAATATTTTATTAAAGATCTGACATTTAATGATTTTAAAAGTTGAATTTTAAATTAAATGATATTTTGTACTGATTTTAAATATTAAAAAGAATGAATTAAAAGTATTTTTGCTAAGTATATGCCAAAAAGAAAATAATCTATGTCGTGCTGGAAAATTCTGATTATATTTGAAAAGAAAATTTTTAAACATGTTTCGCTCAAATTTTCAAGGATATTTTTTGTGTGTTCTTTATCAAAAATGAGCTTACAGCTAGTTGAATCATATTTTTTTAGTGAAACAGGATTAAATTGTTTTTAAAATCATGAAACGTCACCAAGTATTTTTCTTGGAAAAGATGACAAGAATCTTTTTCTTGAAAGCTTGTATAATCCAATAGTTTTTTTTAATTCATTGTTTTAGCGTTAATTTCTTTTGAAACTAGAAAATAGATGAGATATTGTGAAGAAGAGAGAATAATTTCAAAATAAATACTAAGTAAAACCGATATTTTTTAAATGAAAACAATGACGAAGCTTAAATTGGTGTTCAATAATATTATAAATATTTTTCAAAGATTCATTAATGAAATGACTGTTGATTTTTAAATCGGCTTTCGCCATTCATATATCAAATTAGTAAATTTTATATATAACTATTTTTTTACTTTATTACAGTAATATTCTATTTGTCAATATGCAGCTAAAGTGGAATCAAAAGTGGAAAGGAAAATTAACTGGTGCATTTTTTATTTTATATTTTCGTATAGGAAGTGTAATCGTCAAAAAATGAATATAATAGATTTCAACGATTTTACACGCTTCAGACATTCTTGAGCCAGAAAAACATTTTTGACATTAAGTCTATCAATAAGTGGAATAATTCGAAATCAGTTTAATCTATAAGAATGAAATTTTATAAATGAGCTTAACTCCTATTTTGTAAATTTTTATCAAATTTTGGGCGAATTCATTTCGAAGGTATTCTGACTGTCGGAGTACAAGTGAATTCGGTAACTACAAAACGTAAAGAGATAGACAGATAAAATTTAATACACAGAATTAACGTTTAAAATGTAAATTCTCGTCAAATTTAAAATCAAATCTGTCTAACGGTTTATGTTTGACCGTCTGTGCAAATGCAATCACTTAAACAAATAAAATTCAGTAACTTTATTTCCGTTCTCAGTTATGATTTAGTATGTCGAAAAAAAGGCGTCCGAAGTATATAATCACATGATAGAATGAGTAAAAAAGCTAGATTCAAGTCAAAGTGCTACATTTCATAGCTATTGTTCGCCAATGCCACGGATGGCTTTAGTGGCTCTAACCAAGATCCAAACTTTAAGAGAGTGAAGGGACTAAGATTTATCGGAGAACATACGAGAAAATTTCAGACTTTTCCCGTAGATTTTAAATAGCCATCTAGTAGTGGAAAGGATTTCGAATATCTTTATATATCCAGTATACAGTATACATTCCTCATATATTCATGCACAATTTCTTCTATAATTGGAATGGTATTTTAAAACAAGAACATTATTCTTTTGAGATGATCACTTAGCAATATATCAATGATATACTTATAAATCAAGTGTTTTTGTTTGCACTCTAATTTCAGAAAACCAAATAAATTCTGAAATCACATCACATTTGTACTTTTTTTAGATATTGTAAGTGAATTTGACATTAGAATGCATTACCTTTATAATAGTTGTTCAGTAAATATTCTCTAAATCTGTTAATACACATTTAGCAGACGATTCCTTTACAGACATTTTCTAACTGCTAATATTTTTATTTCAATTAAAATATTATTAAAAGTTAAAAGCAAACGATTTTTTCTTTGATATACATATTTTTATAAATATTATTTCGTTTATTTTTTGTATAATTACTGATAACCAGTTGTAAATCTTTTGGAATCTGGCAATGTTTTAAGTAGCCCGTAATAAATAGGCCCGATGGAATTCTAAAATTCTTGGAGCATTATTTTAGCTTTAGGAGTTTAAGACGCTCAGCAAGGTATAGTTTGAAGCTTAAGAAAATGGATAATTTTCTAGAATTCATGCAAAAAGCAGAATTGGAAAGGAATCACGAGGTTCAATTGCTGAAATACGAGTTTAAACTTCACCGTTTTGTCCTTCAGCATAATTCTTTTTGCTAAATATCCTATGAAAATTAGTATATGAAATCAATTGGCCTTCCTTTGTAATATTAAGTATTATTTTGACTAATTTTAATTGGCCAAACTATGCAGGAGTTCCCCATTTAAGAAATGAAAGAGAACTAGTTAAGATATAATAATTGAAGATTTCATTTAATTTGTGCTTGGAAAATTTTTCTCATTTATATCCCATTCTCTTCACAAGATGAGGAATTTAGCTACAACTTTTCACGTATAGGGAAAAATTTCAAGAATTATGAGAAACATCCAAAGTAGTATTGCTAAATTTGAGGAGAAAAAAGAGCTCCCGAATTATCCTAAAGTAACTGCTGCATTATTATAAAGAACGCAGCTTAAAAATAACAGGATCTCGTATTTTTCATAGGATTCAACCTGCAGCACATGGAGACTCTAACGGCAACTCAGTGGAGGACTGGAGAAGATGGCAGCTTGACCACTTCTGCGGTCAAGAAGGAAGACGAAGGATTCTACTCGTGCGAAGTCGCCAATGGAGTTGGGGAAGGACTCAGGAAAACTGTTCGAATAGAAGTCCAAGGTACTATGATGAGAATATATAGGGATTTCAATTTTTAGCTAATATTAATTTCTGATACTAATTTTATATTGATAATTTTATTCACTACTCTATGATGCACATTTTGTGTTATTAAGTTTATTCACTGTTTTGATACCAATTGTGTATTAATTATATTATTCACCATTTCAAGGTAGCAATCTTGTGTTAATAATTTTACTCCCAATTTTAAGATGCCAATTTTGTATTAATAATTTTATTCACTACTCTATGATGCACATTTTGTTTTAATAAGTTTATTCACTGTTTTGATACCAATTTTGTATTAATAATTTTATTCACTGTTTCAAAGTTGCAATTTTGTGTTAATAATTTTATTCACAATTTTAAGATGCCAATTTTGTATTAATAATTTTATTTACTATATTAATACATTAATTTAATATTAATAATTTCATTCACTATCTTAAAAGGCCAATTTTGCATTATTAATTTTATTCACTATTTTAAGATACTAGTTTTTTTATTAATATTTTTATTCACTGTTTTAAAACACCAATTTCATTTTAACCATTTGATTCACTGTTTTGCGACACCTCTTTTGTATTAATAATTTTATTCATTTGTTTTAAAATGCTAATTTTGCCTTAATTATTTTATTCACTATTTTAAGATACCAATTTTATATTAGTATTATTCAGGCGTATTCAAAATTGTATCATTTGAATTTGAAAATATTTTTCTTAGCTTTTTTTGTATAATGAAATTCTTATGCATATTTACTTAATCAAGGTTTGTTTTAACGATTTGTGAATATTTTATAGTTTTTTATTACTTTGTTGAAAAATAAACTAAAATTAACTTTTTTATACATTCAAGAATTGAAATCAACTCTCGTTGATTAAATACTTTGTAATTTTTTTATTGTAGTTTATTTCTGAATTAAAAGTTTATGTACATATTAAGGTGAAACCAGTAAAAGATACTGAGCTTCGAAACATCAGAAAAAGATGGTGAGTGGATGATCTGAAACTTTCATTATTCTGTGTCCTTTATAGATCTTAATTCGGCTCTACTTCGAGAGGGGAGGGGTATTTTGAATAGCTTGCTTGAGTGTAGCCACTTGATATACAACTTGAAAGAAACTTACATCATTTTTAATTGACGAGTTCTTTCAGAGAAAATGCAATGAAAGTATTATTTTAGTAACGATATATAATAATGGAATTTATTATTTTTCAGTCCCTCCTAGCGTGTCTGTATCAGAAGCGGAGAGAACAGTAAGGAAAGGCGATTCAATCACTTTGCGCTGCGACGTCTCTGGTGATATACCTCTGACAATCAACTGGGCGAAAGCCAACAGGAATTTACCTCTTATCAGCGAAGACAGGTGATAAAAGGCTTCAGCCTATAAATTAATTTGTTAATTGCAATATCTTTCAGATAAAAACGAATAAAATTAATTTTATGATAAATTTTAAAATAATTCTTTAACCCTTTTTTGGATGGTTCTATTTTCTTTTTTGTGTGAAATGAAACAGGGTTATATAATTCATACTCGAGATTAAAGGGATATATATATATATATATATATATATATATATATATATACAATGTAAAATAATAAAAAAATAATATGCTGGAAATACTCAAATACTCATCATCATGCAAATTTTCTTGTGAAGCTCAAAATAAAATTTTCATCGTCCTTCTTTTCTAAATTTCTCCACTCATTATCGCTTCTATTAGCAAAAAAATTGTTATTAAGTGAGAACATTATTATTTTGATTATTTGTATTAATTTATTTAAGTCTTTATGTAGTTTAAACCAGTTTGAAAAAGCAAAACGGGTAAAAGCAGGTTAACCTTTGAAATCTTAAATTTTAATAATAATGCTAGAAGCATACATAATAATAATGCAATACTTGTAAAAGCAGGTAAAAAATATATGAGATTAAAAGATGATTAATATTGTCATTTATGCTCATTGCCTACACTATTTCGAGCTTCAATTGTTTGTTACCTTCAATTATTCAAAAAAAAAAATCTAACAAAAGGAACATTGTGTTCGCAAACAATAAAAAATATTCAAGAAATCGCAAATTTCTTTTAACTGCAACAAACTTGTTAATGACAAGTTCAAACTCACTATAATGACTATAAAGTTTGATTTTTTTACAGTTACATTCCTTATTATGCAATAATCGTAAAAATTTTTGCCAGTAACAAAATTTTTTTTGCACTCTTGTTTTGAATATAATTTTTAGTTCACTGAATTTTACGATGAAAATTTCCAAAAGCATGCAAATAAAAGTTAAAATTTTGTTTTCTCTATCTAACATAACAGCAGATATTCTAATTTAATTTTTCACTATATTTTCCAATTCGAGCAATAATAATATTTCATGTGTAATGTTATATTAACAAAGTTAGTTTTATTTCTTTTATTACTATTTATGTTTTTTAATTAATAGTCGAGTTATTTTTGGTACAGAATAAAAATTCAGGAAGATTCAACTATTGAAAACTCCAGTTCATCTGTAATTATTCGCAATACCGCGGCTGAAGACACCGGTCTTTACATCTGTACAGCAAGAAACACATATGGACAAAGTCAAGCCACTATCAGGCTGAAGATAGTTGGTGAGTTTGACTTTCCCTTAAACTTTATCAATGAAGAACAATATCTGAATTAATCATTAGGAACACATAAGAAAATATAATTTCCATACTTATTTTTCAAATATATTATCTGAAAACTTGAAAAATTTTTATGTATTTAAATTTACTATAACTTCTTTATAGTACAATGTTACGTAACATTTTAAAGTAGGTTGAGCAAAACTAAGAGTTAACATTAATGTTTTTTTGTTTTAAAACTGAAATACTATATATTTTCTAGAACAACCTAGCACGCCTTTGAACTTTCAAGTTGCTGAAATATGGTGCAAAAGTGTTCGACTGAAATGGAAGCAACCTTACAACGGAAATAGTCCTCTCAAATATTACATTATTCGTTACAAAAGAAAGGACTGTAAGTAAATTTTTGACGGCTCGTTAACTTTTAAATTATGATTATTTAATTTGTTGTTTTAAAATAACATTTATGTGAAAGGGGATATTTACGTAACATTCTTATTTTCAGATATATCAGAAATTTAACTACTGAAGGTAATAAAATTTGATTAAAGTGTGCATATATGCAAACTTTACAATTCCCAGTTAATTTACTAGAGATGTTTACTCATCTATTTAGCTGGTGGACGACTTCTGCTTTAAAAAAATGTTGTCCCAATTTAACTAAGAGTTCACAGATCTCTTGTAAAGTTTATGGATTCCTATTCATCCAATTATACATTTTGAGAATGACTTAATTTTGACTTGTTAGTTCAAAAATAGTTCACTCGTTCTCCAAAACTGAGATGAATCAACACGATTAATTTTGATCACTGAATCCTATTATCATGTCAGAACATGATATTGTTTTAGGAATGAGGTTTTGTTTCGTCAACAAAAACCCTTAGGCGTAAAACAAATCAGCTTTTAATAACATGATGCCATCCATTTACGAAAGATCGGATTTAAAAAGAATTAATTTAATGACTGCATTTTTAATAAAACCTAGAAAAATGTCATTTTGAGCACGTGATTATATGAAATGAAATAAATAGTAAATGTGATATTTTTTTAAATAAGTGCGAGACAAAATTTTTTTTATCGTTTGCAATACTAAAGGGACTCATTCAATGAAACAATTAAAATGAATAAAAATAAAATTCAACTTGCACGAGCACATGTTGCTTAGCCGTTCAAAAAAGAATGTTCTGACATGATACATTGAAATATGCATATCAGATTTCATTTTAATCTTTTTATTTATAATTAGGGATATTCATAAATTGATGCCACTTGAATTGATGTTTCAAATCTATTTTCCAGCTCAAATGAAACCTACGGAAACCAAGGTACCGGATTCTCAGAATTCCGTCGTGATCCGGGACCTGCGGCCGAGTGTCACCTACAGTTTTCACGTGCTGGCTGTGAACGACGTAGGAGCCAGCGGTGCCTCCTCCACGGTGCATGCCACCACCCGTGAGGAAGGTAGACACAAGCTTCCAATTTTTATAATAATATGCAAGAAGCCACCTTTGATTACCAGCTTATTTAAATAGAATGTTGGTTTTCCTGAATTTTAAATGTTTAATATAAATACATTTATTTAAAATAATATGTTGTTTAATTATCAATCATGGTTTATTTTTTGTTCACATTAACAAACTTTTGTAACATAATATATTTAACCGATAAAAAGCACGCCTTTGGAAAACAAAATTTGATGTTTTAGAAAAATGGCCAGCTTGATTATTGTGCTTTCCTTTTCTTCTTCTCCTTTTAATTCTATTTCTTTTAATTCTTCTCAAGAATTTCTACATTTTTAATAATTTAAATCATGCATCAAATAAAGACAAAGTATTATTTTTTCTATTTACTTGGGATGTTAGAAATTATTACATACGACTTTTTACAAAGCAAATATGATCTTTTCATTTAAACTATTATAACCATTTTTTTTAATGTAAAAGCACAGGCAGCACCAATTTTGAGGTTAAATTAAATCCATATTGTTAATTTTACGCTACAACTTATACATTTACAAATAAAACATTATTTAAATTAATAGTATAAGTATAAACTTGAATTTAAAAAATCGAAATATATTTTTTAAATAAAATGTCATTATTTAAGCAAAAGTAAGATAGATAATTCTGGTGTTAATACGTTATGATATTTCAATGCTTACGTTATGCTATTATTACATTATAATAATGCTATTTTAAAAATATGTCCTTATGATATTTTTTTCCCAAATCGGACAATGTGAATTCATTTTTAATAATATTTTAAAAACATTTTTAGAACCGGAGGCTGCCCCAATGAATGTCCATGTTAAAAGCAAGGACTCGGGAGGATTTTTGCTATCTTGGAAGGTAAATAGAAAAAGATATAAATAATGTTTATTTTGTTACATTATTATGCATATTGCTTAACATAAAACGGTGAAAGTAAAGAATAAATTTTTGGTCCATATTTTAAAATGAGTTGAAGACTATTTCTTGAGGAAATTAAATTCGCTATAAACATACATTGTTTTATAAAAAATTGATTTAATTTTTTAAATTTTCTTTAAAATTTCCGAATAGTACTTTAAAAAGTCTGGAAGTGTGCATTAAACTATCACGTTCATTTTGTCAAGTGCAGCTACCGCTACTGTTAAGCCACTTAATTAGTTTTAACTTCTGTATTTAGTTTTATTTGTATGGCAACAGTTTTGATTGTTTGATTTTATAATTTTTCGAATAAAGATGTTGTGCCGTTTTTAACTATGGAGTCAGTTTGGATGATTTAAGGAAATGTATAGACAAAATGAGAATCATTTAATGTCATAACTAACATTTGGTGACCTCCGAATGTGATTAAGAGAAAAAGGTCAGTACATAATCTCAATAATATTTGATTGAATTCTGAGTTTCGGTTTCGGTTTCATAATGGATCATCTTGTTAAGAAACGAGCTCCGCTAAGAGCATCATTTACTAAGACATATAAAAGTTTAATGTCTATGATTGATGATGAAAATACGAAAATAAATGATATAAAGATTAAATTAGCGTCTTTAGAAAGGATAAGCGCTGATTTAATAACTATTGATAATGAAATATTAGAACTTTCGTTAAGTGTAGATGATAACGGAAAAAGTTATTCAGATTTGAAGCTGTGGAGGAATATAAAATGAAATTTGATGAAGCTCTAGTTTGCACCAATTCCTTCATTGAAAGTAAATTACAACCAAATGTAAATATTTTGTGTAGTGAGAAATCGAAACTGAAACTTCCAAAAATTGAGTTAATGAAGTTTGGTGGAGAAGTTAAAGACTGGTTATGTTTCTGGAGTCAGTTTAAACGAATACATGAGGATAAACAAATGGAATTAGAGGATAAGTTTCAGTACCTTATACAATGCATGTTGCCAGGAACAAGAGCAAAAGAAAATATTGATAGCTATCCTCCAACGGCAGAAAATTATATAAAAGCAATTGAAAGCCTCAAAACAAGATTTGGACGTGAGGAACTATTAGTTGAATATTATGTGCGTGAGCTTTTAACTTTAGTGGTGAAAAATGCGACTAAATCTAAATTAAATATCACTCAATTATACGATAAATTGGAGTCGCATCTAAGATCTTTGGAGTCTATCGGCATGACGTCTGACAAATATGCTGCTATGCTTTTTCCCCTTGTGGAATCGTGTATTCCAGAGGATATTTTGAGAGTTTGGTTAAGAAATTCTTCTGTAAGTGAAGAAAATAAATCTTATAGTGCAAGATTAACTCAGCTATTAAACTTTCTTCGGGCTGAGGTAGAGGGTGAAGAAAGAATCACTCTTGCAAAGACAGGTATTAAACAAAGTGATACCTATAAAAAAATTCAAAAGGATAGGGAAGATAATATCATTCCAACTGCGAGCAACTTATTTTCGGGAACAAAAGAAACAAATATTAATAAATTGATAAGCTGTATATTCTGTGGAAAATCACATCAAAGTAAAGATTGTTTTAAAGCGCAGAATTTAAGTCATGAAGAAAAAATGAAAATTTTGAAAGAAAAAAATTGTTGTTTTTCATGTTTAAAATTGAACCATAGAGCTAAAAATTGTAAAAGTAAAATTCAGTGTGTTTTTTGTGGAAGGTAGCATCATATTATTTGTTGTCCAGAATTTAAACAGAAATCAAAAGTTACTGTCGAGTGTAAACAAGAAAATGACGAAAGTAACACCCTTGCATCCATTTGTACAACAGGAAGAGTTTTGCTTCAAACTTTAGTGGTTTCCGTTCAACACAAAGGAAAGAAACTTCATTTACGAGCTCTGATCGATACTGGATCTGAGCATTCCTATATTTTAAAATCAACAGCAGAAGCTTTAGGAACAAAATCTGAAGCTAGTAAAAAATTAACCCATGTAGTATTTGGAGGCAGGTCATCTGATATGAATCATAAATGTTATAACATCAATGTTGAGAATCTATATACTGGTTATAACTGTAAAATTCCTGTTTTAGATCAGCCTACAATTTGTGGATCTATACCTAGTGTACCGAAAGTTATCAGAATTAGCTGAAAAGGGAATTCATATCACAGATGTTAATTGTGTGAACTCTCAGATTGATCTTTTGATAGGTTCTGACTTTGCTGGAAATATCTATACTGGAAAAATGCATAAACTAGGATCAGGCATTTTTGCTATTGAGACTTTTCTCGGATGGGTTTTAATGGGAAAACTGCAAACCAATGAAGATGAAAATTCTATTGCTGCGGTAGTTACCTCCCTTTTAATTCATACTCAAGATATTAGAAACCTTTGGGAAATGGAGATAATTGGTATTAGAGATCCCTTTGAACAGCAATCTAGAAGTGAAATTGATAAGGCAGTGAATAATCATTTTAGGAAAAATTTGAGAAAAGATGACGAAGGAAGATATGAAGTGAAATTGCCATGGATACAAGGCAAGAATATTCCTGAATATAGAGATATAGCCGAAAGAAGATTAGAAAAAGCTACATCAAAGTTAAAATTGGAAGGAAAATACGATGCTTATGATATGGTATTCCAGGAGTGGTTAGAAGAGCAAATAATAGAAAAAGTACCACCTGAAGAACTATCTAAATCTGGTTGCTACTTGCCACATAGAGGAGTTTTCAAGGAAAATTCAACAACTAAAGTCAGACCAGTTTTCGATGCATCAAATAAAAGAAAAGGATTTCCTTCACTCAATGATTGTTTAGAAAAAGGACCTTACACCTTAGAGTTAATACCATCAATTTTAGTAAGATTTAGAGAAAAAAGGATTGGAATTATATCTGATATTAAAAAAGCTTTCTTACAAATAAGTATTGCTGAAGAGGATAGAGATTATCTCCGATTTCTGTGGTGGAAGGATAATGAAAAGAAAGAAATTCAAGTTTTTAGACATCGCAGAGTGGTTTTCGGAGTAACCTGCAGTCCGTTCATTCTTGGAGCAGTTATTCAATATCATCTAGAGAACGTAAATTTAGAACATAAAGAAATTGCAGAAAAATTATTGAAATCTTTTTATGTCGATAATTGCGTCACTTCATTGGACACAGAAAATGAAACCCGACATTTCATAGAAGTATCTACGCAGTTAATGGAAAATGCAAAATTTGAATTGAGAGGTTGGAAATACACCGACTTCGAAAGTTCAATTTCGGAATCGGAAATTTTTGAAGTCTTAGGATTGTTCTGGCATCGTGGAACTGATACTTTATCTTGTGCAGTTGATTTAAGAATTGAGATAACTGAACCATTTACTAGAAGGAAGTTACTTTCAATTGCACAAAAGGTTTTCGATCCAATTGGTTTCAGTTGTCCCGTAACATTGTATCCCAAATTACTTCTTCAAGAAAGTTGGAAATCAAAACTCAGTTGGGATGATGAACTGCCAAAAGAGGTAACAAAGAAATTTTTGAAGTGGTTTAATGATCTTCCTCTTTTGAAATTAGTAGAAATTCCACGCTATATGTCCATCGATAACTGCGTATCTATTAGCCTCCATACGTTCTGTGATGCATCTAAATTGTCTTATGCGACAGCTATTTTCTTGAGGAGTGAAAATGAGAATCAAATTTCAGTACAACTTGTGCTTGCTAAATCAAGAATCGCACCACTAAAAAGGATGTCAATTCCTAGGTTGGAATTAATGGCATGCACAATAGGCGCACGTCTTTCTGACCTAGTAAAAAGGGCATTAAATTTCCGAGATATTAAGGAATATTATTGGACAGACTCGTCTTCGGCATTATACTGGATAAAAAATGACGATTCATGGACAGTGTTTGTAAAAAACCGAGTTAAAGAGATACGAAGTCTTACAAATTATAATGACTGGAAACATGTACCAGGAATAAAGAATCCGGCTGATTTGCCATCTAGAGGTTGTAATGCCAAACAATTAGTTGAATCTCGTTGGTGGGAGGGACCATTATGGTTAAAGGAGAATGAACGAGATTGGCCAAAGTCAGAAAATGTGTTTACTGAAGAAGCATTCGAAGAAAAGAATTATGTCACAACGATTTTATTAGAAAAGAGTGTTGCTTCAGAAGAACTTTTAGCTTATTTCTCCACTTATCGCAAAATATTAAGAATGGTTTGTTGGATGTTGAGGTTTTACAACAATGCACGTAAAACAAAACCAGAGCATCAAAGTGGTGAATTGGGAGCCCAAGAATTAGATGAAGCTGAAAAAATAATTATAAAAGTAGTTCAAAATGAATGTTTCCATGATGACTGTTTAAAAGAATTAAAGTCTCTGTGTAGTTTTAGAGATAGTCATGGTTTACTTCGAGTAAAAACAAAATTGACAGAGAGGAAAGATATAGAGAATTTTAAATATCCAATTTTATTGCCAAGCAAACACAAATTAGTTAAATTACTAATCTTAGAATATCATTTGATTTTACATCATGCTGGACTTAATGCGCTTTTAACCAATCTTCGAGAGCAGTATTGGATTATAAATGGTAGGAAAACAATAATATCAGTTATTTCTAAATGTGTGATTTGCAAAAGACACAGCGCGAAAGCAATGAAAACAGTTTCTGTGCCACTACCAGAAGACAGAATAAGAGATGCATCGATTTTTGAAGTCGTAGGAGTAGACTTAGCAGGCCCTCTTATTCTGAAAGGTGGAACGAAGGCTTGGTTTGTTTTGTATACATGTGCTGTATTCAGAGCCATACACCTAGAACTGCTAACTTCTTTGTCAACGAATTGCTTTCTATTGAGTTTACGAAGATTCAATGCAAGGCGTGGACGTCCTCACATAATTTATAGTGATAATGGTTCGAACTTCACTGGAGCTAACAATCTTTTTAATGCTATAGATTGGAAAATGATCGAGAATGAAGCATCTAATAAAAGAATTAGGTGGAAGTTCAATCCTCCCTCAGCTTGCTGGTGGGGAGGTTTCTGGGAACGTTTAATCCAAAGTGTTAAGAAAACGTTAAGAAGAGTTTTGAAGAATGCATCCCTAACCTATGAAGAAACACTCAGTTTGCTTTGTGAATCTGAAGCTATAATAAATTCGAGACCGTTAACTTATGTATCGGAAAATCCAGATGAGCTCAAGCCAATTACTCCTGCAATGTTTCTACAAGAAATGACAGAAATTGGAGTTCCAGATCTAGACCATATTGACAAGATAAACTTAACAAAAAGATTACGATATCAGCAAAAGCTTCGGGGTGAGTTGAGAAAACGATTTAGAGCAGAATATCTTAGTAATCTCCTGCTCAAACGCACGAATGAAAGGTCATCCTATGAATTGAAAGTTGGGGACAGTTTTAATCGAAAATGAAGACAAGAAACGAACATTTTGGCCCTTGGGACGAATAGTCAAGTTATATTCCGGTAAAAACAATAATATTAGACTAGTTAAAGTAAAAACTTCGAATGGAGAATTTCTGCGACCGGTCCAGCGCTTGTACCCCCTGGAAATACAATCTAAAGAAAGCCCCGAAAACGTGGATGCTAAACAAGGAAATACCTCTGGAAATCTTCAAGAGATATTAGAAGAGAGAGTTTCTAGAAGTGGTCGTGCAATAAAGTTGCCTTCTAGATTTAAAGACTTTGAACATTAAAAGGAACTTAGTGTAAATTCT
The DNA here is from genome assembly GCA_026289955.1 of Argiope argentata. NCBI lineage: Eukaryota > Metazoa > Arthropoda > Arachnida > Araneae > Araneidae > Argiope > Argiope argentata. The sequence continues at coordinate 2,606,371 of JAOUZG010044158.1, read as the reverse complement.
GATTTAATTGAATATTTGTTTTGATAAAATTCCTGTTATCAAAAGGTGGGAGTATGTCAAGTGCAGCTACCGCTACTGTTAAGCCACTTAATTAGTTTTAACTTCTGTATTTAGTTTTATTTGTATGGCAACAGTTTTGATTGTTTGATTTTATAATTTTTCGAATAAAGATGTTGTGCCGTTTTTAACTATGGAGTCAGTTTGGATGATTTAAGGAAATGTATAGACAAAATGAGAATCATTTAATGTCATAACTAACACATTTCTTCTAAGATCAGGATTTTTTAAAATTTCGTTGTAAGCATCTGAAAAACGTTTTTGGTATGGTAAATGTTTTTGTTTATAGTAAACGTTTGAAAAATATATTCAATTAATTGTAAATTTCAGTAAAGAGTTTAAAATGAATGTTTAACGTAGATTGTTTTATTACAATCTTTAATTACTTACATATCTTAAGAAGAATGGTACTATTCATGGAATAATTTAGTAATGCAAATAAAATAGTTGTACCGTATACCATGTATATAATCTCTTTTTGGGCCTCAAAAATTACTTTATCACAAAAATATCTTATATAATCTTATCTTATATAGATGTAGATATACGTGTTGTTCCTATAACAATAATATAGAGAAAAGCTAAACATTTGCATGAAGCATTGTTTACATTGATAATATTGCATAAATAAACAGATGAAAAAGTTAAATATTTACACAAACTTACATGAATTAAATTAAACATGTGCATGAACTGAGACTTAATTAAAAATTGCCACGTAGGTACTTTAGCATGGAATTAAAGGATCCACAGGAAGTATAGCTAAACCGGTTTATTAACTCAACTCAATGAGCGAAGCACAGATACAAGCTTTGCACAACTTTGATAATCGTGACTGAGAGACTTTCGGCTTTTATACCAGCAAGGAAAATTTCAGAAAACTTTTCTGGAGACAGTATTGTAAACTTAAGAAAGTATCTGAAAAATGAATAATCTGGAACCAGAATCGTCCTGAACTCGAAATAAAGGAGAACATAATCGAAAGAATTAAACAAACATTTTCTTTATTTTTAAATTTTATTGTCGATAGCTGGATTCGAACTCAAGCTCTCTTGATTACGATTCAAATGTGATGACCATTGGACTATGGAGAGTCATTTGTTTCTTTTCAATGCAACAATATTAACACGAAACGAGTTACCTGAATTAAGTTAAAAATTTGGGTAAAGTTGAATTACACGGACAAACACATTTAAATGAAGCTAAATTATATGAACTGATAAAAAAGTTAAGCATTTACATGAATTTATGACAAATTCAAACATTTACACGAACTACTACATATAAGCAATATACAGCATACATAATATTGCTGCTTCCTGAACATTTGTAGCCTCCTTCTATCCATAATAATAATAATAATAATAAACCCATAATAATTTCCATAAAAGACCATCGCATATCTGACTTTCTATCTAATTTACTGATGGATTTTTCTATGTACTGATAATTTTAACCATCATTTATATGGAGCTAAATTATATTAACTGATAAAAAATTATTTACATGATTTTAGGACAAAGTTAAACATTTACACGAACTACTTCATATGAGCAATATACAGCATGATTATTACTGTTCCTTCCTAAACATTTGTGGCCGCCTTCTATCCATAATAATAGTAAATAAACCCTAAAATAATTTCCATAAAAGACCTTCGCATATCTGACTTTCTATCTAATTTACTGATGCATTTTTCTATGTACTGATAATTTTACCCATTACTCGCTAAATATATTTTCAAATTTCTTCCCCCTGTTCCAGCCTCCTCCGGTCGACAAATGGAACGGTGACATAATAGGCTTTTCCGTCGGTTACAAGAGGGTGTCTCACGGTTCCACGCAGTCCCTGCCCTTCACCTACAAGATCTTACCTGCTTCTCTGCCCCTCGCTAACCCCGGGATGGAGGCCAGTGCTTCCAGGGAGTTCGAAGTGTGCGGCCTGCAAGAGTCTTCCAGCTACACGGTGGTAGTGCATGCCATGACCAGGGCTGGGATTGGCCCGGCCTCTGAGCCTGTTCTCGTCAAAACGTCTTATGGAGGTGCGCCTCTCTTTTTAGTGATAAAAAGAAATGAACTTATAAAAAAATTCCTGAATTCAAATAAAATATTTTGCATGATTTTATTTTTATATGACATGTTAAGAATCAGTTTAATCTTTCATTGTTTTTAAAATCAAATTATGTCTATTATTACCTTCGTTATGTCTACTATTACTATATACTTCGTTATGTCTACTATTATTAATTATGTCTACTATTACCTTCGTAAGTCGACTGATTTATTTCATATGGTCAATTTTGTATGCTGAATCTTTGTATTATTTTAATTTATTATTGGTTTTCAAATACTTATGAATATTCTTTCCAGAATCTCCCCAAGTTCCTAGCGTAAGCCTTCTCTCCACCCAACAAACGGTCATAACTCTCAGAGTGGAACCTACGGGAAGAAAAAGAGCCTCACCTACTCGTAAGCTCCACAATTTTTTAATTTTTTAAAAATTCACATCATACAAATAGAGCTCAGAATTTAAATTTTAGTGTGATTTTATTAAAATTAAATTAATCTAATTATAAATAAGAACAAGCATTGGAGAATACTCATCAATGATTAAATCAAGGATTTAACAAAGTATGATTTTATGTTTAGTGTTTCTAACAATTTTTTTGACTACTTTTATTAAAATACAGAATTTAATAAACAGATTTAATTAAACTATACAAAGGAAATATTTTCATTTCTTAATAATTAAAACGTTTTTAGTTCATAATTAGTGCCCAAGTGCTCTTATTCATAAATATCAAATCTTTTTTTAATACAGATTAACTAAAAGGAGGCAACTAGCAGCCCAAATTATGGAATGGGAAAAATAATAGATGGATATGTGTTGCGGACTTAAACCTTGTTATTTCATAAATATATAGAAACATTTGCTTTTAAATATATTTCAATTAAATTCTTGTTAGTAAAATATAATGTTAGATTCTATTTATAATAATAAATGAATGCCGGGCCTGCTCTTCCCCCCTTATTATTATTAAACATTTCTGGTATTGAAAGAATAAATGCAAAAGTTTTTTTTCTTTTCTGAGGAAGAAAATAATTTGATCAGAATTTTTTATTAATAATTGTTTTCCTTTAAGTTTAGAGAGAATAAATAAAACTCTAAATGAGTTTACAAAATACTTGAGTTATATTTTCACAGAATTTTTTTAGCAAGGTAAAAAAAATTGTAATATGCTTAAAATTATTATAAAATAAAAATACTCATGTTTAAAATACACTGTATTTAATTATATCACACATTATCAATTTTTATTTTTTACTTATTTTATTTTAAATAAATAACGTCAGAATTATTATATTATTAATAAACGTAAGTTATGAATTATCTAATCACTTAATGTTTGATTGAAATAACTATAAAGAGATACAAGCTGAATAACATTTTGAAACAACAACAGCGATAAATAAGAATCTTATATTTCTCATTATTATTTTACAAAAATGGTTGTTTTATGTTAAATGCACCTTTATAGAAACCGATTTAGCTTTCAAATTAAATTGTTATGCATTTCAGAATACATGTTGCATATTCGAGAAGGAACCGGGCATTGGTTGAAAATTCCTCTGACTCCACCCAACAAGACTGAGTATCGAGTCGGAGGTTTGTTGTCTGGTGCCCAGTACAAGCTGTACGTGACGGCCAGAAACGGATACGGAGACAGCGGACCATCTGAAGTGGTAACTTTTCGCACAGAGCCCGAAAGTAAGGTTTTATTTCACTTAGATTTCCCCCATAAATACACTTTAATTCGAAATATAAGAATTCTTCCTTCAGAAATTAAATATTGAAACAGAAAAGAATCTAAAATATAATATACTGTGTGTTAGACGTATATATCTCAAAAATAAATAAATAAACAAATTATTTATAAAAAAATTAAGTCAATTTTTTCCTACCAATTAATACTAGCTATCGAAAAAAAATTGAGCAGAATTTTCGTGACGCCATCTGTTGGTTCGAAACCGAACTGTTCTCATATAAAATATTATAAACTTCCTTAATCGTATTATAATTCTTTAACTGTATCAACATCAAGTGTCATATATTGCAAGTTTTAAAAACTTGAATGGACGAATAAGAAATATTTTATTAACGATTGAAAATTTGAAAAGATATATAGGGAAAGTGTGAACTAATAGTAGGAATTGAATAAATAAAATGAGTTGGGTTTGAAATAGAACGGAGTCTATAGTAGTATGGTTTCTTTTAATTTTGATATTGATTAGTATTTAATTTATATGTAATTGAGTATTAATTGTTATATATATATATATATAAAGAAAGAGAGAGAGAGGGAGGGAAAGAGAGAATTCAAAAACAAAATTTCAGTTTAGAAGTATTTCCTTAAAGCTGTATATCAAGAAAGCAAAACACAGAAAAAATCCTAAAAGAAAGAGAATATTTTACACCACCATACCTAATAAACAAACTAAATCAATCTATTAACTTATTTTTACTAGATAATATAGTAACCTTAAGTGGATATTATCTCCATTTTTTACTCACTTTCCATTATTATTAACTTTTTTTCAAAATTTTGCAATTTCAGTAGAACCTTTTATGTGTGTATATTACGTGGCTTTCAAACGATTGCTCAAATATGGCCAAATTAAATGAAAAGCGAAAATCCGATTGGAAATTCTCTGGATAAATGTTTATTTAATGTTATAAGGAATTACATATCAGACACATTAACCACTTAACTGTTTTGCCCGTTTGCCGTACGTGCATCGATTTATCGAATTTTGATAGTTATAAACAAAAAATAAACCGTCCATAACAATTATAATTTAATAGTAAAATGACTTCGAATACGTAGATAAGTCATGCATTCAATGGATTTCCATTTAAGTCGAAATAAGAAGATATTCTCAAAATAGAAGGTGTCATCTTATAGGATAGTAAGGAAAATAAAACTGTTAAGCGGTTAAAGGAAATATCAATTAAAATTTCTTATTCTAAAAAGAAAATTAATATTTTTATTATAGTTTTGTAAATTTCTGAAGCAAATTATTGGCATAATCAACATTCCGATCTTGTTCAATGAATTTAAACCCTGAGTCGTTGATATTTCCCCCAGGCGCCAGCAGTTCCATGTTTCAGTACGAGGAAGAAGACATGGCCATTCCATTTTACCAGAAGCTGTCTTTCATCATCCCTGTCGCCGTTTCCATGACAACGATCCTCGTGGTCCCTATTGCGGCGTGCTGCTGTCTCAGGAAATTGAACACTCTTCAGAGACCTAGGCCAGGTACTGTCACTTTTCTTGAGTACAAGGCTAGTTGCGAAATACAGAAATTGGTCGGTAGTATTTATTTAGAATGGATTGAAAATCCTTTCTTATAATTGAAGTTTTGAATTATTTATAAAGCCTATTTAATCACATTTTTTTCAATACATTATAGTAAATATGGAACTTTTTCAGAAATATTTTTTGATTAATATGAAATTGAAAATATATTTTGAAATAAATGATTAGAAAATGAATTATTTATAAAGCCTATTGCATAAGTTTTTTCCCTTCAAAATATTACAGCAAATATAGAGTATTGTTAGAAATATTTTGATATTAATATAAAATTATTCAAATAGAGAGAAATAGTTTCAAATAAATTTGAGATTAAAAATGTATCGTTAAATCATTTATAAAGAATTTTTGGAGCTATTTTTAAAGACTGTTTAGTGAGTATTTTTTCTTAATATATTATAGTAAGTTAATAATGTTATTAGAAATATTTTACTATTAATAAAAAAATACTTGAATGAAGTAAAATCGTTCCAAATTGTTTTGCAAGTACTTCACAACAGAGATTAACGTACCATAAAAGAACTTATATGAACCATATAAGATATAAGAACCATATAAGACTTATTTGATTCATTTTCTTATTATTTGCTGCTATCTAACACAAAATTGAAACGATTGAAGATTTTATTAATTGATTTTTTACTATTATTTACAGCTATCTAACACAAAAGTTAAAAGAGATTGAAGCTTTAATTAATTGATTTTTTATTATTATTTACAGCTATCTAATACAAAAATTAAAGGAGATTAAAACCTTTTTGATTTATTTTTTATTATTATTTGCAGCTAACTAACACAAAAGTTAAAAGAGATTAAAACAGTAATTAAGTGATTTTTTTATTATTATTTACAGCTATCCAATACAAAAATTAAAGGAGATTAAAGCCTTTTCGATTTATTTTTTATTATTATTTGCAGCTAACTAACACAAAAGTTAAAAGAGATTAAAACTTTTATTGATTGATTTTTTTATTATTATTTACAACTATCTAACCCAAAAATTAAAGAAGATTAAAGCCTTGTTTTGTTATGACAGAGCATGTGTGCTTTTATCGTTGTAGCACTTCATTACCAACAACTCATTTTTCACAAAATTTTCACAATATTTTAAATTGCATATTTAATTTATTTCATGTTATATTACAAGGTCAATATTCTAGGAAAATGATAAAATTGTATTTTAGCTCGTCTGTTTCTACTTGTTACGTTTTTATCCATATACAACTAGTATATTTTAGAGTTTTCTTTGATTAGAATTAAGTGATTACAACGAAAATACGAAATTAAAATCAATGCTGTGGAACTGTGTGGGAATTAAGTCCTTGAAATTTTCCCTCAATGAACAATTAATGCCCCTTAACAAATCTCTTTAGAAGAGTTAAAAAAAGAAAAGACGAGAACTATATTAAAATAAATCCTGTTGAAACGTTAACGAGCTTCTGAAAGGGAAAAAGCAAGCTTCTTAAATACCACTTCATACTTTCATTTAATCCTTTTTGAATGTCTAATAATCCTAGATTTATTGCCGAATAAAAGGTTAAAAATGAATTATGCGCTCAGTTAAGCCGGACTTTCACTAAAATATTTTAAACAGTCTCATAAGAAGCATAAGGAAGTATCGTAGTAAAGGAAATGAGTATGTACTATCAACATTGAACTTGCTTCAAATTGTGGACTTTTCTTAACTGCTCTATGCTAGTTTACTTCCTCGAGAACAAATTTGAGAATTTAAATAACAGGAAAATCTTATTTAAAAAGGCAAAGCCAGGCTTTTATTTTTATAATAATACAGGATGTTTTAGGCAATTATTTCGTTCATTGAATATAGTTATAGTATTTTTTTTAATTATATCGAACAATTTTAGAATTGGTTGTTTACTTAATTTTTGTAAACTTAAACCATTAGTTGATACTGAACGACGAATAAATGAAGTGGACAACATAATAAATTAAAGAATTATTATTTGAATTGGATAATAAACAAATAAAGTTTGGATAATAAACAAATGAGAATGAGTAGGAAGTTTTAGATCAAATGAGGTTAATGCTTTCGAACTTGATATTCATTTGCTGAAAAAAGCATTAAATAGAATTCTTTGAAATATTTGTGACCATTAAGCTTTATTTTATGTTGCTTATGCATAATTCTAACATTGATTATGATAATTGCTCAGTATCAAGCTAATGCAACCCCCGCCTATTTAGGATATTTATAAAACGCAAATAAATTACATTATTTATTGAAAAATATACTTGTTTGCAAATGAACAGATTGATTAAAGATTACTAATAAAATATGAGTCTATTAAATAGACAGGGGAAAACCCTCTTCTGTAATAAGATTCGGGTACTTTTCCGTTAGCCAGGCGCAAGCGGAAAATCGCCAAATATTGTAGAATTCCGCCAAATTTCTTTGGAGATTTTTCGCTTTCGTCCGGCTAACGGAAAAGTACCAAGATTCGAAATATTCCGTAATGAGGTCTTTTTGCATAAGTTTTAAATTAATGTATAACACATCACCTAATACTTCTAAACAACTTGTTACTCATCATCTAACTAACCATGTAAAGCTACTAATAATAAAGGAAGATGAATGTTAATTTTTGACAAGAAAGACCCGCTTGAGTTAGAGCTTCCAAATTCGCAGTGATATACTTTGAAAGATGAAAAGATATATATCTCGCAGTGAGTTTTATTTAAAAAACTAATTCATTAAAAATTTGACAAGATTTTGGAGTTTTTCCACGATATAATATAGTATTACTAAAAATGACATTGTACAAAATCAGATAAACCAAACTCTGTAATAATGCTGATTTTTCTTCTAAAATTTCATTACTTTTTTGGCTTAATTTTCATTAATAGATTTTTTTTGTTGAAAAGAAACTCAAAATACTTTCATTGTCTTTGAAATAACTAAACACGTGACTTTCTTCTTTAATTGAAGGCTAAAAATAAAGATTCTAATAATAATATACGGAGTTAGAAAAAAAGAATCAGGAAGTAAAATGATATTACCACAAGAGATAATGTACGATTTCAAAGAAATTGCAGACATCCTTTATTTTCTAATAGCAATAAATTGACATTGAAAAAATTCAGGTATGTAATAAACATATGAGGCACAAGGCTATTTCAACACAGCTTTAATGATTTCCATGTTTGATGCTTTAAAGTGTCAAATGTACAAAATATTTAACTTAAACTAAGCACAACAAACAATCCTTAAAAATCAATTAGGACCTAAAAGTGGTTAGTTTTAAAATAAAATACCAGCCACTTTTCACAGCTCATTAAAATTTTCACTGTCAGCAAAATTATTTTTTTAAAAAATTGAAATATTTCTTTTTTTTGTGTGTATGGGGATTGAACATTTTCTCATACCTTGATTACTTGTTCTAGAAGGCGTGGAGTCTCGCGGTTTCACGTACACCGCTTCCGGATCAGGAGAGTGCACCTCCAGTTCTGCTCCCCGACCCCGGTCGCTACCTCCTCAGCCCACAACATCTTCCACCACGGATTCGGGACACTACTCTACACTACAGAACTACGGCAGTGTCATACCCGTCAACGATCCCAGGTTCAGCCAATTCATGATCGAAAGCAAACTGGCAAATCAGGTGGTCAGCTTACCGTAAGTTATTGTGTTTTTAAATGTTTTAGCTACACTATCAGATCAAAAATATCCTAGAACCCTTAAAAAATGGTTCTGACAGGTGATGCAATTTGATGCGTAATCGAAAGTTATAAAAATGTTATTAGGGGTTTGTCAGGCTGTATTTGTAAGGTATCTCCATCAAGGCTGTATTTGTAAGGCATGTGCTTTGATCCATGAAATGGATCAAGGCACATGTAGGCTATGACGGGTATGAAGAGGCGGGCAAACTAGCCAAAACAGTGGCTAGTGCGATTGAAGATCGGAATTTAAAGAAATTTCCAAGATATCATCTGAAGAACATCCTCCAAACCAATACGATGACAAGATGGCAAAAGGAATGGGAAGAAGGCAAAACTGGCCGTTCCATATATAACATAATACCGAAAGTTTCTCTCTACGCTACCAACCGGAACAGAGCGAATGTCCTTTTCTTCACTGGACAGGCCCATTTCCGACATACCTGTACAGATTAAATCAGGACAACTCTCCTTACTGTAGTTGTGGGGAGATAGGTTCACAAAATGCCTACTCACTCTCTCATGGCACTTGAGAAAGCCAGAAAGAAGTCTCGAAGAAGAATGGTACAGGCAAGTTGCATACCCTTTCACGCGGCAAAATCAACTTCATAGTAATCCATATTCATAAATACCAAGACCTCTTCAAGACCTATAATAATTGAGACCAGAATTACCCTTCTGAAAATCAACCAAAATTATAACTTAAAAAATTCCTCAAAAGTGCAGATTCCCCCTTTTTTCTTTTTTTCTTCCTTTTTTCCTTTTCTTTCTTTCTTTTTTTCCCCTTCTCTTTCTCTCATCTTGTGCTCATCCAACTGGTTAAATAACTTAGTGTTATATGCACCGGGGACTCTGAATGGCTTTATGTTATGTATTTGTAAGGCAACAAGTAAGTCAAAGGAGCTTAGTGAGTTTGATCGTGTAGTGGGATGCCACATTTCGGGAAAATTAGTTCCGGAGACTACGGATATTCTATAGAAGCCTAAATCCACGGTGAATGATGTAATTGGGAAATGGAAACTTCGAGGCAGTGAAACTGCAGGAAAAATAACTGTTAGACCGAAAACACTTGGTGAACGTAGCTGCAGAATGAAAAGGAGTAGTGAAGCAAAATCGAAATGCCTCGTTGGTAGAAATTTCTCAGAAGCGTTAATGTTAGCAGTAGGACTGTTCGTTCACAGTTAAAAACCTTCAGATTCTATGGTCGTGCAGCCGCGCACAAGCCGAACATCACTTCACAGAACACGAAGCATTGATTCCAAAGGTGCAGAGGTCTCGGCCATTGGACTGTGGGCATGCAGAAATCAGTTATTTGAAGTAGTGAATTTCGCTTTACAGTCTGGCAATTGGATGGGTGCTTCTGGGTCTGGCAGATTCCCGGCAAATGTTTCTTTAGTGACTGCATTGTGCCAACTGTTGAAGTTGGTAGTGGAAGCATAATGGTGTAAGGGTGTTCCTCTTGGTTTTGCCTGGGCCCCGTCAGTTCCTGTGGTTGGAAGCATGAACTCTGAGATGTATGTGGATATTCTGGACAATGCTGCATTCTCAACTCTATGGGAATATTTTGGGAAAGGCCAATTACTCTTCCAGTAGGCTAACTGCTCCATTCACACATCGAGGCTTGCACAGACGTAGTTTTGGCGAAATGGATATTCAAAATATAGACTAGACTTCTCAAAGCACCGATCTAAATCCCACAGAAAATCTTTGGGACGAATTAGAACTCATATTACGTACCCAGCCTAATTGACCATCATCACTGAAAGCACTCCCTTCAGCTTTGATGGACACCTGGATGTCAATTCCAGTAGCCACCTATCAAAAACGAGTGGAAAGTCTTCACATATGGGTGCAGACTGTCGTTGGTGTAAAAGGAGGACCACTATTATATTAATATGTGCCTCAGTACGCTTTAAGTCCATAACATTGGATGTTCGGATACTTTTAGCCAGATAGTGTATTTGAGCTGAGGACTACTATGAGGATACATTCTCCTCAAAGTAGACGAAACATTCTGCTAGAAGGACAGTTATCTTCTTGTTTTAGCTTTTATAAGAGTGTAAAAGGTACAATTTGATTTTAACAGTAAATCAAAAAGTGTCCCAAAAAATTTCGCATGACTATAAAAACAAACTAAAAAGTACTCAAGGGCATTATTGTTTATTATGAAAAATTTTGACTTACTAATCACTGTTTGTTTGATGATTATAATAGCGAATTTTTTTTCTTGGAGCTTTTTGACCGCCTTTACAATCAACAAGTACTATTGAGATGCTTATATAAATTCAAGTTGATTTTGTCCTTTTAATTAATTTTTGCCTATATAATTACAGATTTAAAGGGCTTAAACACTGTAATTCCACGCATGAAGTTGTGTAGTTGCGTGCGGAAAGACTAATTCGTCAATGCCTAACTTAGTTTTAAGTACAGATACACCCAGATTTCTGTAATTTCTTTTTGAAATTTTAATAAAACCAACAAAACAAAAAATTTAAAAAAATAAAATTGTATTATAAAAAAAATTGGATTCATTTATTTTGTCTTATTTTAGAAAAATTACCGATAAATTGTTAACTAATCAATTTGTAAACTTTTATAGATTGTTCTATATGCATCAAAATATAAAAGAACTATATTAATTTATTTCCCACCTATCCTCGAAATTAAATTTGTGTATAAGTGAACAAAAAAGAAATCGACGATTTTTGGACTTATAAATCAGATTAATTGAATTTGAAAATAGCTTTGAAATTTCCTAATGTATGTTGAATTGTTAGATAAAACCAAAAAAAGAAATAATATAAAATATTTAGTTTAATCACAAAATATGCTGCATAGGGCATTGGACGTTAATAGATTAAAATAAATTTTCCCACTATGTTAAAATTATTAGCCAATAATTAAGTACCAATTATTAAAAGTGTCAAATCATGAGGCAATGGAGCTGTTATAAAAATTCAACCGAATACCATAAGCGAATTTTTGTCATATTAAATATCACAATGAATATTACGTATAACACAATTAATTAAATTAATCTTTAAGTATTACATATGACGATCAACAATGAATATCTTATGAAAAAAATAATCATTAAAAATCATAAATGTAAAAAAATTTACTTATATTATTTGTTTTTTCAATTTTACTATCAATTTTTATGTCTTTGATAAAATGTATTTTGAACTTTTTAACAAACATACAAAATTGTATTTACTACTTTTCATATTTTGTATTTTTAAATTCATTATTTTTTATAATTTATATTTTTAACTATAATATTTTTTTGTATTTTATATTTTCAAATTTTTTATTCTTTATTTTTTATATTTTATATTTTGAACTTAATTATATATATATATATATATATATATATATATATATATATATATATATATAGTATTTTATTTTATTATTTTTTTACATACATATTACTATTTTTTTTAAATTCTAACAAGTAATCTTACCTACATACTAAGTAAACTTTTATTTTGTTCCAGACCGAAAAGTAATTGCTGAGAAAGAAAAAAAAAGAATCCCCATCTTCCTATAAACAGTTCCAAGAAAAATTAATCGATTGTGGAGCCAGTGATATGAAATTCTGAATCGATGTGAAGATTCAAACTTCGTGGTTACAACTCGCACGACGAGTTAATTTGTTTCCACGTGATCCGAAGGGCAACTCTTTGCCATTTATGTGATTGAACATTTCAACCCAAAATGCAAATGTACATACACACATCACCCTTCTCCTTCACTAACTGTAGCCAAAGGAACACATTGGAATCCAGAAACCGCGGGAAAAAATCTGTACATTGTTTTATTTTTGCCACTGACTTTCAGGTAGACCAGGGTTCTCATGTTTGCAAAACGTGAAAACCTGAAGATACGTTCTCGAAATCATGTTTGATTCCTCAACTACAACCCATGGCCTAATTTTGCAGTCAGTCTAAGCGTCAAATTAGTAGGATGTTAAGAAGGATGAAAAGACGATGTATTCAATGTGATAAAATAGATTTTTCCTAAGATGGATATTATGTATTATGTTTTAACAATTTACTCAAATGAAAATTTTGCAAACAAAATTTATTCGTAAAAAATTATGATATTATTTTATTTTTTAAGTATAAAAAGGGAAAATTTCTCCGTGTTCTCTCTCTTTTTTGTATAAACTTTATTACCTTCGTAAACACATAAATTAAATAATTCAACTACAATCCAAACCATTTATTCAATGCAAAATTATCATTGTAAATCTGTAATATATTTTCAATTAAATTTAATAGCAGTTAGGAAACCAACATATTATTATTACAAAGATATGAATTGACATTTATTTTACACAAACAATTTACTAAAAATCGCATGAGATTAACCTTTTTTTAAGTATTAAAAATAATTTTCTGCCTTTTAAAATTGTATGTTATTACAACAAACATAATATTAATGTTTGAATACGGGAATATATTTTTGTAATGTTATAGTAATATTTATTATTTGTTGACAAAAGCAATTTATTTATTTGTTTTCTGGACAAAAATTAGATTAAAATTTTAAAAAAATGTGTCTTTCAATTTTTAAAAAAATTATCACAAACTGCAATCGAAACAAAGAGAGATACATTGATTGAAGAAAATTGCGATTTATCAAAAATTTATCATATTGTTTGATGAATAATATTTGTTTTATGTATCATAAATATGTACAAAGGTACAATTTGTACATGCTGATAAATAGCATTATTTTCAATATATTAAAAACAGCAGCATATAATAACGAAAAAATAATCGAGCCGCTAAAGAAATATCAAGGTAAAATAAAAAAAATTAATGTTAGAAAACTTTTAAAGCTTTTTGTAATTATTATTAAGAAAAAATGTAATTTTTTTGGAAATCTTGACGAATTCCTAACTTGTTGTATAATTAAATATTTATCATAAAGATTTATTTATTTTGCCTGGTAAGGGGAAAATAGTTTGTGATATGTGAACTTGATCCATATAACATCGACATTTGCATTTAATAACATTTTCATAATTTAAAATAAGAAAATATCTACAAAATGAATATAAGCTTTTTAACAAAACACCAAAAAAATTAGGAAAATAAGATACGTATTCCTAAGTTCAAATATATGAAACAAACTTGAAGCAATTAATAGAAAAACATTGATGCATCAATTTTAAAATAACAAATAAAGTTCAAATGAAATAATATTCCAACGAAACAAATTTTCTATTTTTTTTCAGTATAGGCTTAAAAACCAGTAACAATGGAAATAATATTTTTATTTTCTTCAGTGTATAAACAATAATTGATTCTGGGGGAAATGATTGTGTTAAACTACTATATGTAGCATAAGGTGTATAAATGCATTATTTAAATATTGTATAAAGTGTATTGTAAAAACATGGTTTTCATGGCATTTGTTGTATCGAGTTTGAAAAAGTCCATAAATTTGTTGCCAAAGCCAATTAATGTGTATAAATGCAAATACAGGTTTTATGCTTGTTGACGACAGTACAAAATGTGCAGAAACATAAAATTGTGAATTCTGGTAGGAATAAATGATGTTGTTGTTGACCTCTATTTAAACTGAATTTTAATGTAAAAACTGATAAAATATGTTGTGATTGTAAAATGATAAATTATTGTAGATTAAAGTTTTTCTTTTCGTAATAAAATTATGAAAGAATGATATTTGTCTTGATTTCTTTTTCAATTCCTACTATTAGTTCACTCTCTCCCTATATATATATATATATATATATATATATATATATAGGGAG
>JAOUZG010044158.1:2579967-2591077 GCA_026289955.1 Argiope argentata | reverse complement strand
TTCAAATTTTCCATCGTTAATAAAAATATTTTTTATTCATGTACTCAACTTCAATTTTTTTTGATATTTATGTTTTTTCAAATATTAATTCATTGATTAAATTTAATTAAATTTTAATACTTTAAATAGAGTTTTAGCAGCTTGTAATGAAGATTGAAATCAACAGGAGTTTTTCAGTCGATAAAATGCACGGAATTTAGTATTTTATAATTGAAGGAGTAGAATGCGAGTTTAATTCTTCCGAAAATCAATAATTTTCCGATAAATTATTTATATTAATTGTAATTATTTAATAAAAAGTAACTGAAATAAAAATTTTCTTTGTTGACCTAAATAGGAATTGATTTACATTTTTTATATTACTTATTTACAATTGTCTTGCTATTCATTTCATTTTTATGGCATCCGTATTAATTAATAATCGTTTAATGAAATTTCATCAGAATAATTAGGATTTAATGTTCCGTAATCTTCATTTTGTAACTAGACTTTCTTCGATGATTTTGATATAGTATTTAATATTATTTATGAGTTTTAAATAATCCATTCTTATTATTATTCATTTTATTTTCATTTATTATTCATTTTATTTATATAGATTTACTTTATTTTTTAAGAAAAAAATTTATACGGGATATAAATTATGGAATCAGAATTTAAAAAAAAGTTCCTTTACTTTCTCGCAATTGAAGTGCAAGAAAGAGATTTATTGTGATCGTTAAAATAAATATTCGAACTCAAAATTTCGACGAATCTCCAAATTTCAGATCTTACTGGACCAAAAAAAAGCATTTTTTGGACACATACAGGATTATATCTGATTTATTCTGAAGTATTTTCTAGCTACAGAAGTGCACGTAGAGTTAGTGTAATCGTTAAAAAATTCGAACTCAAAATTTTGACAAATTCCCAAATTTCAGAGCACCTTGAGTCAGAAAAACTCATTTTTTGGACACAGACAGAATTATGTCTTCTATCTGTGGATACGTTAACTAAAAACTAACTAAAAAATTTTGAGCTAGACAACTGAAATTTAGTATATGAATTTTAAACCCGGTATGCATATTTCTATTAAATATGGAATGAAATCTATTTATAGATCATCTGTCTGTCCGGCTGCCCGAATACAAACAATATTATATATTTTTGTCTATGAGTAAGATAACTCACAAAGATTTCAAACAAGACAGATGAAAGTAAGTATATGGTTTTAAAATCCAGCTTGAAGATTTGTATTAAATTTGGAATAAATCTATTCTGCGGTAATCTGTCTTTCCGTCTGCTCATAATTAGCATTCCCAAGTGAATTCCCAAGTGAAAAGTTCTAAGGGGATTACATTTTCCTAAATTATAGATCAGTATTGGATTTTGAATCAAATCCTTTATGGGCATGGCCATCTAAATCTCATCAAATCTGAGGTACTTTGAGGGTTGATTATCTATCAAATTTTCACGCATCTTTGAACGCATATAAATGCAATAACTCAAACGCGAAATAACTGATATAAACGAAAACTTATTTGAAATTTTGTGGTTATAATTGAAAATCTGAATTAATTTTTGGTTTAATAGGTCGAGAAAGGCTTCAAATTGCACTTTTAGTTTTTATGGTGTTTGTATATTAACAGGAATTTAGCGATTAATCGCCAAAAAAATAAAAATCGCACGCTAGTAAATTATTTAATAATTATTCTCTAGTGGCTTGCGGCTAACAATATATATCTAAAAGAGATTATGAAAAAGAGCTCTGAGGAGATCATTGCCGCTTATCTTTATTTGATAAGTTAATAAAATTTCCGTGCTTTGAAGGGCTACATTGAAATTGGCAGTGGAGATGCTAAGTTGAACTTTCCTTTGAACAGGTTGATTTTCCTAGTAGATTCATGCTGCTGCTTCCTCCAAGACTATGTATTCTACAATTAGATTTAGTACTTTCTTATGTATGTAGCTCAAGAAAATATTGAAATGGTCAAACAATTTGAACTCGAAAGTTTGACGAATTTTAATGACCACCCAGAGTTTAAAAATACACTTTTAGAAAACGTCTATCTGTCTGTAAAATTGATACATCGAAAACTATTTGTCCTAGACAAATAAAATTTAATACATGGTATTAATACCAATTTTGAAAATTTCTGACAATTTTTCTGCAAACTTCGCTTATAAAAAGTATATCTGTCCGTCCGACTGAATATAATAAAGAAGATAACTATAAAACGAAGAAAGCTGGGTAAGTAAAACTTGGTACACAGATTCAACAACTATAGTGTGAGAACCTATCAAATGTTGAGAGAAGTCGAATAATATATTAACCGTCTGTCGGTCTATATTTTCAGGAACCGCTATATGTGATAACACAGGAGCGTAATGATTTAAAACATATCAAATTTGATATGTGACTTTGTTTCTGAAAGTGTAGTTTCGTGCCAAATTTAATTTTTTTCTAACTTTTCTAAAGCACAAATTCGGTTTCCGATTGCTATTAACCACAAGCCGAATCTAACCATAAAAAAACTCACCAAGAATCTTACTACAGAGTTAGTAAAATGCTAAATTTACATTTAAAACTAATATTTTGTAACTGTTGTAAAGCCGTAAGGTTTCAGATTCGAGACCGGATTCCATTGAAGAACCATCGTGCCAGCTCAGGTGCCGTCCTTGTCATCTGACCAAGGTTCAGAATTACAAAGCCCGTCCCCAAAATAGCCCTAGTGTTGTTTTACAAAGGGATGTTAATATAACTATAATAAATTCAACGTAACTTTCATAAAAAATACCAAAGAGGTTTTTCTTTGGAATAATACCTTTATTGATGAATGCTGAAGAAAGTTTAGGGAGATCATTTATGTCGATTTATTATTGCTTTCGCACAGATGCGCGAATAATAAAATTTACTTGATATTTGTTTGGGAAAAAATAGGAAATTATTAATATGTTTAAGAAACTCCAAACAAAATGAGCAGCTTCATGTACTCCTTAAAAAAGTCAGTTTAACCTTAACTGTTTTGAAATTTCTTATTCTGAAAGCGTTTCACTTTGTTCATACTAGAAATAATCATTGAAAATATTTGTTCAAAGAAACATTTAAATATGAAGAAAACTCCCACGAAATTAATACTAGGTCCAAATGATACCAAAGAAATGATTTTGTTAATTGTGACTAGAAATTAATCATCCTCACGATGCGTTATAGAAAAGAAATATGAAATTAATGGACGGATATTTACATTGAATTAAGTTACAAATCTCGGTTTTATTGCCGAAACGATATATTTTATTTATGATAATTTGCGGGTCAATGGGTTTGAGTATCAACAAAGGAAAAATAAGCAACTAATTAGAATTAATTGCTGAAAAAAGGTTAAAATTCTGCTAATAATTTTGAATTTCAGATTTTATTAGAAAATAATTTATCCTTCAGAGAGCTTAAATTTAAAAGTACAAAAATATTCTTATAAAAATAAATAGATAATTAAAAAGTTCAATTTAGATATTTCTTTCGCACTCATCGTAAAATTGCAGAAAAATTGCTGTTTATTGTATCATTTGTATGCATTTAAAAGTGATTAACAGTAAAAATTAAAGGGTTTATTAATTTCTTGCTGTTTTTAAACATCATCTATGTACTAGAAAAAAATGTGTGTGTCGATACATGGATTGCGTATATTGTATACTAGTATATATTGAGATACCTGATTTTTTTTCCTGCTACAGAAATAATATTTTGGAGCAGTAATGTATTTGCCACCTTCAATTGCATATCAACAATATTGTATTTGTAATATAATACGGCAAAAATTAATGAAACTTTTGAGAAATTTTTTGCCAGAAATATTTGACAAAAAATAAACTGTAATACTTAAGTTGATTTGGATTTTTAATAATTAACTCTTCCCGTAGATCATAATTGAATATTAGGTCTTCTTTCGATTAGAAGAACCCTTTGAAGAGAAAGTGTGGTCTTTTTAAAAATTTATGCTTCGATAAACAATAGATGAAACGCTAATTATCTCACAAAGTCATTTGATCACAATTATAGAAATCTGTTACAAAAGGTTGCGGATATCCGTGCTAAAATTTCGAATAGTTAATTTTCCATTGATTCATTAAATTAACTATGATATTTTTTTAAAAAAAATTTCAAAATATTTTTATAAATTAAAAGTTTATATAAAATTCCACATAAATTATTGGTAAGACTTCACTATTTACTGTGTTTACATAATTTTATTTCCCAAGGGAAAAACACTTCCCAACAAATAAAAAGATATTCCGAAACAAATTAGCTACGCATCTTTATTGATCAATCTCTTCCTTTTTTTAGGACTTTTGCTTTCATTCCCAATTTCGAACTCAGATATATTGATAGCCTTGTTATATTTAACCTATGCCGACGAGATATGACGTCTTTCAGATTCGTCCAATTAGTTTTCTTTGGGCTAAAGTTTGTGCTTGTGTCAGGTAAAGATCTTAAAAGGTATTCTCAGATATGTATTAGGTAAAGATCTTAAAAGGTATTCTCAGATATGTATTAGGTAAAGATCTTAAAAGGTATTCTTCAGATATTTATATGCATCAGATATGTATTTAACCTATCTAACTGGCATAAGAGAAAAAATTTTGCCACAGAAACCTGTAACTGAAAGTATCTCAAAAACGAGATATCTCTGAGACAAAAAAAAGATTCAATAATATTTATTCGGAAGAATACAAACCCATCAAAACAAATAATCAATAAATTTAATAATTTAAAGACAAAAGAACCAATAATGAGTAGATATAATTATTAATAAACAAAACATTACAAAACTTGATATTTACGACAAAGGAAACGTGTTTAATTAATAGATCTTCTATTTAGGAATTAATAGGATAATAATTAGTAGGACGTTATAAAAATATATTATTAATAAACAGAAGAAGTGTTTTAAATTACTTGATATATTATTAGGAATTATTAAATCTCCTATAAAATTTACTAAAATATCATTATTAATCAATTTGCAACAAAACGTGAATCGTATAAATTTTCATTAAAATCGTACTAAAAATTTAATATTAAAGCACAATCAATTGTGCTTTTTTGATATAAACTAATTATCCACTATTTTTTTAATTTCTGAATTTCAATTTCTTTTTGACATAATTTTATTCATCACTCATTCAAACGCACACACGCACGCTCACTCACACATTCCAATACAAATTTTTCTTCATTTTTGTTTTCACTCCAATTATCTACCTGTTTTAGCAACATTTTCCCAGTAATATAGATAGTTCAAGAAAAAGAATTGAACTAAGTGAATGTATAAACTTAAATATTAGTAACAAATGAATATTTTTACTTTCCCTCCTATTTAATCCCTTAATATTTTACTGGGATAATCTTGCTAAAATAGATGAGTGAAGTGAAAGCAAATGATCTGGAAAATTTGAAAGTAATCATAAAAATAAATTTCTGCCCTTACCTAATGATGACGCAAGTGCCTTAATGCATTAGATCGATTAAATCTGTTTTAATGTGATAATGTTTAAAGACTCTGATAGAATCCATAAACTATTCATGAAATTCATGTGATGAAAATATACTTGATGAAAAAAAATCATTGGACGTGTTTTGCAAAAGCGAACGTGTGACGTAGAATATAAAAGTTTGCTCCTACTTTCTTCTTGCATTGTAGTTGAACATTCAAAAAGAGGATTTTTAATTCTGTATAGATTTTTAATTTAGAATTAATCGAGGCTTTTCTTTTGATAATTTTTGAGCATATTATTGCAAAAAAATCAATTTTCCACCAATATAACAATTTGAATTCTTTTTACTGATATCTATTTTTTTATTTCAATAAATTAAAAAAATATTACAAGTATAGTTTAGAACAATGCTTTCATTTTTTTTTTATTTTCTTTATTTATATGCATGCGTTTTGGAGCAAAATTGAATTAATTTCATTGTGTGCTGGTTAACGCTACTGTATAAAGAAGCAATGTTTTTTAAAAAATGAAATAAAAATAAGGTTGTAAATTAAACTTTATCTACTAGAGAGTTTCGAATAAAAGAAATGATATATATATATATATATATATATATATATATATATATATATATATATTCAATTTTAGCATGATAATATTTTTATAAGGATACGCTATGTGTTGATATGTTGTAGTTACTTATGGCACTTGCCACGGACAAGCCCTTCGCTGATACAGAAGCAGATTTAAGCAGAAAGGAGCGTTTCTTGTTTTTGAAGGAGCGCCAAATAGGACCAAGAGTGCGCTACACACTCACCACATTTTCTTGCACTGAATCTTTTTACAGGGAGGCACATTCACACATCTCACAGATAGTACACAGAAGAACAACCATGCCCAAACCGGGACTCGAACTCAGTACTCCCATAACACGAGGAAGACGCGCTACCTCTGTGCCAGAAAGTCGGCATGTAGTGATAAGGCTACTAATCTTTTAAGACTATTTAAAAGGTAGTTTAAAGTTTATGGAATGTCATTTATTATCGAATAATTGCTTTTTTTTCTACTACCAATAAATCTTAAACTTTAAAACGATATTATTATTATTATTCAAAACACTACAAAAAGAAAATTTTTAATTAAAATAAAATTTCAAGTTTCTGTTTTCATTAAAACGGATCGCAAATGGAACATTCTGTAAGAACTATATCCTTTCTTTTAGACACCAAAAATAAGCAAGGCGCCTAAGAAGAGGGGTTTTGTCTAGATTAAGAAGTGCCTGAACGTAATAAGCATGCTCCTCCCCCCTCAACCCCTTGATTTTTGTGATCTTTCAACTGGCACTTCCTGTCAACTGTCCCAGTAACGAGTTCTTGAGAGCCTCATTAGTCTTTTCATTAGTAAGGCCTTCCGCCTTTATCTGTACAAGACGTCGCATTGGGAAGCCTCTCTCGCAGACAGAATCGTTCCTGGTGTGAATGAACGGAGAGCTCTTTCCTCAGACGATCGAATAGATGTGGCTCCCCTGGAGAAGGGTAAGAGGGTCGGGGGTGATCCAGTTTTCGATCGATAGTTAGGGGGTGGTGTATTTTTTCCCGTCATGCTTCCCCCATCGGATTTTCCACCGCTTCCACCCCTTGTGGTTGAGGTGGATCCGTCGATGTCATTCATAGCAAGGCAAAAGTTGGCGGTGATTGGCGACGGAAAATGTTCGCCTTTGAGCAATTAAAATTCGTTTAGTTGCTACTAGTTCTTATTTAATAAGTCTATAAATAGAAAAATTATGATAGTATTTCATAATTTTTAACATATTATATATTTTTTAATGTATCGCTTAGTTTTTTAAATTATAAACCTTTTTAAAAAGTTTTAAAAAGAAATTATCAATAGAATACAATACTATACTAATTATAATTCTATAAAGTAATTACCAAAATTTCGTATTGCTATTCAACTATATTTGTTTTATCATTTCAAGCCATTTTTAAGCTTCTACTTAAAAGGGCTTCAATATAAACTTATAAATAGAAAAAAAAATGTTCATATATAAAATAATTTAATTTAAGCAAGCAAATACAATGGATTTTTCAAGAAAATCCCCAAATATAATTTTTGTTCTTTGTTTCCATAATTATACAAAATAATGTAAAAGTTTGAATATATGTACACCAATAATTAAAAAACACACAAAAGATATAAAACAGTTTTCTGTCAAAGTCCTTTCATATGTATTTGTATTTAAAGTCATTCATTTTTCTTAACAATATTCAGATATTTCTATTATAAAAGTATGTATAAGGTATGATAGCTTTGTAAAACATTTGATAATTTACAGTGGAAAAGTAAATCATGAATAAAGATAACATTTATTCAATGCTCACAAGTTTTCGAATTAGAATACATATATAATGCGAGTGCACATATTTTTGCTAATTAAAATACATACTATCCAAGTGCATATATCTTTTCGAATTAGAATATATATAATGCGAGTGCAAATATTTTTTCGAATTAGAATACATATAATGCGAGTGCAAATATTTTTTCGAATTAGAATACATATAATGTGAGTGCAAATATTTTTTCGAATTAGAATACATACTATCCAAGTGCACATATTTTTTTCGAATTAGAATAAACATTTTGGGTATAAATATAATAAATAGGAACTAATGATAAAGGCTTTTTCTATTTCCAAAGAAAAATAGAAAATTAAAAAAAACCATTCTTTAAATATTCTTTCTTGGGAATTTCTGAAGGCTCACTGCCACCACAAAAAAAGTGTAGAAATCCAACTGCATTATATCATTTTTTTTAAAGTTGATTAATTAATTATTATTTGCTTTAAAATATTCACTAAAGTCCATACAAAACTTATATATAATAGGATTTTTTCTATTATCAGGGATAAAAAATTTTAAAAAAAATAAAGCATGAGAAATAATGCCTGGCAGAAGAAATATAAGAACTGTGATTTACAAATGCAGTCAAGTCACTTTTATATCACATTACTATGAAAATACTTTTAAAAATCTGTTTTCTGCTCTCTTCTTTACAATAATTTTTATGATTTTTATTATTACATCATCTTATCAGGGATTTCTTCTCATGTTATTCTTTCGCATTTATAAAAATAAAGCACAATTTTTTAAAAGCTCGCCTAGAATTCAAAAGGGGTTGCCTGCAAATTATATATTCCATAATGTAACAATTATCAATTAATTAATAACTGGCACGTCCCATACTTTAAATTTTACCATAAATGGAGCCTGAAACATACCACCAAAACGTTGCAGGGCAGTAATGAGAAATAAGCGCCAATTTTGGCAACCCTCCACGATGCCGATCTCTGTCCATTTCAGAGTCCAGGGAGGAGGGTGTAAGTTTCCGAATATCGAACAACCCTGCTGACTCATAGTAGCGACGGAAGATACTCTCTCTACAGAATGCTAACATGGATTTCAAAAATGGCTTGATGCCGGAAAAATGTGTGTCAGAGCGTCTGAACGATTTCCAGAGACCAATGCCACGTTGTACCACTTAGGATTTTGAGAAACAAATCACGATGAATTTCAGGTGCCCGATGCTGATTTACTCATCTGGAATGATCTTTTCCATGATGGGCATCGCTGCAGCTTCGATGGCTGCTACTTTGGGTAAGTCTCTTTTGTATTCAGAACATTGAAGGTGAATGACCATGCTGTGGATCTTTCATTCGAAGCTTATTAGATGGTGCCATCATGATGTTATTTTTAATAATCACATTTACAAATTATTGTTCGTGAAGATGCTTGAATTCTTTTTTTTGGGGGGGGGGAATTCTACCCTTCCTTTTTAAGAATTTTGCTTGATGCCTTTTCTAAGAGACATGACATTCACATTTTAGTATTTTCCTTCAATGAATTATTGTGAAAAAAATATTTTCAATATTTTTTTATCGTCTCAGAACAAATGTTGGGTAATAATAGATTTCATGCTGTGACTTTTTAAATCAAAGAAGGGATAAGAAGTGGTTTTGCAAAATAATGGCATCTAAATGTTTTGTTTCTGGTTGTTTTCGTTACGAACCCTTTCCACATGTAAAACCTTATTATCCGAAGACAATTTTTTGTTTAAATTAATGAAAATAAGTGTTTGCATTTCACAATTACAATGCTTTTTCGTTCTGTTATTCGTTTATTTATGGCTATTTTCTTAAAAAAAACAAATAAATACAATGAATTTTTATTTGAAAAAAAGAGAGAGAAATTTTTATTTAGAAAAAGGAATATTTCCATATTGGGTAAGTTATTTAAATAAATAATTAGTTATATAGCAAGAAGTGCTAATAAAACATATATTAAATTGTTCTTAATAAAAATATTTGTATTTAAAGTACACTATAAACCACTTTAATATTGCCCAACTGTTGAAAAAAAATCAAAAAATCGTACTAACTCCGCAACAGAGAAATAACCGCATTTTGATCTAAGAATAATAAAATTTTCTATTCAAATATATTTCTGCTCAAATAATGAATACGCTTTTAATAATAACAGTTATTGATTTATATAAATCATTAATGATAATTACCTGTACATTTCCTTCCTCCTTCCAATCTTTAAATTCTGCTTTGTAGCAAAAGGAGTATCTTAGCAGTGAAGCCCTAAACAGGCTCAAAAAGGTAAACAGGGAGGGTTCAGATAACTTGACATTCACCTTGCTTCTGTTCCAAGGACAGTAAATAAGCACGGAGGCCTCATTAGCATAAATAGGATGAACTAATTTGTTTATTGAAGAAGGTGGCAAATGTTTTATTTACTTTAAAAATTCGTGGCATTAGAAAAAGCAAAATAAAATTATACCACCCAATCACCTATTTATATTTGAATGTTTAGAATAAAAAAATATTTCTAATTTGCCATTTGTTTTTGTTTTTTTATTTTAGCATTCAAACTTGTTACATTTCTCAATTTCCTTAGAGTAGGTGAAAAGGGTACTTAGTTTCAACAAAATCTTTTATCTTTTAATGTTTATAGAAAACATTTGTAGGAATTGGTACATGAATATTTAAATTTGCTATTCGGATATGTCCCTCAGCTAGAATTCGTCAAATATATTACGCATTAGATAAACGGCAAATAATTAAAAATCCATTAGATGCATGCTAAAATAAGAAGCAAAACTGTGTAATGTTTAAAAGAATCATAGAACAAACAGCTAAAATTTATTTTCTAAAATTTTGTCAATGCTAAAAGTCTTACAATTTTTAAAATTTATATTAAGTACAACAAAAATTCATATTAATAATAACTATTATTATATTAGAAATTTAATCCTTGGGAAATTTTGAAATAAATAATAAAAAATAAGAATTTTTAACTAAAAAGTTCAAATCTTTGTTTGAAAAAAGATTTTACAATATAAGAATTATGAATGGAGAATAATTATTTACAACAATTTAATAGAAGAGGAATTAATCAACAGTCAATAAATAAAATAATAAGATAAATTTTACAAAGTATAAATATTTATTGCAATGGATGATAAAATCTTTTAATTCTCAGCTATGGTGATTCTTCTTATTTGATTCAGCATTGGAATAGATGTTAAAATGTATTATATATATATATATATATATATATATGAACTTTTT
>JAOUZG010044158.1:2557572-2579567 GCA_026289955.1 Argiope argentata | reverse complement strand
GTGTGAGTGTGTGCTCTGTATCTTCTCCCAAGTAAAAGGGCCAAATTCAATCAATATTTAATTAATCCTAATTAAACCATTCTTATTTATATTAAACAAAACAAAGAATTCTCTTAACTTTTTCATAGTTTAGAAATTAATTAAAATTATAATGAATCAAATTTTGACGAAAAAACAAACCATTCCATTAAAAATAATTTTTATTATATTTTAAAATTCAAAATTTTACCCTTTTAACTATATCAGTATTATTTTCATTCATTTCTCTTTAATATTTTCAAAATTTTCAATATTTAATAAAAAGTTAAAAAGATGCAGGCAATACGAAAATAAGAAAGTTAACAAATGCTTCACTGTTTGACTGAATTTAATTTTATTGATTTTATAAAATAAAATTTGTTATATTTTTATATATTTTATTGACTTTTTTATTAATTTTGAAGATTTTCTTGGTTTTAAAAGACAATTTTTACAATATGTGTAATGATTTTGTTTTTGTTTTTAATTGAAGAATAAAAATAAATCCGAATGTTGCCAAAACTCATTAGCAAAATTCTGAAAGAGCATTAAAAAAGTTTCAAAACAGATAATTAACAATTCATATTACAATAAACTAATTAATATTACTTATTAATATGGAAAAACTTAACCATCGGTGAAAATTAAATATCGTCTGATTTATTCGAAAATTTCATTTTTAATAAAAATGGCATTAATTATGATATGAGGATTCTGCATATTCACATGTTTTTTTCAAAATTAGTTTCATTATTAAAAATATTAGACATAAAAGTATGTTATTCTAAACAATTTTGGATATATTAACTAGTATAATATCAATTTAGGAAATCTAAGACGAATTGGACAGTTAGAAATGTTAAGATTTAAAAGCTTAAAATATATGGAGTTATTATACCTGCATTGTGAGTGTCTATTAAGAAGTGACCGTATAGATTTTTTAAAGTGCCAATTCAAATGTAAAAAAATATGTTAATACTTTAAATATTATTAAGCACTTTAAAATATTATTAAGTACGTCACGGCTTAAAATATTAATCATATTTGGTGGTCAAGAAAATAAAATTAAAGTTTATTTTTCTATCTTTTTAATATTCCATTATGACAGTTGTAGAATAATATTTCATCGCTCATACTTTTATATTGAAATATTGTTTTTCTTATCGTTTGCATTTGTTAAAGTGTTCACCATATCGTTTTATTTCGCCAAAAAATCAACCATGAAATAAATATGATAATGTTATCAAAAAGAATTATCACTTTTACAATTAAATGGTACTTGCATTCTTTTAGATGCTATATACTTCAGTGATGTTTATAGATATTTATCGATAAATATTTAAATAAAGCAATATTTATTTGATTGACTTTTATGGACATAAACTTAAAACTTTATTAAAACTTTCCTTTTCGGCTGAATTGTTTGTTGCAATATGCGATAAAACTTTTACTACATATTTTTTTAAATATAGTAGAATTCCGAAATTTTTCAATTAGAATATTTTTTTATATCCTTGTTTGGAGTATTCTGAAAAGTATGACAAAAGTGTATTTGATACTAAAAATATTCTTTATGATTTGTTAAATGATAATAGTCAATCAAGTCCTAAAGAATAAAAGATTAATCCCTTTACTTCTTTCTACGCAAGAATAAATCCTGTTACAGTAATTTTTAAAAGCTTTTGGTAATATTCTAAGCGTTGGTATCTTTAAATTTAAATGTTCGCACATTTTCATCATTTTTACTGAAATTTAACCTTTTATATTTCATTATGAAATTTAAATTTTCCAAATCGTTAAGCCATCATTTTTAAACAAATTTTTATTAACACAGTGCATTGCAGAACAAAAAAAATTCATTTAATGTTTTTCTATTTTTTTATATTTATTCTCTTTGCTTATTATGAATTTTATGGGTACTTGAAATCAAATTTTTTGGAATTCACTATTTCTCGGGATCTTAATATAGAATCGAAACTTGATTAACTTAATCGGTTGATTGATAATCAAATATTGTAAACAATAAGATAACATAATATCATCGGGAAAAAATTATAATAATCTAGCTCGCAAATAAGTGAATGATAAATAAATTATAAAATTCAGTTTTATCAAATATGGAATAAATCAAGTTATATAAAAGCATTAGGAAGAAGAAAAAAAAGCTTAAAAATGGATAATTAAATTAAGAAGTAATAAATGATTTTAAAAATTAAAGGTTTTTTTTTCATCGAACAAATCTTTAAAAATATTTTTTATAAACTTTGAGAGCATTGACCATCTTTTCCAATCATAGAAATGAGAATAAAAAGATTGTTTGAAAAAAAACGCTTTTGTCCCTGACATATGGTAAGCGGCTACTGCAGGTAAGCACTGAACCGAACAGAACGGGATAATAATAAGAACAAAAAGATTAAAATGAAATCTGCTATGCCTATTTCAATGTATCATGTCAGAACATCATTTCTTGAACGGCCAAGCACCACGTGCTCGTGCGAGTTAAATTATATTTTTATTCATTTTAATCGTTTCATCGAATGAGTCACTTTAGCATTGCAAACGATCCAAAAAACTTTGTCTCAAATTTATTGTTTTAATTAAATATCCCCTTTCCTATTTATTTCATTTCATATAATCACGTGCTCGAAATGGCATTTTTCTAGGTTTTATTTGCGTTAGTAATTAATAATTTTTTAAAAAATCAGAGCTTTTGTAAATACAATAGCAGCACGTTATTAAAGCTGATTTTTTTCTTGCAGATAGTAAAATTTCAATTTTTTGACCTATGGACTTTTTATTTTTCGCCTTCGGATTTTGGTTGGCGCCAAAAACCTTATCCCCAAACAACATCATGTTCTGACATGATAAAAAAATGTAATGGTTATGAAACCCCATTTCCTTTTGAATCATCAAATGGAGGAGGTTTTTAAAACTCCTCCTTGATGTTGGAAAAATGTGGGTAATTTTGGTAATTCATTACTAGATCCTAGGCCATGGCATTTTAAATTATGTCTAGATTCTATACTATGCCTTGAAAAGATACCAAATAGTTCACTTATTCATAAGCACATAACTTTGTATCTATCAAAAATGCATAAAGTGCGTTAACCCTTGACTGCCTTCAAAGCAGAGATAATTTAAACAACAAATTATTAAAAACGTAACTTTATCAACCATACATTGTAGATGTCTGATTATATTTTTGGAATGTGACCACGAATTTTATGCAAATTTCTGCACTAACAGATTATAAACATTTTATTAACCCCTTAACCGATTTATTTTCTTTACTCTCTAATAAGATGACACCTTCTATTTTGGGAATATTTTCTTATTTTTATTTAAATGGAAATCCATTGAATACATGACTTATCTATGTATTTGAAGTAATTTTCATATTGAATTATAATCATTATGAGTGGTTTGTTTTTAGCTTACATCTATCAAAATTCAATACATCGATGCACGTACGGAATACGGGTACACTTGTTAAGGGGTTAAATTTCAGATAATCTCATATTTTTATTTTTCCTTTTTTTATTTTTATGATTTTTATCTATTGGGGTTTTTTGATGAAAATTATTTTAGGTTCAAGTAATTTTCGGAACTTGGAGTCTAAAGTGAATAATGACATTATTATATTCAATTATAATTAGTTTCATGATTAATAGTTCTTGATTTATAATTCCAATATGAATCAAGAAAATTTGATATAATATGTGAAACCAAGATCAACTATCAGTTTTTCATCATCTTTTATTATTTATTTAATAACTCACAGAATTTGGAAGCAGATAACTTCTTAATTAATATCAAAATTAAATTATAATTTGTTTAACATTTTAGCATGCTGATAAAAACATATCTCAGTTTTATTCTAAATATATATTATTACTAATTTTATTTAAATATAACAGATTAATGAAATGTAAAACTCCTTAATAACTGTCTTACCAGCGTGAAATTTCATACAATGTATTTTAAAAAAATGTAAAAAAAATTTTAAAGTTAGTTTAACTTTTATCATAGTCAGCACTATGAAAAAAATGGCGCGTGTAATTTATGTTTCAAAGCTAAAAGGCTTCGCTAAATTTATCCATATCTTTATATAGTTAAGCTTAAATTGAGGCACATATTAAAAAATCACCAATTTTTAGAAACGAAAAACATATTAGAAGAAAGGACATTGTGATTAATGATAAGATAAAAAAAGTTTAGAAGTTTATATTTATCGAGTTATTCCCAATTATGTCGTATTATCTCCTAAAGTTCCCTTATAACTGAAATTGATTTTTTTTGCAGTAGCTTGGAAAAATATTTTAATATCAGGGATTCCAATTTTTTATGAAAATTTCTTAACAATATTTTATAATGCAAAAGTTTTGAAATGTGGTTATATTAAGTGTTATTTTAGAATATTAGAACAATGATGATAGAGTGAAATTTAATTTTAATTGAATGAACTTAAAATTTTGAGTCTATTAAGAAAATAGTGAATGTAATTTTTTTTAATTATGAAAACCATGAAAAAAAATTGTCTTTTTACATTTGAAAATATTAGAGACAAAAAGACTTGTATCTTCTTATTATGGAAACAAACTATATTCGTGTGATATAAGTAGAATTCTTCACACTATTTCAATTTGCGGATCATTTTGGGCATCTTATCGAAGAAAATGAGCAAGACTTATCTTTTCAAAAATTCATTTTACACTCTATAATAAAAGTGTTAACTTATTTCCTCGTGTAAAGTTGTGAACTTTGGATACGGCCATGAAGGCAGATTTTTAATTTCAAATTTAAGCACAAAATAATTGTACTCTTTGTAGTACATAAAAGGAAAACGATATTTGTGGCATTAATCATGTCTCTGAAAAACAGTAATTAAGAAACAATATATTATGAAGCTTTCTTTTGATGTGTGTGTTTTGTGATTAATCGCTAGCATACAGCTATTACACAAATAACAAGAAACTGAATTTATTTATTTATTTATTTATATAAATTAAAAACTTTTCCCCAATTTCCCCAATTCAATTTGTTTTTTCCCAACAACAATGAAGTTAGGCTTAACATGTTTTCGGCCGATTATTTTAAATGATTCTGTTTATTTTCATAATGCTTGATGCAATTAAAATCAAGCATTGTTAATTAATCGATTTTCTTGATTCATTTTGAAGTACTTTCGAATTACAATAATACAGAATAAAGAAAATTAGAAATTTCTAATCTGCATTGCGTACTCCAACCTATGTAGAAAAATCACGTATTTTGCGTTGTCACAATTGGTTTTAAATCGTTAATTGGCGTTGAAAATGCAATGCTAGTATAATTTTTTCATAAAACATTTATAGTCATTGCCGTCGTTAGGCCGGGATAGTCTGGTTGGTAGGGTGCCGGATTCCGATCCCTTGATCTGCGAGTTCGAACACCATGTATAGAAAGGAGAATGGAAAATCGTTATTAAATTCGCTTTCAATTTTATCGCTTAATATTGTGACTCTCTCATATTTCTATAAATATTTATATTAATTGTAATTATTTAGTAAAGAGTAAATAAAAAATATATTTTTCTTTTTTAACCTAACTAGGAGTTGATTTAAAAAATTGTTTTTTATAGTACTTGTTTCGTTTAAAGAAATATGAAATATGGTGATTCGTAAAAAATTCGGAGGTGCAATTTTTTTAACAATTATATAATTTTCTTTTTGTTTGTACTTCGTATATGAGAAATTAAAAATGAAGTGATGTCACAGTACCATGAAAATAATTGAGTGACACAAATATTTATTTATGTCATGTGACTATTATGTCATATGAATAACCTCTGTTTCCACCAGTGACTGGAACTTTTATATGAAACTTTATGGCATCATGTATCGCATGATTAAAATATGAAATGCCACCGACTTTTATTTCTGAACTAAGTAAACGGTGATAATAAGCATTATATTTTATTTTGATTTTCACGGATTATTACGTGACCTACTGGCCACGGTGCATTTATAATTCATCATGTGGTGACCAAACACTCTATTCATTTTGTGTGTAAGTACTCACCATGAATATTACAGAGAGGTAAATAATTAAACAAACTCATTTTACATAAACAGATCAATATCAGACGCAACGTGATTAAGGATTCATTTCAACTAATGAAGTTCAGCAAAAATGGATCTTTATACCCAAGTAGCAAAATTAATATCAAGGCAAACTTATTGATTATTAAAAGTGATTCAGAAGTTTAGTTTTGTTATTTGTTAGTATAAAGCTAGTAAAGTTTATTTAATAAATATTTTAAAAAAATTATGCACTTATTTTAGAAGTATGTTTATTTTACGCAACTATTTTTATTCAATAATTTTAATTTTTTTAATCACCATAATTTAAATTTTATTTGCTTTTAAACGTATGATTAAAATCGATGCTAAAATACATACTAAGTCAGCAAATTTGCACAAATACCTGCTATATGTTATATTATCTAAAAACATAACATGTATGCACGTAAAATGATTGTCTTAGAGATGTATTTCAAGGAAAAATCTTAATTTTCTTAATTTTTTATAATTTGAGTTTAAGGCAGGTTTTATTTATTTATTTGAAATGAAAAGAAAATGAATTTGTTGGGGGGGAGAGAAGTTTTATTCTGGAAGAATGCAGACATCATTATCAATCAACAAAAGTGACTACATTTTTCATAAGCTTTGAAATTAAATAATTAGATTTATTTTTCTTTTATAAGTTTATTTATATTTATATTTTATATTTATTTATATTTATTATTTTTATTTTATTTTTATTTTTTTAATATTTTTATTTATTTATTATTATTTTTTATCAGAGACAAAATTGATTTATTTATTTTATTCTGAAAAAAGATTGTAATTAAGAATAATTTGTTTTATATTGATCATTATATTTTAAATAAATAAAACCATTCATTTTAAAAAGATATGAAAATTTTTAGTATGTTTCTTGTATATTTCAATCAAAGGAAACAATTTTAATACACTATTTTAAATCTTAAATTTTTACAATTCAATGGCAAGCATATTTTATTTTGATTGTTTGGAACATTTTCTCATTTGTTAAATCTCCATCTATTAAATGCTATGGGCAATATTTCACAAGAAAAGTGGAATGTGTACAGAATTGTATATCAACGATATTATTCTGTTCTTTCTTCATTTCAGTTATACTTGATCTTATGACAAAAACAAACAAACTTTGATTAGATAATACGATAAGAGTAAAAAGTGAATTACTCTAAACAAACTTTTCAGAATTTTCATTTCGATAGCAATAATAAACTTTATCATTTTAAAATAGTTGGAAATAAATAAATTTTATAAATTACTTATTTCATAATTTTGAAGTAGAAGTATTGGAATAAACCATTATTAACTCTAATAATAGATAGATAGTGGTATCACTCAGTTATATGTCCTAATAGCAATATTTATTATAAAAACATTTTCCAGGTTTTAAAAAGATTTATTGAAGAATAAAAAGTAAAAAAAAATCACTTAATATTAATATACTTGTGTTCTAGATTAGATTAAATGATAAATTGAACTGTTTTTTATTTATACACTTTTGGGAATGAAAATATTCTTGAAGCATTTTCTGTTAATACTACATGTAACACAGCAAAGCTTAGTGGCTCTAAATCTGTCAGTCTATTTACGTCCCCTTAGTCATATTTGTAATTATGAAATGAAATCTCTGGTGCCTTCATAGCAGCTCGTAATATAGACGCAAGACAGTGTGATGTTTCGGTGATGACTTTTCTCACCTCTGCTAGGGGCGCTTTCATCGTGCTTCGAGACTCTGGGAAGTATCAAAATTTATTCGACGTATAATATTACGCTGAGATGGCGATGAATTTAAAATATTGGTAGAAAAGGAGCTTCAAAGTAAATTCTAGGAATCTACTCTCATAATGTAACTTTTCACTCCTCATTTCCTATTTTCTATTCAAAATTAAGCATTAATTTTTAAAAAAAATAAAGATTAAAATGAAATCTGTTATGCATATTTCAATGTATCATATCAGAACATCATTTCCTGAACGGCCAAGCACCACGTGCTCATGCAAGTTAAATTATAATTTTATTAATTTTAATGGTCTCATTGAATGAATCACTTTAATATTGCAAACGATCCAAAGAAATCTTTGTCTCGCATTTATTGTTTTAAAAAATATCACATTTCCTATTTATTTCATTTCGTATAATCACGCTGTCAAAATGACATTTTCCAAGGTTTTATTTGCTGTAATCATTAATTAATTTTTTTAATCAGAGCTTTTGTAAATGGGATGACAACACATTATTAAAAGCTGATTTTTTTTGAGAGGCACGTGCAGACGATAAAATTTCAATTTTTCGCCTACGGATTTTGGTTGACTCCAAAAATCTCATCCCAAAAACAACATCATGTTCTGAAATGATAATAAAAAACCCTATTTCTATGTATTATTTTAACTTTCTTTTTCCCCCCTTTACAGTTCCTCCGAAATTGATTCCCTTGTCGAGGATCGCCCAGTTGCGGAAGGGGGAGCGATACCACGTGACATGCAGCACGAGCGACGGCTCCCCTCCCCTCACCTTCACGTGGTCGAAAGACGGGGAAACGATCGAGCCCAGAGAGAATCCCCCCAGCCCCACCGAGATCGGGATTCGGAGGCTAGACGAGTTCTCCACGTCCCTGGTGGTGGAGGACGTGCAAGAGCAGCACACCGGCAACTACAGCTGCACCGTTTCCAATCCGGCTGGGAGAGATTCAGGAACGACCAGCCTGCAGGTGCTATGTGAGTATTGATATTCCATAATTGTGAATTAAAGAAGTAAATCAAGATATCGAATAATTAATGTCTATTTATTACAGCAATTTGAAATGTTTTTGGAATTTTTACTCACAAATATATGAATTATATACAGGGGTTTGACAAAAATATGGGAACACCTAAAAAAAACATAATATCATGCCTAATACCGTGTAGGACAACCATTAGCATTTAAAACTGCTTGAATTCTGTTAGATATCGATAAATACAGGTCATGTAGGGTTTTCAAGGGAATCTTATACCATTCTTCCCGCAAAACAGTTTCAAGTTCAGTAAGAGATGATGGAGGGAGATAGTGATCACGCACCTTTCTCTCTAAAGTATACCACAAAGGCTCAATAATATTGATATCTGGTGACTGTGGTGGGCAGGGAAGATGTGACAAATCCTCCTTTTGCTCACAAAACCAGTCTTGGACGATGAGAGCGGTGTGCATAGTGGCTCTATCGTCTTGGTACACAGCATTACCATTGGGGACTGTACCATGGGATGGACTTGATCTGCCAAAATGGTCCCATAATCTTTACCAGTAATGCGAACTTGTAACATGGGGCCCATGGAATACCACGATATGGCTGCCCAAATCATGACAGAACCCCCGCCATGTTTTACTCTTGGCAGCAAGCAGTCTGAATCGTACGCTTGTGACGGCGTTCGCCGGACGTTAACTCGGCCAGATGTTGGGAACAGCGTGAAACAAGATTCATCTGACCAAATTCCTGGACGATGGAGTCTTCCATTACTCCATCGTCCAGGTTTTATGGATTCGACACCATCTTTTCCTGTTATAGGCATTTGCATTACTGATGATGGGTTTTGGAATTGCAACTCGTC
This sequence comes from Argiope argentata, assembly GCA_026289955.1. Lineage (NCBI taxonomy): Eukaryota > Metazoa > Arthropoda > Arachnida > Araneae > Araneidae > Argiope > Argiope argentata. Next base: position 2,569,864 of record JAOUZG010044158.1, on the reverse strand, counting down.
CTGCAATTCCCTGTTTATGGAGTTTTCTTCTTATTGTTTTAACGCTGACAGGGTTTGTAAGACCGACAGTAACTTCAGAAGTGATTTTTGAAGCTGTCGTCTTCTTATTTTTCGTCACAATCATCTTCAATGACCGTCTGTCACGATCACTCAACACACATTTTCGTCCACGTTGTGACTTAGCAGGGAATGTTTTTCCGCTGTTTCTGTATGCAGTATAAATCCTCGATACCGTGCTTCTTGAGACACCAAACACTTCGGCTACCTTGGTTACGGAAGCACCTACCATTCGAGCTCCAACAATTTGCCCACGTTCGAATTCACTTAGCTCAGACATAATGCACTAGCAACAACACAGAACACTAGTCTGACAACAACGGACACTTACAACGTATTAAGGACATTGTACAGATGGCGTTAATGATGAAATACAGCAGCGCAACCTACAGGCTCATCTAGAATCAACTATTACTTTTAAACAAGCATTTCACAAGGTGTTCCCATATTTTTGTCCAACTCCTGTACAGTGTTCAGTTTAATGCGGTCATGATTAATGTTATATGTTTACATTCCCAAAACTATCTGATCCTACGATGAAGTTTCCAATGCATACGAAAGTGTTCGATTGGTGTGATAAATTTTGTCTTTTAATTTTAAATTCGTTAATTATTTTAATTCTTTATCGCTAATTTTTATAATTTTCATATTAATATTTGAAGTAGATAATTCATCAGTCCATTTTCCTCCAGATTTAACGTTTAACTTTGGAATGAATTACCCTTCCAGTACGAAAATTTCTGGAAGGGTATCTTTCCCATGCAATTATTTTTTCATATTCTTTTGTCTGGACTGGAGTGGTCTAGATTGGTTCAAAGGATTAACAGCCAGTTCTAGAATTGAAATCGCTGAAACACAATAAATTGTTATCTCCTGCCGAATTCGAATTTTAAAAAAGTTGAAATTCTTCCCTGGTATTTAAGAGCAATGAAAATGAATAAGCTCAAACTGCGGCACATATAAAAATGAATCTGTGTATATCTTTTGCTGTGTATATTGAAAAAAAAAATCGAGATGAAATATGAAATAATCGAGATGAAATAATAAACATGGATAATTCTGGCTGTGATAAAAATGTCGAATAAAAGGCACCAATGAAAGCGGCAGCATTTAATGCTTTACAAGTTCGAACAATCTATAAGCTAATTGTTAAAAAAATAATTGCCAAAAAGCAAAAAATATATTAATTTTTTTAATAAGCTATATATATTATCAGTAGGCAAGTAATTTATTTTGATATAATAAAAATATACTTGATTTTGCTCAATTTGATTATTTTTATCAATCGATTAAAGTTATCAAAATTCTTGAGTTTCGAAGTGAAACGATATCTACCATTAAAGTTAAACGATATCTTTTATAGTTATCATAATTAGATCATATTAAAAATCTACCATTAAAGTTAAACGATATCTTTTATAGTTATCGTAATTAGATCATATTAAAAATTAGCATAATTAATTGTCATCATAATTACATCATATTAAAAATTATCCTAATTAATTGTTATCATAATTACATCATATAAAGAATTATCATAATTGTCATCATAATTACATCATAATAAAAAGTATCATAATTAATTGTCATCATAATTACATCATATAAGAATTATCATAAATTGTTATCATAATTACATCATACTAAAAATTATCATACTTAATTACCATCATAATTACATCTTATTAAAAAATATCGTAATTAATTAGCATCATATTAAAATCATCATAATTATATCTGTATTGAAAATTATAAAAATTGTTACTGATTTTAGGAAAGGTGAATAATAACCTTGAATTTCCTGAGAAAATTTCTAATGTCGAGTTTCTAACAACTCTTTTTCATTTTAAGCTTCACTTCAAAGAGAATTCAAAAATTTCGCTTTTCAGATTGTTTCATGATTCCTTTTAAAACAATTTCAATTTACACTTTTATATTTATGCCAGGGTACTTTCGGTTGAAGATGCTAAGGATACCAAACGCAGTTTACTAAAGTACTGAAAAATCGTTGAGCCAGTACTAAATTTTTTCCATCAGTCTTTTTTGTGTTTTGAAATCATTCTAAACTTTTCATAAGAAAGAATTCGAATGGCATCACATCGAATCGATTAAAAAATATTTATTTTCAATATCAAATGAAAGACAGAGAAATAAAATATATATTTACGAAAAACAGCAAATGCAACTTGAAAAGAATCTTAAAAGAAATCATACTTTCTAGACAATGATTGAAAGGGAAGTAAAATTAATTGTATTACATGAAATTTCATGTATTTTATTAAGAGTTTGGAAAATGTGCAGGATTAGGACCGAACTCACGATGCCAAAATCTGTTGCACACTAGACCACTAGATAACAGTAATAACTCGAATATGCGATTTGTTATCTAGGTTATGAGGTTTCAACGGCAGTGAGACGAACGATGTTAGAATGCGTCTGAATTGCTGGTGCTGTGTTAGCCGTTGTTTCTAATGCGTCGGACAACTTTTGCTGTTGATAGAGGGCGCCACAACTTCACAAAAGTTGTTTATTCAAGATCGCAGGTCACCATTGAGGAGAATATGTTGATTAGGGCTGAACTCACAACGTTTGGATGTGTAGTCGAGTAACTAGACAAAAGTGATCATTCAAGTCTGGAAGTTTTTATCTGCCTTTTGAGTCTTCCATCACAAAAAGATGGCAGCGCCAGACGCCGTCACGTCTTGACATACAATTCACTTTCTTTCTTGATGATTAAAACAAACGTAAAAGCTACTTTAAGGGGTTGTAGATTTTGCAGATTACATTGTAGTAAATGTTTGAAGAAACATGTCTTTAAATTTTGATAAATTAAAATTGCACAATGTAAATGAAAGAAACGATTTATAGAAGGCATCCCAAATTCAAATACTGACTAAATTAAGGGAAATAAAGTTGAAAGCATAAAAATATTATATCCCTCAGAATAATCTTCCATTAAAAAATATTAAATAGAAGAGTTAAGCCTAAAAATTTTTCTGCTTTTTCTAATATCAAATTGATGAAGAGTGAATGCGGTAATTTTTATCTAGAATTTTCAAGAAAGTAACTGTATATGAAACAGAACAAAATATGGAAGCATAATCTTAAACAATAACTTCAAGTGTTAACTAGACGCTCTTGCAAAAATTGTTCTATAAATTGCATACTGTTACTATTTTTAAAAAATCGATTTTTTTATTTGCAATTTATTAATTTAATATTAAAAATGTAAAACAAAAAAGAAAACCTTTTCTTAATATTAGTTAAAAACAGTTTTTAAATAGATTTTTGCCGATTTTAGGTAATTAAGAGCATTAAAATATTTTAAGAAATAAAATCCAAAGATTTTTTTTATCTCTCTATTCTATAAAAGATGGCAGCACTGTCAAGAATATACTACTATTACCAATACAGAATTACTAACTTTATTTAGATCTCTGTGCTGCCATCTAGTAAATAATTTGAAAAAATTTATTAATTCATCGTAAAAAAATGAATTTGATTTTTCTAAACCTTTAAAATAAATAAATTTTTTTAAAAAATTATACACTCATACAGAAAAAAAATTATCTATTAATTTTTTTAAAGCAATTTAAAAAGAATTTATCTTAACACCAAAATGGTTTTGAAATAAAAATAGATTTTATTTGCTGTTAATTTATTGATAAAGAAAAATGAAAAAATAACAATTTCATAGCTTCCTTTAATAAACAAATATTTATGGAATATTTAAAAAATATAAAAGAGATTAAAATGAAATCTGCTTTGAATATTCCAATATATCATGTCAGAACATCATTTTTTGAACGACCAAGCTCCACATGCTCTTTCAAGTTAAATTATATTCTTATTCCTTTTAATTGTTTCATTGAATGAGTCACTTTAGTATTGCAAAGGATCAAAAAAAAAAAAAAAAAAAAACTTTGTCTCTAAGTGATTGTTTAAAAAATATCGCATTACCTTTTTATTTCATTTCATATAATCGCCTGGACAAAATGACATTTTTCTACGTTTTATTTGCTGTAGTCATAAACTTATTTTTTTTAATCGGAGCTTTTATAAATGCAATGGCAAAGCGTTATTAAAAGCTGATTTTTTTTGAGATGCTCGTGCAGTTAATAAAATTTATATTTTTCGCCTACGAATTTTTGCTGACGCCAAAAAACTCATCCCAAAAACAACATCATGTTTTGACATGATAAAATAGCATTCACATTCTAAGCATCTCCGCAAATATTTCTGATTGAAAAACTAGTCCAACTTAAAACTCGATTCTTATTCTTTTTTTTCTTGTATGAGAAGATTATTTCCATTTCCTTCAAAAAAACTATAAAAATGTGAAAAGAAATTTTTATCACTGTCAATAAGTAGCATTTCTCACCAATGCAAATATTGATCAAATGGAAATACTGGCATTTGAACATTATTTCGCCTAGAAAAGAAAACAATACCATCTTATCTTGAAATATGTCGGTTTTTCAGTAGGTCTACCGTTGACAAAAGCTGTTTATCTTTTGTTTATCTTCAAATTCGCGAAATCGTTTTCTACTATCACTAGCAGTTGAAGATAAGTTCGTTACAATAACGGAAGCTATTTGACTATCTATAAGATTCCTTAGGTAGCGATGATACGCAGGCTTATGAACACATGAAATGACATTAGCTTTACATTAAAGCAAAGTATATACAGTGGCCAGAACAATTGAGAATGCACCTTACTTCTACTTGATAAATCCGACTTTCAATACAAGTGACACATTAACGAGAAGTGCAAACATGTCTTTATTTTCACCCATAAGAAATGGTTTAATTTAAAGTCAAAGTTATTCTTAATCAATGAAAAACTTCTGCATTGAAAAGCTTCAGAAGTATTTTTAACAAACACAATCAGAATTAAACCTCAAAAATTTGAGAATACATTAATGAATTTTTTTTATTGTTATATTTCGCATAGAAAGAAAGTGTCGATATTTAGTTGATGTCTTTTGGCTTTTATAACGACCTTTAAACATCGTGGTATTGAGTCGATCAATTTTTGGTAGTATTTGAAGATATTTTATCCCATTATTTTTGCAACACTTGTTTTAAATGGATTTTTCTTCTTCCTAATTTTGCGTTTTTGGGCTGTTATTTTGAATGTGGCCAATCGGGGAACTGTGGAGGTATATGTTGCTTCTGTTTGCAATGAAAAAGACACCACATTTTGACGCTACGTACATTGTATTTGGAATCGTTTTCATGCTAGGATATTAAATTAACCATTTTTATGCAAATTTTTTGCAATTTTCTGTAGATTACTGAGAAGTATATCTTAGTAAACTATATGGTTTAGGATGCAATCTATAAAAACTAAATTCCTTACCATAAATGAAGCCATAAAATCTACATGACAGAATCACCACTGTGTTTAACTGTGAGACGTAAAAGTAAAAAGCAGTGTTGGGTTTTCACCTTACAGTACGACGGATGACGCTGCAAAACATATCAAATTCTCTTTCCTTTGTAAATATAACTTTTTTCTTAAAGTTTTCGGTCTTCAACTGATAAACTTTTGCAAATTTCAAATGCTTTATCTGATTCTGCAAGGTGATTAACGGTTTCTGTCTAACAATTCAATTTTTATATCCAGCTTGTCTTAATACATTTCACTCACCTTTCACAACTTATAATTCTACCTATTATTTCAGAAATTTCTACAGCAAGTTGGATGAACCACATGGTCACAGCGATCTAAAGAAAATGGCTAAAAATTAGTGTTTATTTGGAAATTTCCTTTTACTGTAAAACAACGGCCCTAAAAGTACTGCATAAAATATCAAAATATGCTGTGTGTTTTCATTCTAAAATGTCATTACGCACCCGGGACTCCCAGGACACGAGGAAGACGCACTACCTCTGTGCCAGAAAGCCGGCAACAATAGTTTTAAACAGAGCTGCATTGTAACCAGAAAATCGCATATCCAATTGCATATATTTAAATCATTGCGTTTTTGAGTCATCGTGCTCACATGTTTCTGACAATATAGGCCAGAGAGGTTCAACCTGTTGCTAGATTTGGCTCAAAATTTGACAATTGTCTACATTATAGATATTAAAACCATGTACCAAATTTTTATCTATTTGATTTTCTTCATTTTGTAGTTATATTTTTAACTTATATACTGTCAGGTTGGACAAATACACGTTTTACTGAATTAAGTTTGCTTAAAATTTGAGAGTAATCTGAAAAATTGGTATTAATTTTACTTATTAAATCTCATTCGTCTAGAACAAAGAGTTTTTGAGTTAATTTTTAGAGACAGATAGACAGACTTATTCTTAATTTTTATACGGACATTTAAACAGATTTTCTCTAAGTGGATTTTGCCCAAAATTTCATCGGAATCAAAAAATGTGATATGAAGACGGTGTACCAAATTTCATAAGTCTATCTCAAAGCATTTTTTTTTAAAATTATCTCAGTTCCGATAGATAGACGAACATTTTCCAAACTCAGGAAAGTCTAAAAAGAGGAGATTTGTCAAAATCTAGACTTCCGATTTATTTATTTATTTATTGACGATTAATATCAGTTTATATCGAAGTGCTTTTGAATTTTATTTGTCCGGACAGACAGACAAACATTTTTCACCCTCAGGAAAGTCTAAAAAGAGGTGATTCGTCAAAATCTCCACTTTAGATTTTTTTTTTTTTTTTTTTTTTTTTTTTTGACGATTAATATATTTCATACACGAAAAAGTGAAAATCAAGACTCCAGTTTATCCATGCAGAAAATATGAGATCGTGTAATGATTTCGGGTTCGTCTGGACTATTCTGAAAAAACAAAACATCCCGTTAACCCCTGATTCGACGCACAATGGGAAGACGAAAGCCAAAGTAAAGGTTGACATTCCCCTCCACCCCCTCCTCCCCCGCGTCCGGCATCACCCAGGCATTGAAGAGAGCCTGCCCCAAGGCCACAGGGATGAGCGGTTCGATGTGTGCCGAATAATAAAAGCGCATAATATCCCCCGCCACTCGTTCTTCTGCGCCCCGATCAAAGAATAAGTGAAGCAATTGTTTGGCACAAACAGGGGAAGATAGAAAAAGTGAAAACGCGCTACTCTCACTGAATGAACACTCATATCTGTCCCAGTGAAAAAAAAATCATTTGTAGTAGGAATAATGGAGGCTATGTAGGGAATAGAATCCAGTTTTGATAATCATTTTTCTTTTTGTGTATACGTTTGAGTTTTTAAACTTTCGATATAATTATTTTTGAATATGATTCGAAGGAATTATCTGTCATGTAATTGGGAATGGTACAGTAATTCTTAAATTTTAGTTGTATTCTATGCTTTTTTTATTGTTGCAATAAATAATCACAATAAAAATAGAAAAATTCTCTTTAAAAAAAGAATTTCTTTTTAACCCCTTAACCGGTTTATTTTCCTTACTATCTAATAAGAGGATACCTTCTATTTTGGGAATATTTTCTTATTTTGATTCAAATAGAAATCCATGAAATACTTGGCTTATCTACGTATTCGAAATTATTTTACTATTGAATTATAATTGTTATGAATGATTTATTTTTACAACTATCAAAATTCGATAAATCGATGCTCGTACGGCGTACGGGCAAACCGGTTAAGTGGTTAAATCAAAAACAAATGTTTGTATTCATGCAATTAAAATTCTGATATAAAGATGATTAAAAAATATTAAATTTGAAGTTTTGATATCAATTGATCGAATGTGAATATTCTTTCATCACTTAAAAAAAACTCTTAAACTTGTCCGATCTTAAAAAAGACCAAACATGCTGAATATAGCTTGTAAAATATATCGGAAAATAGAAATACCAGTATTATCTTTTACTAACTATCTTTTGTTAAATAAATCACTAGTTGTATAAATGAAGATATAGAGTAAAACTTTTGTTGTAACCACCTATCAGCATATTTCTGATGTACGCATAATTTCATCTTTATAAATGAAGATTAAAAGGAAATCCTCTATGCGTATTTCAATGCATCATGTTAGAACATCATTTCTTGAGCGACCAAGTACCACGAGCTCTCGTGCAAGTTAAATTATATTTTTTATTCATTTTAATCGTCTTATTGAAGGAGTCACTATAGTATTGCAAATATTGTGCAACCTAGGACCATTGGATTAAAAGACCTGCAGGAAATTTGTTAAAAAATAATATTAAATATGAATTTGTGAAAAAAAAGCATATTGCATGAACTATAAAAAAATAGAACAGCACTATGTGTTTGCATTGAGCTATAAGAATCACTCTTGAATAAATTAAAGTATGGTTAATTACACATTTATACTCTTTTAGAATACTGTTTAGGCTATATTCCACTCGGAAGGTAAAGTATTAAATGCTTTCGGTGCTGTATTTGTTTAAGATTTATCCTTTCTTTATAGCCATCATAATAAATATTTATATTTGAATTTATGTTCCAATTTTTTTCAAAAAATTTATTACTTTATTCCTTTTTTTCTTTGATATATACACTTAAAAAACAAACACAGGGTTTCCGCACATTTAAAGTAAGAAATTTAAAGTGAATTATAAATATGTTAATAAAGTTAAGTCATACCAAATTCTCCGACCTGCCCGTGGGCACAAGGAATATAATTATAAAACCAAATGACAGACCGCCGGCTACAGCATCAATGGCGGAAAGGACCATCACTGGCTACGATACAACCCTTCCAGTAGGAAGTACGTCTCTTAATCAATGGGAGGATTCTATCCTATTAGCGTATCCTACATGATGGCGAGATCCAATCACCATACCGGATTTCGAGGTGCCCTCCCGGGGGGTATGTTAATAAAGTTAAAAATTATCGACATATTTCTAACCATTATTATAATAATTTACTAATTATTAAAATAACGGTCATAGTATGCACTGTCTGAGGCCTCAAAAATCCACTATTTCTTTTAATCGATCAGACAATAATCAATGAACACTAAACATTACATTGCATTTGAAAAAAAAAAGGAGGGGGGGAATAATCATGATGTTAGTCATTGCTTTCAAGATTCAGCTTGAACGGATGACATCTACCCACAAAAGAGGTGAGAGTCAAGGTCTTACAACTCAAAGGTCAAATTCTTCTTTCCGACGAAAACGCCCAAATAATTAAAAATGTATACCTTTTCCCCTTTTTTTCGGATTTTCTGTTTTCATTTTCACACTTTGAGCCCACACAGACGTAAAGCAAAAAATATTTTCAATAGAGGGATGTGATTTGTTTTAGTTTAGAAATATGCTAATATGGTGTAAAAAGATTATGATTTCTTTAAAAGAATAAACAACTCAGACGACATTTTTTTTTCCAGCCATTTCACTTTCTCTTTTTACATCCGAACTTGTTTTCATATTAACATCAAGTTTAACTTCGCCAGATATTCAGTATACGAAAATTAACCTTACTAGCAAATTTAACAATGTAAACGTTTTGTTTTTTCAGTGATGTTTGACGAATTCGTTAAAATTAATTTGATCAAATCAGTACTCAAAGGAAATTTTTAATAGTTAAGAGGTTTCGATGTGGATCTAGGTAAAGTTTGTGTTTACCTAGATCACAACTTTACCTAGTTTAAAATGTGACTATGTAAAATTTAAAAAAGAATAATTTTGTAATACCAAAATTTTAAATTAGAATAATTTTTTAATAAATAAATACATATAAAATTCAAAATAGCAAGACAATTTGAGTTACATATAAATGTGTGTGTGTGTGTGTGTGTGTGTGTATGTGTGTGTGTGTGTATTTCTCCCTTCAAAAATATTTAAAAAGACATAGAAGCTATTATTCAAACAATTAAAAATAAACGACGATTGATTTTCTTAAAAAAATTTATTAATCGATAATCATATTTTGCACGCCTGACGTATTAATAAACTTCTTTTTTTTTAGTATTTCTTCTAAGATTGTTTCTTTAAATATTTAGATTTAAAAAAAATTTGGGAAGCATAAAATAATATAGGAGTTATTTACTGCTATATTCTTAATGCCATAATATTTTCATTATAAAATTTTCCAAGTAATAAACAAAAGATTTTCGCGAAAAAAAATTATGAATTATATAAGTAATTAAATGTTCTTTATTTTCTATCATACAATATAATTTTCGAAATAATATTAAATTATTATTTACTAAAAGAACTTAACAGTAACTATTAAAACTTTTTTTTACAATTTATTATCGAATTTTTAGAAATTTTGTTATTTTTATCTGACAATATACTATTTTTCCAAAACTTGTATGCATAAATTGGCATTTTTAACACAATTTTTTTTTGTAAGATGAAACAAGAATAACTCATTATATTTTGATCATTTCATTTCCGGTGAATCCGAATAATTTATTCAGGTGGATTTGTTATTGCAATCATGATAGATAATTTAGTTTCAATCATGCATGGTAATATAATTAGTCGTATGACATTTCCAAATGGCCAAGATTAATTAATAACAATTGGATTGATAAATGATATAATACAATAGTAACTTGATTAATTAATGAGATGACAAATAGTATAAATTAAAATTATCTCAACTTTTGGTGAAAGAAAATGCTGAAGTACGAACAATAAAAAAAAGAAGATTAAAATGAAATCTGCTATGCATATTTCAATTAATCATGACAGAACATCATTTCTTGAACGCCCAAGCACCACGTGCTCATGCAAGTTAAATTATATTTTTATTCATTTTAATTGTTTCATTGAATGAGTCACTTTAGCATTGCAAACGATCCAAAAAAAAAACTTTGTCTCGCATTGATTGTTTACAAAAAATATCCCATTCCCTATTTATTTCATTTCATATAATCACGTGCTCAAAATGACAGGTTCAAATGACTTTTCTAGGTTTTATTTGCTGTAGTGGTTGACTTATTTTTTTAATCAGAACCTTTGAAAATCTGATGGCAATGCGTTATTAAAAGCTAATTTTTTTGAGATGCTCGTGCAAATAATAAATTTTTATTTTCTACCTACGGTTTTTATTGACGCCAAAAATCTCATCCCAAGAACAACATTATGTTCTGAATGATAATAAGTATCTCGATAGTCTTAACCAAATGTTACAGATATAAAAATTACAAATCAGGAGATCAAAATCTTGTTCCTAAGCAAAACCAAAACGGCATTAAGAGCCCAACCCCTCTCAAAAGAAAAATTCTTTCGTGACGATAGCTAATGCTTGAGGAGTTTTCTCGGTTTCACGGCAGTGTCGTAAAAATACGAAAGCAGTCGATATCCGGTAAGGAAAAATCAAGTCCATTCACGAGAAATTTAGACTCGGGCATTTTCCCCTTAAGATAGGATTATTAATAAAATATTTTTTTTAAAGAAGGAAAACATATATGAGATTCACTTGCGATTTCTTTAATTTTGTGATTACTCTCATAGATAAGATTATTTTCAGTAATTAGTCATTGCGTAAACTAAATGTGCTTGGATATCAGTTTATTTAGTTGGTTATTTTTGGCATTTATGCAAGTTGTTTTCGAATTTATTTGACCTAAAATAGAATATAAACATTTTGAGAAAAAAAAAGAAAAATATATTTTTTTGATAGAAATGTAACATGTAACATTTTTACTGAGTAAAAATTAATATTATTTTCTGCACAGAAGAACTAGAATTTTCTGTAATTAGGTTTCGAATAAATTTGATTTTGATTCTTATTAGTATATATTTTCGATGCCCCATAGAACTTTATAATGCATATCAATAAATATTTAAAGTCATTGAAACAAATTAAAATTGAATACTGGACAAATTTTAAATAACTTATATCTTGAAATGCGTATACAGTAAAAGATAAAAAGAAATAATGTTTTTTTAAATAAATCATATGAACTTCCTTATTCTCCTGAAAATTCTATTATTGTGATTAAAAACTGATATTTGTCTATTAAAAAATTCAACATTATTTCTAAGAATACGGCCTTTAGCATTTAAAAACTGATCTAAGTTTTCTACAGTACTGAGAAAATATTTGAAGTTTTGATTATGCTCAAGTTGATTTCAATATCTTCTGGAATTAAAAAGGAAATTTTTTTTAACATCACATAATTTTTAATTCAAATATTTAATATTTATTAATAATTTTATTTAATAATGATTTTTATCAATCTTTTAATTGCTCTTTAGTTTGCAGTCTTGCCATTCAAAGTACCAAAGTATATATATATATATATATATATATATATAT
>JAOUZG010044158.1:2521993-2547503 GCA_026289955.1 Argiope argentata | reverse complement strand
CAATTATATAAGGAGTAAATATCGCCATAAGTATGAGAGTAAGTAAGATTTTAGTTTAGTTATATTAACGTCCCGTTGTAAAGCAACACTAGGGCTATTTTGGGATGGACCTCGTAATTTTGAACCGTGATCAGATGACGAAGGCGACACCTGGGATTGTACCCCCTCCATATCCATATCACACCAGCAGGGAGGGGGATATTTGGCCTGGCAGATTTAACGTGTAACATATCCCCTTACACGACGGTTCTTTGGGGGAATGGGTTCTCGAATCTCAAACCCTCCGAAGCCCACAAATCATTAGTCCACCACAGCCAGAGTAAGAAGCAAGAGATTTTCCAATATAGAACTAGATTTTATATAGGAGAGTATATGAAAATTTTTCAAGGAGACCAGCCGCGCTGGTTTTCCTCTTGATTTCGATTCAGAAAAGTTAAACATTTTCATAAAATGTTACACTATAAATTTGATTTAAGTAATGTACTCCATTCATTAACATTTGCTTTTAATCCAGCTAAACTAAATAATTCCGTAAAATGTTATTCAACACCTTTGATTGAAGTATTGTGTCTCATTCATTAGTCTGTCTCTTTGATCTTGGCGCAGGAAACACTTAGGACTCAACCTCGGCGACAAACAATGGCGTAACGCATGACGGGTTATTCTAGATTACAGCACTATGAATCATTTGGGGTACAAACTCCTTTCGCGTGCCGGGAGTGGGGTGTGTTTGCCCTATTCCATTCTCTTCGAAAGAGTTTCGCGTTCTTAGTCATCTCCTTCTCAGACGTAATTAGTCGCCATTTGGACGTCAAAACGGCCAATTCGAGTCTTTGTTCTGCGATCAAACGAGTTATTGTTCTGCCGGGGACATCCGAAGGTACCGGATGTTCTCCGAAATTTTCGTGGAAGAATTCATCTCAGAGAACGGCATTCCATCTGATTGTTGTTCTAATGTTAAACAACACGGAAAAACACATACATTCCATGAAGTTTTATTCTGAAACCGAAACGAAAGTATTTGATGGTGGAATCGTTTTCTAGAAAAATATCTGCTTGTAGATATTTTATGATGTTGTTACTTATGGCACTTACCTATAGATAAGCCCCCCCCCCCCGCTGATATAGCAGCATATTTAAGCCGAAAGGAGTGTCTCTTCTTCTTGAATTAGCACCAACTAGAGCCACGAGTACGACTTAGCTACACACTCACCACATTTGCTTGCACATCCCTTTTTACAGGGGGGGCACAATCACACATAGCACACAGAAGAACAACAATGTCCAAACCGGGACTCCCAGAACACGAAGAAGACGCGCTACCTCTGTGTCAGAAAGCCGGTGTAGATATTTTATATCAAATATATGCTTGACTTTGCTTCAGAGGAAGTGAGCTGTACCTACTCAACAATTTCAATTCAACATTTGAATCACTTATAAGATTATTGATTTGTTTTGATTTAGATTTTTAATCGATATCTGTAGCTGTGCAATTTTAGTGAAAAAAAATGTATAAATAACTATTTTTAATAAAACAATCATTTTTGAATTTTCAGTAATTTTTTATTGCAAATTATTTTTAAAAATAATTCCTTTTTCCGATTTAAAAAAAAATGTATTCAGAATATAAAATATGACCGGCACCACTTTAAAGTAGAATTGAATTTTACATGCAAAATAATTATTTAGCACAATTACTATGCTTACTTCTTTACTTACTTCAAAATACTTATTATGCTTAATACTTTAGGCTTGCTTATTAAAAAAGCATCCGTTACTCTGTTTAATTTTTCGTCATTTATGATGAGTCATCCTTTATGATACATACATATAATAAAGCGTTGCCTAGCAACGTTTTCAACAATTAGAAGACTATTAATGGGTAAAATGGGTAAAAACCCAAATAGATTTTTTCAACGAGACGGAAATATACTTTGCAAAAAATCATTGCAACCTTTAAAATATTTTTTTAGTTCTAGGATTTAAAGGGAGTAATTAAACAGCGATTAAAAAACTTAGATAACACAATCTGAACAATATTTTCACTTTTTTGCTTTTTCTTAAATTATAAAAATTTTAAAACACTTTTTTTTCTGACTGCTTGTTTAGAAATTTTGAAAATGATTATTTTTAATTATCATTCGTGTAAAAATACTTATTAATAATCTTAGCAAGACAACATTTTATTCATACATTTATTTATAACAAAATAATATAGAAATCCATGATTATTTATACAAATTATTTTACATTTTTTTTATTCCTTTGAAATGGATTCAGGAAAATATCACCAAAGCTCATTCGGTTTGAAATGACAGGCAATAAAAGAAGTTATCTCACATGATTTTCATATTATCTGTACTAATCTTATTTTAGGAAATGGGAAAAAATAGACAATAAAATAATATAATAATAAAAATACAAAAAATAATAAATATATCGGAATTTCTTTTTGAATTTTTATATCATATCAAACAATAATAAATTATATACGTAAACACTTATTTTTCCACAAGTTATCCTATTAGAATTATGTAATTAGTATGCATATTCTTTTGGATATGTTACACTAAATTTAAATCAATCCTTATTTTTTAATTTTAAATTAAAATGTATTAAACATTTTACAGTACAATGCATGCGAAAAACACTCTTTCTGCTTCTAACATATACAAATTCTTACTATGAATTAAAAAATAAATATTTGCAAAACTTTTCTACGAATAAATCCTTCCAGAATCAAAATTTTGAAGCTTTTTTCGATATTAAAACTGCATTTTAATTTAAGAATTAGAATATTTATTATAGAATTTTAGTTATAATTTCATGTTTGACGTATAATAAAAACTGCATTTTTTTGTAATAATTGTTATTTAATAGAATGATAATCAAGAAACTTTTATTACTTATACTTGTTGTCATTCATATTTGATTGCATTTATATGAAACCAAATGTAAAAAACTAATTGAAATCAAATTAAGAAAACGCAAAGATCTTCTGCAGATAATTGTTTCCATATCTCTCATTAAAGCCATTTTTTGGAAGAAATTATTATTCAAACATTTAGATATCTTCAAAACGCGACGTACGGAAGTACAAAAGTAAGGCTATTTTAAAAATCAATACTTAAAAAACCTTTGTTTGCTATTGAAAAGAACGATTTCTGATTTCGCTTCGTTTTTTTCCTTGCAGTAATGAATAAATAATAAAAAAAAAACTCTTTCTACTAAGTTTCCCATTATTATTTGTCTTTAAATATATGTATTTCTTAAATGATTTTTTTGGATAGCTTTGCTTGCATTTTAAATAAATCAGAATCTCCATTCACACGTACAACACACAAAAAATGGACAAATAAATAAAATCAGAAGCTTAAATTAAGTTAAAAGATATTTCAGTAATTAGATACAAATACAAATTTAAAAAAACTTCAAGTAATTTTTTTTGTGATCGTTTTATAGAATATTCTGTGGTGTGATTTTTCAGAAAATAAAGCATAATTTCTTTTCAGTTCCTCCTCTTTGGGTGCGACCTCCAAGTGACATATCTGTTATTGCCGGAAGCAAAATTAACTTGCATTGTGAAGCCAAAGGATCGCCAAAACCCACCATCACATGGAGAAAAAATACAGGTAAATTTGGCTAAAAAATAACTCAAAAACGTTAAATATCTCTTCTCTAGATTAGGATGGCGGAATTTAGAAAACTACGAGATCAAATTATTGGAAAATAAAGTAATCGACTTTTTCATCGTGCTTTAGAACTATGGAAATAGCTCGGTGAAATGTTCATTTTGAGTATACAGTACTATTCCGCATAATACTGATTACAAATATTTAAATTTAAGTTCTATTTAATATATCTTTTGATAAATGCATCAGAATTATGCATCCTACAGTCACACACATAAACATAAAATATAAACAAATAAATAAAACCTACATTATTTGCTATCAATGCAGTTTTTATTTACAGCTAGAATTAGTTGTACATAAAACCTACAGCTAGAATTAGCTTTTTGTGTAGTATCACCTTGAATTGTTACTACGAAAGATTGTTTAGTGTGTTGTTGATTGAAAATTGGAAACATTTAGATAAAAATTGTTACTCTACTTAAACTCTTCTCTATTTTTTTTTCGAATATAATCTACTTTTAATCGTTGTTTCATTTTCGCAAACATCACCACATATAAAGAGCACTTGAAAGTGATGAATTATTCACTGCATGAAAACGATAAATTAACGAAAAGCTGAGGAAAAAGTGTCGTTAAGTATCACTTGAATGCTTTTCTGTAAATACAGCATTCCTAATGACAAGCTATTACTGTCTTCAGAGCAAATGAAACAAAAACCATTCATTTAGAACTTTTAAAAGAAATAAAGTAAGAGTATAATATTAAATCTACAGAGAATTTTACAATTATTTTTAATTATAAATTAGAAAGATTTTTATCGAAATCATTCTAATATACGCAAATTAGAATGATTTCGATAAAGAATTTTTTTTAATGCACATTTTGGAACAAAATTTTTTTGTCAACTGCATATTATTTGAAACGATAAATATCGTTTGCTACTTCAAAATGTTTCTTCCTTAAAATTGTCGTTTGTAAATAAGCCGTGGTTAATTGTTGGTTGTTTTTACGCTTTCTAAAAACAAAAATCCCGATTCCATAAAACAAAGACGTTGTGAAATGAATGATATTAAAATTTCTAAGAGGAAATAAAGTGGAATTATTTATCAGAAAGACAGAAAACTGTTTCTTCTAAATAGAAAGATGACTAATAAACGAATATTTCGAAAAAGATATACACTGTTTCAAATATTTTTACAGGAAAATATATAGAATTTCATCAGTACAGGAATCAATCGCCAAGTCGATAAATAAAACTTTAGCAATCATAAACAAAATTATAAACCAAGATTTACAACTTGAAAAAAATTATTAAAATCGTGATATTCAACAGCTTTTGCCAATTCATATGACTTAACGTTTAACGGTTTATAGAACCCTGAATGAAATTTTTTAAATTTTAGATAAATAGAAATACATTGTTACCTTTGATTAAAACTTGAAAAAAAAACTCTTTCCACAAAATATAGGTTCATTTACAGTTGGAAATGAAAAGAAAAATGAATGCATTAACTTGGTTTTGTTCAATATATAAAATACTATTATTAGAAACTAAAAATAATAAAATGAGAAAATATTTTAAAATCAACTTAACATTATATACAAGAAAATCTTTAAATCTAATATTTTCAAAAGTAATCCTCTTGTTTACACACATTTCTTTTAAAGAATGAAACTTCATCAAGAACGAGCAGCGAATTATACTTCGAAAAACCTTGCTATCCTAGAAAAATAAAATCCTGATAGAGATATCTCATATATATATACTCTTTCAATAAGTTCCCTGAAAAGTTTCCTGACCTTTCACCAATGGACTATCTTGCCTGTGGTTTGTTGGAAAAAGCTCTTTTTAAAAACAAAACTACTTCGACTGATGAACTGTGGGGAAAAAATTAGGGAGAAGTGGTGATCAATACTCTGACAAATTTTATGAAAAAAATTTCAACTCTGAAAATCATGATGCAGATTTAAATCCAGAAGAAAAAAGAACTGTCACATTTAAATTTTAAAACAAAGTTTTTATATTTTACAGATCAATTAAAGTCTTCATAATCGTTCTAAAAAATTGTAAATACCCTCTTAATATGTGTGTATAACCTACTCAGCGTATTTTAGATATAACGACTTTAATATCTTCACATATCCTTTAAAATACATCAAAGGTATCCTTTGAAGAAAAAATATTTTTTCGGATTAAAAATGTTATCTTATTTTAAACTTTTTTTTCTTTTTTAAGGAGGAAATTGAGTCAGCGAGTTTTGTTTAAAATAAGCAATTTAAGAAACTTTTTTATCTTTTAATGAAAACTTTAAAAAGTAATTGTATAAAATATATAAATATTAATATTTTCGACTCTGAGGATAGCAGATTAAAGTATTAGGAGAAAAATAATTAATAATGCTTTCACTTTTATTAAATCCATAATTTACCAAAGACGATAATCATTAATCAGCTAGTTTTAATTCTTGAAAGATCAAAATCTTCCTTTCTATTGGAAAATACTGAATATCTGAATGTTTCAAATGTTTCAATGTTATCTAATGTTTCAAAGAAATAATTTTTATTACCAAATTATTTTCACAATTTTTTATAATTTGTCACCATACTTTTAGATCAGATTCTTAACAGCAGAGATTTGGCGAAATTCACCCTTCCTATTTTACACCTAACAATGAAAGTTTATATTACAATGCATACATTGTGCTCGGATGTTCATTTTGCTTTTTTTTTTTATTCCTTTCTTCAAATTACTTAATTCATTCTTCCCACACTTATTTATTTATTTATTTTGAAGATAAAATTTTGTTACATTGAGTTCCATTCTTTTATTAGGGAAGGGAAGTGTTTTTAATTGCTTTTTTACTAAAAAATTATTCAAAACAAATTGACCATGGCTTTTTTCTCAGATTAACGAATTATAAAATATATTCGAAAGATTTATAAATTTTAAATTAATATGATTTCTTCAACTTTCAGATTTTTCAGCCATGGATTTTGAAGTCGTCCACTCCGATGGTCGACTGCGCATTTCGGACGATGGTCAGAGCCTCAAAATCCCAGAGGCGAAGAAAGAAGACGAAGGTTTCTACGAATGCCACGTTACGAATGGGATTGGAGATCAGCTGAGGAAATCCATCAGAGTAGAAGTGCAAGGTCAGTGTTGCATTCAATCACTCCGACTGGGACATTCATTTTTTCTGAGAACGTAAACATGGGCTTCTTACACGGAAGGCTCTGTTCTTAGAAGAGAATGATAGGGTGTTCCTTCTTTCCTTAGAGGACTTTCAAAAATATATATTTCTTAAAGGAATCTTACTCTTAAAGAACTTTACTATCAGATATTCCGCTAAAAATAGCGCAATGTTTTGATGCTACTAATTTTAATGTAATTCACAAACTAACGACATTAAAAAAGTTTTAAATATTTAATTATTTACCAATGCATTAAGTATCAGAAATGAATTGTCCATTTGATCTAAACAAGGATCACAGTCCTATTACAAATTACTCAATATATCACCAACTTATGACAGTTTAATAATCAGAGTTCGTTTTAGTTTGAAACCACAGCAATGACTTGGCTATTGTGGCTTGGCAAATAACCACATCAGAACCTTATAGCGTTATTTTTTTTATTTACAGATTTTTATCCTTTATTTGAGCTCACTATTATACCGATAATTTTATTCACATCCGATGAATCTATCACTTGAAAAATTCTCCAAAGGCGTCTTTTGTGTTATAACTATGTGGTTATTGCACTGAAAAAACGCTGACGAACAATTTTACTTCTTTGCCTATATTCCTTATACATCCCTCTCTTACACTTTCGTCATTGTGACATATTATCGATATCATGTGGCTTCATGCAATTTGCATATGATTTTTGAAGATGTGTGTAGTCCATTCACAGGTGATATAAGTATTTTACAGTTCGATTTCAGCGTGACCCTGAATTATCCTTAATTTATGGACATGAATGTAGATAAAAACGAACTGATCTGAGTATGAAAGGTAAAACTAAAATTCACAGCAGTTCTGAAAACTTGCCTAATATGAGTTAATTTAATGTTACGGTGCAATAAAAATTTCATTGGATTTTTTTTTGTAATTTTTTTAATTGTGTGTGTGAGTGTGAGTGTGTGTGCACAATCAAGCAATAAAAGCTTATGGCTCTAGATAGATAAAATTGTTATTAATAGATAAAATTGTTAAAGAAAACCCTCTACGAACCCCGAAATCAATCAAGGTTTGTTGATTTGAAGTCCCACTGGCAAAACCATTTAGTATTTCAAAAAAAAAAAAAAAAAAAAAAAGGTTAACTTGAATATTGCACTTGTGAATTATTATTAAATAATTGCCGATAAGCAACAATTAAGGAATTTTTAAATCGATATTTTTTAAATAAATTATAATTAGATTTTAAATAATTGTTTAAATTTTTTTTATTTTAAAATAATAATAATACATTTGATTTACCCCATTCGGTTATGGTTACCAATTAATCAAAATTCTTAAGCCCTAAAATGATTATTAAATATTGATTGCACTAAGCAAGAGTAATTATATTAAGCGAAAGTAATTATATTAAACGACACCGATTATATTAATAAGGGATTATATAAGGATAATTACATAGGAGATTATGTCCTCTAAAACGGAGCCGAAACTAGCCCTTCCCTTGTTTCCACATCTTTATGTCACTGAAAAATCTTTTTCTTTATCAAAAAATGCGGAATATATCCAATTGTTAAGTTAAACTTACTCTATCCTACATCTTTTTTTTCGAAATCTATTTGCGTGATATAACGAGCTATTAGTTCCCTATCTTGCCCACGAGCACAATACCAGCCAAAGCGGATTATGACTCTGCGTTCCCAAAAAACTGCAGATTATGACACTTTTTTTCACTATACCCCCTTTCGAAATTCCCTGAATTTTCCTTGCTTATTAATTACGGGTTGGTTCCCCATCTCGCTTACCGTTTGTTATGAAATGTGAGCAATAATTTTCCTCCTCTTTCACAGTTCCTCCCAAGGTGGCCGCCGGTCCCAGTTCCATGGTCGTGGAGAAGAACAAAGACGTCAATATACAATGCAACATGACCGGCGACTCCCCCCTCAACATCATGTGGGAAAAAAATGGGCGACCTCTTGAGTCACGGAAACCCAAGTAAGCCTTCTTGCAAAATGGCGCGTTTTTCGAACGATAATTTTTGAACAAAAGAAGCACTGTTTCGCGGATTACAGTAGACAGCATCACGATGATGGGATTTTGTGGTGTATTTTTATTTTATTAAAATGCCAGTTATTAATACTGAAAGAAACTTAAGATAACTGATTTCTGTTCTAAACATTAAAAAAGAAATTTGGAGTCACATTTTCGTTTTGAGTTACTACATGAACATTTTGAGATTTTTTAAAATGCAAAAAAATAATCATCTGATTATCCTCGCATAAGTAAAATTTTTGGAAAAATCCATGAAATGACAGAAAAAAGAGGGTGAATAATAACCAAAATTAATTGAGGTTTTTTGTTATTTATAATAAGGTACAAATAAATTGGCTTATCTCTACCAATGTTAAAAGAAAATGTGTGTGTGCTCTCTCGTTCGTTTGTGCGCGTAAGCACACAGAGCATGACTAAGGCAGTGCATACGGGGCAGATACTCCAGACCCCCACATCACAGAGGGCCCAAAATTAAATATAAAGTTTATTTTACTTTTTATTCTTCTTCAATGATGAAGTTCAGTTCTTCATTACTAAAGTAGTGAAGCACAGAAGAAGACCCAAAGAAGTTTTACCCCTGGCTCCAGTTAAGCTAAGTCGGGCTCTGTGTGCACACAGTTCTCAAGATGACCATTTGACCTAGAAGTACAAATTAGCCCCATTTATGATTTAAAGAGTAGAAATATCCACTTCGAGGCAGTTTTTAAAATAAAATTTTGATTAATGAAAGCATAATGGCAAAGAAATTATTTAAATTCCGTTTTAAAATTTTAATGATAAGGATTATGATGTAACATTTCCTATGCTCTTTTAATTACTATGATGTAGCATTTTTTGAACATACAAAAAAATTAGGATAATTTGAATGAATCCTTTGCTATTCGAAAAATAATTAGATGCAAAATTATTCACCTAATACAAAGATTTGTTTATTGCTATAAAAAATAATTATATATAATCCTTTTAAGTCGAATTTCTTGAAAAATTAATCTGCATCTCTTAACCATTATCTAGGCGTTTTTAACCATTAAATTTGAAAAATAATTAAATAAAAGGTCAAAATGATGCACAATCATGAATGGTGAGTCAGAGGGACCATCGAAGTGCAGCGGGTTAAATATATGGAATTCGGTATGTTATCTTATGACTTTTGTAGTCATAAGATAAGATAGTCTAATTGTAGCTCTTTGCCCAGTTTTATTTTCAATAGGTCAGAAAAAATAAGGCATCTAAAAAATGCATTCGACTTTCTGATATTTTTGTATTAACCATGTCTCAGCGATTAATCGTCAAATAAAAAAATCGTCAAGGATTCTACTCTAGTAGGATGTTTTGAAAATATTGTTAGGCAATGATATGCAGTTAATAATACATATACACATTTATCAGAGAATATGCAAGAAAGTTGTGAGAAGTTCCCTGCCACTGGTTTAAAAAAATAATAAAAAAATGTATGTGCATGAGTTAAAAACATTTATTTTTATTTTTGATTGAAGTGAATTATGATTTAAAAAAAAGGTGCGTGGAACGAGGATAATCGGAATACTCAAGAGGCGACTTTCGTTAACTTAAAAAAACATGTAAAATCACTCATACGATCCCTGTTATAAAATGATTTCTTGAATAGATTTTTTTTGTGCCTTTCTTCAAAACCATTACACTAAACACAGTTCATCTTTTTAAAATTTCAGGCAGCCAAAGGAATACATTCATTCTTGATTGCATCAAATATCAAATAAAACGCATCTGTTTAGTTTTATTTTCAATAACGACGCATCTTGCAACAAAAGGAGTCAAGCGAGTGCTATTAATAGTTTTCTGCATAACTTGTCGCAACCCTCATGATTAGCAAATATTTGGTTGCTTGGGCAGAATTTCAACTTAGAGATTGGATGATAGAATGTTGAAGTTCCTCTAATTCATCAATTCGTTTATTATTTACCAAAGTTTGCTTGATATAAAACTTGCCATTCCCTAATCCAAACAATTTTTATGAAATATAAAAATTTTTTATAGATACGTTTCTAAAAATTTGGTTTGTTATGCATGTAAGTTAAAATAGAGGATGATACCACAGGGAAGAAAGAAAAATGAAAGATTTTTATGGGAAATTCTTTATATTTTTCTTTCAAACATTTGTGTTTTGAAGCATTTCGTATTACTTAATTTAGCAGTCTGGAATATTTATTAAACACAACAAAAGTTTTTGATATACATATTTTTAAATTCTAATATGGCAACAGTTTTTTTAGAAATTTCCTAGAAAAGGTTTTAAATAAAGAGCTTAAAAGTAGAAAGCAGATTGAAGATTTTTTTTTCTCAATATATATGTTTAAGGCTTCTTACTGCCATAAAAATGCTTCACAAGGATAATTACAATGTGAGCAATCAATTGAAATATTTAACACATATTTCACTTACATATAAACTGCGATAGATGAAGATAAAAGTACGAACCCGCAACGCTGGGGCCAGTAGAAGAGTAACATAACCACTATACCAAAAGTATACTCCGAATATCGCAGATGCTATCTAGCTATGAAGCTAGAACCTCAGTACTCCTCCCCCCAATAGTGAGTAGGCGGAGAGACGAACGATTTTAAATCACCAAGCGTTATGGGGAGCATCTGAGTGCGCTGATGCGTCAAGTGAGTTTGACGGCTTTGTTTGATTGATGCGTCATGTTTGAGTGACGGCTTTTGTTTTGGTAATTGCGTCAAGTGAATCGGACGACTTTTGCTGAGGCTAGATGGTGCCACGATAGTTGCATGATATTGCATTGTCATGGTCACCAATGTAGCGCGTGAAGGTCTCGGTATAAACCTGCGACGCTACGGCCTGTAGCCGAGTAGCATAACCATAATACCAAAAGTCGACTTCAGTATCATAGATGTTATCTGGCTAATGAAGCTAGCTCCACAAAGTTACATGAATTTATCATATATTACTATTTATCATTGCTAAATATAAAAAACGCTTATTTTAAATTAGTAAAAAAAAATATTTAGGATACTTGTTAGTTGTGACAGCAAATACAAATTTTTCTTCTGCTGATAAATTCATTTATTTTAAATTTTTTTGTAGTCGAAGTGCAGAGAAAATGTTCTAATTGCCAAACAACTAAACTCGAGATTTAAACAAATTTCTACACGCTAGACCTTTCTGAATTCGAAAAGCACATTTTTGGTATTATGTATCTCTGTGAACACGGTAATTGAGAAATTGTTTGAACTGAAATGGATGAAATCTGGTGCTTTACATCAAATTTGTGGATTTTCTGTTAAATTTTGAACGATATCCATTCAGAAGACATCTGTCTGTACGGCGGTTGAGAACAGGTGAAATATTTCGTTAACTACTAAACATAAGAAGCTGGATAAATAAAATCTGATTCCCATTCTTAGCATCTAAGAATTAGATTCTCCCCAAATTTTGTACGAAATTTGTCGAAGAGTTGATTGTCGGTTGATTTGTGCTTCCGCACTAAATAAACGCAATAAATTATTCATGGCTTAAATTAGTAAAAATCAGTATGGATTTAATGACTACAACTATAATCCCACAAAATATTTATTCGATGAGGATAAAGGTATCCCAAAATGCAAGTAAATCAGTAAAAATGTAAGAATCATTCCAAAAATTTATATTTCTTATTTATTGTTTGCTAATGCCAGGTAATGCATTTGCAACTTTATCTAAAATCTGCAGTATCTGGAAGGGTAGGGGAATAAAACTATTATTGAAGAATATATGAAAAAGTTTCGGTGAATTCCCTCTTGCTGTTTCTTGCAAAGATTAAATGCCTTTGGCAAGTAAATAAATAAACCGATAATGTATTTTAATTATTAGTTTAAAGTAATTTTGAGATATCAATTAAAAATTCCAAATATATGGGTATGTATTTGTATATGTATGTAAAAAATATACATATAAGTAATAAAACCATCTTTTATTTCCTGTGTTTGAAAGTACGATTTTTTTAAATTAAATTAGATTTTCCCTTATTGGGAATGTTAAAAACTTTTCAGAAATGAATAAATCAATAAAAAATCTATTTTATTCATTTTTTTAAAAAAATAATCTTGGAACATCTTTAATTGATAGAATCCAGATTCAAGAATTTCCGACGGACAAAGGAGTGACGTCATCTCTTCTTTTGCTGCACGTGGACAGGGGCAGCAGTGGTCTTTACGTTTGCAAAGCGAAGAACAGCTATGGTGAAAGCTATCGAATTATCAATGTAGACGTTGTAGGTGAGTTTTTGCAGTTTGTTATCATTTCCTGCCATTTCTTCACATCATTTTCCGTCTTTTTACAATAAAATTACGAAACAATTTCCATGTTTCAGTAAATAAGAATGCTTCATTAATTCTTCATTTTAAGAGTTCTAAAGTACTTACGTAATAGATCATTTTCGCCAACGGTCGCCAACAGTTGAGTAACTCATTGGCGACGGATTTAAATTTGGCGATAAAGACCAACGGATTACACCATTGTTGGATTGCCATAATTGGCAGTTTAGCAACTCATTGACGACGACTTCAGATTTGGTGATAAAGTTGGACCTTCTAATGCATATGTACCAGTTCTAATTGTCGATATCTGACATTATAGACGAAATTATGTGATTTGCCATTTAGTACTAAGAAATATTAATCTTTCATACTACTTAGAGTCTAAAAAGAACAAGTTTAATTGTCTTATGAAATAATCTTAGCACAGTTCAGGCCAAACTAATAGAAATATCACCAAACTAATACAAATATGACAATTGATATTACTATTATAATTTTTGATTAATTAATTGCATATTCTATTTGGCTTCGTAGGCAAAAATGAGTTTATAAGGTTTAAGATGCGATTTATCAGAATAGAAATACGTTTTTTGATGTGGGCAAAAGCTATGAAGTATCTAAAAATTATTTTCAAAACTATAGTAGTGTTGTCATAATTAGAAATACTTGTATGCTGTTGGTACTTCCTTTAAATAAGGTGACCTAATACCAAAGCTCAATTTAATTATATTAACGTCCCATTTTTTAAGCAACACTATGTCTATTTTGAGACAGTTCTCGTAGTTTGAACCGCGGTCAGATGACCAGAACGACATCTGAGCTGGCACCTCCCTCTTAAGATTAAAAGATTAAAAGGAAATCTACCATGCACATTTCAATGTAACATGTCAGAACATCATTTTTTGAACGGCCTAACGCCACATGCTCGTGCAAGTTAAATTATATTTTTATTCATTTTACTTGTTTCAGTGAATGAGTCACTTGAGTGTTGCAAACGATCCAAAAAAAAAAAAAACTTTGTCTCGCATTCATTGTTTAAAAAATATCGCATTTCCAGTTTATTTCATTCCATATAATCGCGTGCTCAAAATGACATTTTTCTAGGTTTTATTTGCTGTAGTCATTAACTTGTTTTTTTTAACCTGAGCTTTTGTAAATGCGATGGCAACGCGTTATTAAAAGCTGATTTTTCTGAGGTGCTCGTGCAGATAGTAAAATTTCAATTCATTGCCCACGGAGTTTTGTTGACGCCAAAAACCTCATAAAAAACATGTTCTGGCATGATAAAAATATTTTCTTTGTCTCAAGCGATTCACATTCATTTGGATCCAAACTAAATAGGAAATTAAGTTTTTTTCATCAAAACAGCGTAATTCTAAAACACCATTGGAGATAATGTGATAAATTTATACGATATATTTATAATTTGAATAACGGTTTGTAATCAAATTAAACATTTTTTCAACTCAATGAAAATATACCATTGCGTATAATTCCAACGAGCAATATTTTTGCCCCTCTCTCTGTTATTTTAAGACTTTAGAATAGCCGAAAGATGGAAAGAATACAGAAAGAATATTTATAGTATTTTCTTATTGCTTTCATCGATAAATGCATTCCTCTTCCAGAGATTCCGGGCCAACCCAAAGATCTGACTGTGAGCCACATCTGGAGCCGAAGTCTTCAGCTGACCTGGGTCTCTCCTTACCACGGCAACAGACCCATAACTGCTTACATCATCCACTACTGGAAAACAGAAGGTGAGGGAGAGAAAATATATGTGGAATATAAATATATGCTCATGTTTTTAAATGCATTTCTTAAGACGGGGTCCTGGCATAGACATAGCGCGTCTTCCTCGTGATCGTCCTGGGTTCGAGTCTCAGTAAGGGCATGGTTGTTCTTCTGCGTTCTATCAGTGAGGCGTATGAAAGGATCCCCTGTAAAAAGGGGCTGTGCAAGCAAATGTGATGAGTGTGTAGCCAAAGTAATACTCTTGACCCTAATTGGTGCTTCTTCAAACAAGAGGCTGTGATTAGGCTTAAATTTGCTGATGCGTCAGCGGGTTTGTTCATGGCAAGTGCCATCTGTGACAACAACAGCAGCATTTTTATTTAAAAAATGTGCTAAGTTTGACAACTGTTAGTTTCCTAATTGTTAGTTCGAAACACTTGACAATTTGGAGGACAATTTTGCTTAAATAGCAAAAATCATATTATTAAAAAATTTTTTTTTAAAGCTTAGTTTAAAAGATAACTGCCGATTCAATACTTTTATCGACAAATAAATCTAGATGAAATTAGAAGAATCTACAGCCTATATACTCCTTTAAACCATGGGGTTGAGGGATTAGTCACTCCAAAACTTTCTCGCACACTTTCTAATAAAGTTGTCAGGCCAGAAAACGCCTTGAATGGCATTGGCTTACTATAGTTACAAAATGGTCAGAGGTCATCGTTCCCGGTTCCAAATCTAAAATTATGATCTGTAGATGTATGAATGAAAATGCATGAATCAAGTCATCCCCTTAAAAAGGGTTTTGACGTGTTTGTGTGTAGCTAAGTCTTACTCTAGACCCTAGTTGGCGCTACTGAAAAAAGAGAGACGCTAAATCGGTTTTAATCACTGATAGTCAGAGATCTTAAAAAAATGCCATAAATAACAACAGTAGAATAGAGAAAATATAGCTATCATCAAAAAATGTGAAATCCAGATTAGACAAATCTACGTTTTTTTTTTTTTTTTCGAAAACTACAACAACAACATATTTTTTTGAAAATGTACAACCGTCTGTCTATCTTTGGCAAAGATAACTCAAAAATGGCTTTGAACTAGAAGGAAGAAATTTGATGTATGGTATTTTACACCGGATTGTCAGATTTCTATCAAATTTTGGTGAAAATCTATTCAAAAGAAGTTCGCTTGCTATAATATTAGCTAACATGGTTATTACAAAACTAAAAGGTTAAGTAAATAAAATTTGGAACGCATATTTAACATCTATAGTGTAGACAATAATCAAATTTTGAGACAGAGTAGACAATGAGTTGACTGTCTGCCTGCATTTTCAGAAATATGTAAACACGATAAATCAGAAGCACCATGATTTAAGTATATATAATTTAGTATGAGATTGTGAGTCTGCAACTACAGTTTTTAGTCAAATCTTTGTTTCAATCAATTGGAAAAACGTCGAAAACTCCGATGGATTTTCAGAAACTATTAATTGTTTGCCAGGGAATAATCACCAAAACACTCCTTACATCGATAGATTAAGTAAAAATACTAAATTTGCGCCAAAATGTAATATTTCTATTGTACGTCAATGCCGTGTAAAGCATGTTGTGGAATGACAAGTTTAATAATTTATAATTAGAATATAAACTAGACGGATTATAAATTAGTTAATAAATCCGAAAATGTTTTGGAAAAACCACACTTTT
Organism: Argiope argentata; assembly: GCA_026289955.1. NCBI lineage: Eukaryota > Metazoa > Arthropoda > Arachnida > Araneae > Araneidae > Argiope > Argiope argentata. Next base: position 2,530,901 of record JAOUZG010044158.1, on the reverse strand, counting down.
TTTAAAAAAAAAAATCATCTATATATTATCTTTTTTATGCTTATTTATTAAAGTAATAATCAGATTAAAATTAAGAAAACTTAAAACATGTGTTTAACTAAAATTAATCTCAGTGCGCTTGTTCTTACTTGATTGGTTTGAAAAGTTAATTTGGTTAATTGGTTTGATTAAAGATTATCTTGACTTTATATAATTAAGCAAGCATGCTTTCAGGGAAATCTGAACCACCCCCAGATAAACCTCAGGAGCTGAGAATCGCTTCCCTCCAGACGGTGGCTGTCGTCTCTGAACTTCTTCCGAACAGTTTTTACAGTCTGAATGTGATGGCCGAAAATGAAGTCGGTATGAGTCCACCCTCAGAGACAGTCACAGCAACGACAAGAGAAGAAGGTGATTTCTCAAGTCACTTTTCTTACGCTTAAAAGCATGCAATTGGTGTAATAATCAGTTTTCTTACATTTAAAGGCATGCAATCTGTGTAACAGTCAGTTTTCTTACACTCAAAAGCATGCAATTGGTGTAACAGTCAATTTTCTTACACTTAAAAGCATGCAATTGGTGCAACATTAATTTTTCTTATGCTTAAAGGCATGCAATTGGTGTAACAGTCAGTTTTCTTGCACTCAAAAGCATGCAATTGGTGTAACAGTCCTTTTTCTTACACTCAAAAGCATGCAATAGGTTAATAGCCAGTTTTTTATACAGAAAAGCATTTAATTGGTAACTATTTAATGATAAAATGGTTTTGAAACTGTAAAAAAACATTTTGGAATTGCAGGGCAATCAAATTCCCTCGGTAAAAACAATTTTTTTTCATATGCAACATCACAAAACTATTGAAATTATAGGAATAATTATATAGCAAATTATATATGATTTAAATAAATTTGATCAATTAGTTTACATTGATTCAACAAGAGTCGACCATTCGAGAAATTTTTCGAAAAATTGCTTTTTAGGATAAAAAATCAATTCTTTATGATAATTATTTTTTAATAATTTTAAAATTTGCTATTCATTTACATTTTTTTATCATTTACTTTCTAAAACTATTTAAAATCTGAACCTTAAACATTGTCGAAAAAAGTGGATTTAAAATAAATGAATGAAATGTTTAGTTTAGCAATTCAAATAATTAAAAATTTTGTTTACTTCCATATCAAATGGAAACTTAATTTCATTTAGTATTAGCCTAAAGATTTATTCAGGAGATTAATTTTTTAATATGTTTAATTCTTATGGCTTTTTCTTTTCACAGAGCCCGATTGGGCTGTGACTGAATTGACAGTTATAGACAAACACGCCACATCCGCTAAACTTCGATGGAAGGTAAGTTTGGAGCGTTTTTGCACAGATTTTGAAAAAAAAAAAATCTTATTTATTTATAAAGCCTTTTTTACCTTTGCTTACATATTTTATTTTTTTAAAAAAATATTTAAAACATTATCGACAAATTTAGCAATGAAATGAATTCCTAAATGGTTACTTCTGTAAGTAGCTTGATTAATCTTGAAAAATAAGAGTAATAGTAAGTTTCACAAATACTGCGTATTAAGGACAATTATACACGAAAAGTTCATTTTACTTGCTTTTCCGACTTTATTATCGCTGTTAATGATACTAAAGTTTATTAAGCCTCCAATCTTACGTAAGTTTCGAGGTTAAAGTAATTCTTTTCCCGTATATTAAATTTTTATAACCTAATTTTACTTGAGTTTGATTAATTAGGCACATTGATAATTATGTTAGTCCTTTATTAAAAATAACTTGAAATTTCAAAACATCATTGACAAATTATTTCATTAATTTGATCCATATTTAATTATAACTGGCTTTTACCCGCGACTTCGAACGCGTGCAAAAGTACACAACTGACCTAAAAACAATTTATTTACAATGCATACCTGAAATAAAGCAAAACCGAAGAATCTAATCCGTATTTCTTTAAAATCAAGTCAACAGCATTATACACATAACTTTTAAACTTTTATTTAAAATGAAAACAGTAGTCAATAATTACAATACATTGCCCAAGCGTGAATTTTCTACATCAGTTGGGATAACGCAATACAGATTAGAAAGTTTTAAAAAGTACTTCAGAAGGGATCCGAAAAATCTATTAATTAACAATGTTTAATTTTAAATGTATCAAACAGAATCGTTTGAAGTAATCGGTCGAAAACTTGTTAAGCCTAACCTCGTTAACGAGGGGAAAAAGCAAACTGAAATCTTACTCATTTGGCAGTGGAGAAATGAAGATTTTTGGCTGGAAAGTAAGAAAAGTGTCGTTTTTACTATTTTCCTCGCAATTTTTCCGTTTTTTCTCTCTATAAGAACCTTCCCCGTGTCTTAATGAAAATATTTTTAAAAAAATAGCCCAATTAGTTGAGCCGTTCTCGAGTTCTGAGCTTAGCAACATATTTGGTGATTCATTTTTATTTATATAGATTTGTGTAAGCCTTTAAAATGAAAGGTAACTTATTAGACATTTGTAAAACTCTGTTTTTTTAATTAAAATAGAAACATTTTTTAATTTTTACTTTAAATTCGGCTTATTTTTAATATATATTTCTATATAAAATCTGAGTTTTTGGAAAAATATTATTTAGCTCTACATACAGTTCTTGAAAAACAAAGAAAGACATTTTTACTTACAACTATCTATTTTCTATTCATTTGTAATTGTTTTTTCCTTTTCGGAAATGAATGTTTCCAAATTTCCTGTTCCTTTTTGGATATCTATCTATTTTTATCACTTCAGTTTAATAATATATACGCATAATTTGAATAATTTCACTTCATTGCTCCTTCCTCCACTATTTCCTCTCAGTGTCCTCAGAAGAGCAATTGGAATGCTCCATTGAAAGGCTTTTACGTGGGCTACAAAAAAATGAGCACCAAAACAGAGTACACGTATCGCACCCTCAACGTAAATGCCTGCAAGGACCATCAGGAGTTCTTTCTGCAAGGACTGATGAGGGCCACCAGCTACACGGTCATCGTGAGGGCTTTCAACCATGTAGGGACCGGACCTCCGTCCGAACAGGTGGTGGTGCATACGGCCAATGGAGGTGAATCAATTTTTTAAAAAAATTAATAAAATTATAAAAGCAAGGTACATTATCACATTACCTGACAATTCCATTTTCCAAAGGCATTTGATATACAAAATATGAAAAACTAAATTTATTATTTACATATTGTAGATTAGATGCCAAAAATTTCCCTCTAATCTTCTTGTATTTTTTTTTTCAAAACAAAGCTAAATAAAAGATTAAAATCAAATCTACTATGTGTATCATGTCAGAACATCAGTTCTTGAACGGCCAAGCACCACGTGCTCGTGCAAGTTAAATTATATTTCTATTCATTTTAATTGTTTCATTTGAATGAGTCACTTTAGTACTGCAAACGATCCAAAGAAAACTTTGTCTCGCATTGATTGTTAAAAAAATCACATTTCATATTATTACATTTTATTTAATCACGTGCTCAAAATGACATTTTTCTAGGTTTTATTTGCTGTAGTCATTATTTTATTTTTTTTAAATCAGGGCTTTTTTAAATGTGATGGCAACGCGTTATTAAAAGCTGTTTTTTTAGATGCTCGTGCAGATGAAAAAAATTTTATTTTTCACCTATGGAATTTTGTTGACACCACAAACTTCGGTTCCAAAATAACATCATTTTTATGACATGATAACAAGTTATAGACGAAATTAATTATTTTTCATTATAGAATAATGGATATCATTTGTATTCATCCTGAATTTCATGAATATGGAAACACAATATATTCTTTAAAACGTGTTAAATGATCGTAAAAATATTAAAAAATACTCCTGCTTGAAGTAACCAATAACATACTGGAAATATATCATCTAAAATATTTATAAAATGATTAAATCTTTAGCAGAGAATGAATAATTTGGGTTTTATATTAATCCCGGAGATTTAGGATTGCTCAAATGACCAACTCTATTGAACTGATTTTAAATATATTATCAGCCAATGTATAACTAACAAGATTATAAAATTTTTAAGATAATAGGATAAGATAATAAGATTTTTATTTTTCGCCTACGGATTTTTGTTGACGCTAGAAAACGTCAACTCCAAAGCAATATCATGTTCTGACATGATAATAAAATCCATTATCTTATCCGAAGGAGAAAACAAAAAAGTCGTGTGTCCTTAAAGGAACTAGTCTAACCTTCTATAAATGGATCAAAGAATTGAATGAAAGATAAATATTTGCTTCTCAGTATCACTAACATGACCATTTCACATAGGTATAACAAAGGCAGATGAATCTCGGGCAAAAATTCCATTTCCTTTCGAACTACTTCGGAATTTAAAATAAATAAATGTATTGCTGAATGGGTTTCGCATAATCTCATAAAGACACGCATATATTTTCTAGCCGAAAGTTTCAATAAACATTCACAAATAGCTTATTCAGTTATTAAATATTTTGTGAAGAAAGAAGGATTTGCGCGTGAATCATGTAAATAACTTCGACAAAGGAAAAAATGTTTGCAATTCTTATTTTGGCAAGTTCTTGTAAAATCTCTCATTCACTTCAAACTTCTAACTAATATGCAAAATTTAATCTGTAAAATATGGGAAGCAGAAAGGATATCCTTTTCATTTCTCATTATTGATTATTTACTTTATCCCCATGGTTGCCACTGACCTTCAAAATAAATTGAACATACGTTTAACGAAATTGTACGCTCGGAAATATATGGAATTAAAAATTGGTAACCTGAGAAATTCTACATCCCTTTCTCCCTTTATTCCATCCTCAAATGAATTTTTTACATTTAAAGGAACAGAAATGAATAAATAGGACAATCACGAGACATTTTAAAGACCATGATACATTTTAAAAAGGAAATAATCTTCTGGTTGCTTCTGAAACTCTTTTAATAAAGTTAAAAGATTTTTTTTAGTATTTTAGTTAACTATTGATTTAACGAAAACATTTATTTCCAGGTGCTCCAAGGATCCCACACGTGAAAGTAATTCAGACGGGAGGTGTCACTTGCAGCTTGAAAATCTGGCCTCGAGAAAATAGCATGAGTTTGCCGACAGGTATAGATAGGCTTGCTATATCAACTATCTCTTTTGAAATCATTTAAATTTTTACAGTCACAAAACGTAAATATACAAATGAAAATATTTATACTCATTTTTAAGTATTAAGAGTTTTTTATTTTCCCATACATGAAGTACAGAGGGAGTACTATTATCAGCAAAAGAAAGCCAGCGAATGTAAATAAAGTTTGCCACTGATGTTTAACATCTATAAAGTAGATTTTTTTTGTCAAACTTTGAATCCAATTTGTCTCAAAATCGACAAATCTGCCGTTCTTTATTTTCACATGCATGTTGTTGTTGTTACTTATGACACTTTTTCAAGCCCGCTTATAAGCTTCTCAGCGGTTTAAACCGATTGATCGTCTTTAGTTTTTGAGTATCGCCAACTAGGGTCAAGAGTATGACTTAACTACACACGACTTAACTACTGTGTCACAACCCTTTTTATGGGACGGACTTCATTCATGCATTTTCATTCATTCATCCACAGATCGTAATTTAGATCTGAAACAGAGAACGATCACCTCTGACCCAGTACCCCCAGTGGTACTACTCTCGACATGGAGAACTTTGCGATCATGACAGATTTAACGAGAGCCAGCCACCACACACTCTGTGGATCTTCGGCCGGCGAGGTTCGAACTCGCAACCTAAGGAGTATGAGTTCAATCCTCTATCAAACATGCTATCATTATAAGTGTCGAAACATTCTGTTCATATAAAATTCAAGGCATAAAATGATCAGATTGAAAATGTAACACAAAACTCTTGAAATTATTCTAGATATTTAACTTTACAATCTTTAATTAAAAGAATCTTTATGTGCAAAATGTCTACATATATGGAAATTTTGGTATTCATGAGGCAAAATATCACAAAACTCCTTCACTGTTAACGCTTTTACATTTCTCTACTTTAGATAGTATTTTTGCATTTTCTGTGTCATTTGGTTTCGAGGATTATTGCTAACTCTTTATTTTTCAGCCTTTGTTATCCACGTCCGAGAGCAAAATGGCGATCGGCACAAGATCCATGTCTCAGTGCTTCCATCGCAGAATTACTCACTCGGGGGCCTCAGTCCTGGGAGACAGTACGAGATTTTCGTCACTGCGAGGAATAGGCTTGGGGATAGCGCTGCTTCGGCAACGATCAAAATTATCACAGATCAAACCGGTAATTCAAAGAAGTTCTTTTAAAAATATTGTTGTATACATGCGCGTGTGTAATGACATCCCTTAATCTCATAATCATGTGAGAACATGATGTTTTGGTTATGGGGTGTATCCCCCCCCAAAAAAAAAACCCTCAGGCTAGAAATATTCGTTTTTTCATTGGTAGATAGTGAATCACCTGACCCATGGCATTTGCGGTTTGTTTTGCCAGAATTGTTTGAGGAATTTATTATCAATTGCTTTTTGTTCGTCATTTCTATGAAATGACGTCATCTTCCAGTTTATTTATGGTTTCCTATTTTTAAGTAATTAATATCAACCTCAGAAGAATTATCGCTTTTTTTAGGGGGGTCCTTTCAGTTTTAACTATCGCAATTTTGTAAAATGCGACTTATATTTATTTTTTAATGACATTATAAGCGCATTTCTTACTAATTGTATTTCTCAAAATACTGTGAATATTAGAATATAATTTTAATATCAATTTACATTGCATTCATTAGATTTTACCACATATACAGTAGCTTCCTGTAATAGTGAACTTTTCGTCAAAATTGCTGTTTTTTTATTTTAAATTTTAAATTCGGTAGAGCTTCAAAAGTTTGTTTGCCAGCAAGAAAAATTGAAAATGAAAGTTAAAAATATTATCATTAGAGAGAGAAAGAAAAAATATCTCGTTATTTTTTGAAACTGGTTTAAACTGTTTAATGACTTAAATTAATTAAGGCAAATAATCACTTAAAAATAATAATGTTCTCACACGATAACTTGACATTTGTAACCTTAAATTTCATTTTAATTTTATTAAAATCCTAATTAATTTTCTATTTTTATCTTAAATTAATCCATGTTGCTTTATTCTAAAACTATTTCTTAATTTAAATCCGACTTTATTATTTAATTATTTTTAACATGTACTTCAAAAAATTACTTATGCTTTGATTCTTACGCTGTAAAGGAAATGATAAAAATCCCTAACAAACATACCATAGCTTCCAGAGTTACCTAAAATTCCCTCTCATGAATCAACACGTGTCAAAGAAATTTGTACAAGCATTTGTTAGAAAAACATTAAGGAAATTTTTCACGTTTTTCTCTTGTATTCCAAAATAAGCAAACACACGTAATTGATCCTCTCCGTGTACAAATTACACCCTTCCATTAAAAAATAGATTGAAGTTAAATCACAAATTTGTCATTTTATTGGTAACCCAACTGCATAATTATGTTACGTATTTATTATTATTAATATTTTAAAGAAATACGAATCATCTGCTTTCATAGTAAAAGGGTGCAAAAGGGGTAAGGTTGTTTTGAATAAAACTGGCAAAAATATTTTGCTGATAAAAAGAAATTTATCTTAAATGTTTACAAATGAAATTATAATTTTATAAATTTACTTCTTTTAATTTTGCATTGGAATAAAAAAGTAATTTTTAAATTCCACAGTATAAGATTGAATCCATCAAAATGGAATAATGGATAGCTATTACTTTTGATAATATTTTGATTATTAGATTTGGATTTCTTCGAAACAGAACCTGCATTGTTCTATGTTACAGATCCTTCCTTGCCGGAACCATCCACAGAGCCTGTGTACGCCAAAATGTACTTCGTCGTGCCAATAGTCGTTTCAGCTATTGCCATCTTAATCATGCCTTTTATCGCCTGCTATTGCCATAACAAGCTCAATCCTCGTCCTATAACTACAGGTCCGATATTAGAATATTTTCTTTGTAGATTCAATTTTAATTTTCTAATTACATCTAAAAGAATCTTAAAATTTACAGAAAAAGGTATTAAATGAATTATCTTCTCTGTGCTTTTTAACGAACTATGTTAAATAATCCTTTAAATTATTTTTTGTAAATATGTTATTTTCGTTTATTGTTCCAAACGTTTTAAAAAAGAAAAAATACTCCTAACAGACGAACAGTCCAGCCTATATCAAAAGGTCTTCAACAGCATCGAGTCTGCTACAGGCCCAATATTTTTCTTAGATTCACCTGGTGGCACTGGAAAAACATTTCTCTTAAATTTTTCTTCTTTCAAAGGTCAGATGCAATTAAGGCATTGCCTTGGCAACTGCATCATCTGGAATAGCTGCTACGTTATTGGAGGGTGGAAAGACAGCTCATTGTGCTTTTAGATTACCCTTAACCTCAATTACTCAGAGAATCATATGTACAATATTAAAAAACAGTAATTTGGCTAAGGTTTTTACAAGATTGCAAACTTATTATCTGAGATGAGAGTACTATGGCTCATAAAGCTGGATTCGGGCACTTAATGCAACTCTCAAAGATCTAAGAAATTCTGATGAAGTAATGGGTGGAGTAACTGTTCTATTATCAGGAGATTTCCGTCAAACATTACTGGTTGTACCTAGAGGAACACGTGCAAATGAAGTTAAAGCATGCATAAAATCGTCGTATCTAAGGCCTAAAGTGCAGAAAATTTGTTTGAATAAGAATATGAGAGTTCATTTACATGGAAATGCATCAGCAGAATTGTTTTATAATCTTCTCCTTAAAATAGGAGACGGAACATATCCTGAATGTGCTGGCAAAATTATTATACCCCACTAACTCTCTACGGTAGTCACGGAGTTTCCAGATCTCATCGCCAAGATT
>JAOUZG010044158.1:2481792-2521893 GCA_026289955.1 Argiope argentata | reverse complement strand
TATATATATATATATATATATATAATGTGTGTGTGTATATATATATAGAGAGAGAGTTTAGAAAAGTGAATATTAGCATTAAATAATGTTATGTTAATTTAATAAAGCTAATTAATGCTTAATAACGTTGATGTAAACCTTTTGTAGCAAATAAATCTGAAAACAATTGAAAAAACAAAACAATATTGGGTATTTCTTTACATTAAGTTATATATTGGCTGATAATATATTTAAAATCAATTCAATAAAGTTTGTTATTTGAATAATTCTGAATCTCCGATATTTATACAAAGCCCAAATTATTCATTCTCTGCTAAAGATTTGATCATTTTATAAATATTTTAAATGATATATTTCCAGTATGTTATTGGTTATTTCTAATAGGAACATTTTTAAATATTTTTATGATCATTTAACATGTTTTTAAAAAATAAATTGTGTTTCCATATTCATGAAATTCATGATGAATACAAATGATATTCATGTTCCATCCTGAAAAATAATTAATTTCGTCTATAATTTGTTATTTCAGAACATGATATTATTTTGGGAATGAGGTTTGTGACGTTAACAAAACTTCATAGGAAAAAAAATCATCCGCACGACCATCTCTAAAAATCAACTTTTAATAACGCGTTGTCATTGCATTTACAAAAGCTCCGATTTTAAAAAAATAAATTAAAGATTTCAACAATTAAAATCTAGAAAAATGTCATTTTTAGCGCGTGATTATATGAAATGAAATAAATAGGAAACGAGATGCCTTTTAAAAAATAAATGCGAGACAAAGTTTTTTGGATCGTTGGCACTATTAAAGTGACTCATTCAATGAAACAATTAAAATGAATAAAAATACAATTCAACTCGCACGAGCACGTGGTGCTTGGCCGTTCAAGAAATGATGTTCTGACATGATACACTGAAGTAAGCATAGCAGATTTCATTTTAATCTTTATTGGGAATTAACTTCATTTTAAACAATCGATAAGCCATTTAATTAACTTATTTTAAGACACACAGGAATATAAAAAAATGTTTTCAAGAAATCAGGAAGCAAAATGATTAACACAATTTTTCATCCTTTCAGAACTGATTGAAGATCGTGACTTCCTCTATGCGGCGGCCACTCTACATCGCTTGGAAGCCACCCTCCGAAGAGCTTCCCAAGCTTCAGCTACAATGTCCAGGCCAGTCCCAGCAAGAACATCTTCGCTACCAAGGCCTTCCAGATCCGGGCGAGTCATCACAACTACCTTACCGAAACCAGAACCTCAACCAGTGCCAGAACCGGAACCTTCTCCAGCGCTTCCAACGTCCTACTCCACCCTGCAGAACTACGGAACGGCCATTGCAGAAAATGAACCCTCAACACCACCCGTGAACAAAGCCACCATCAGTGCGGCAGACGACAACAGATACGACTCCGTCGTAGAGGAGATGAGAACCTTCATCAAGGACAAAGGGTCGACAAAGTATGTATCCATTCGGTGTTGCTTTCTTATTCTAAACATCAGAATTCTTACTTTCTCGTATACGTAGCACTAATATCATTAAGGCGACCAGGGCCCTTTAAAATGACTTTTTGCAACTTTCACCTTAGCAATTTGAAATTTTACAGCCATTAAGAGTAACATTTTGGAAGATGGCACACAAAGCTTTAAAGCCTTATATTAATTTATTAATGAGTTGGGGGGGAGGTAATATAATATAATATTAGCGATAAATAACGTTAATGAAAAATGTTCCAGGCTCTCTAAATTTGTTCGAAAGCTCTCCAATTTGTATTACTACTTCCTCTAACCCTTTTGAAACAAAAGTTGGTATTATTATTGAAGTTTGAGTACGAAATACCAAAATTAACCAATGTAGTAATTCAAAACTGCTTACACTTTTTTTAAAAAAAAATCAGTAGTTTTAAGTTATTATATTGGTTAATTTTGATATTTCGTACTCAAACTTCAATAATAATACCAGCTTTTGTTTCAAAAGGGTCAGGGGAAGTAGTAATACAAATTGGAGCACTTTCGAACAAATTTGAAGTGCCTGGAACATTTTTCATTAACGTTATTTATCGCTAATTTCTATTATATTAACCCCCTCCCCCTAAATTGAAAATAAATTAATATAACACTTTAAAATTTTGTGTGTCATCTCCTATAGTATTACTCTTAATGCCTGTAAAAGTTCAAATTGCTATGGTGAAAATTACAAAAAATCATTTTTAAAGTTCCCTGGTAGCTTTAAACTAAAAAAATAAAAAAGATTGATCTTTATTTGTATAAAAATGAACTGTCGATTATAATAAACTAGCGGTACCCGCACGGCCTTGTCCGTGGCATAGCATCCAAGAAAAGAAATTAGCTTTAACTTAAGTCTAGCCTCCACCCGATATAACCTGGACATGTGATGCAAAATCATACAAACATAGCAATATATTTAGAAATTATCAAAAACAGATTCAAAAAATTTTTATTGCACACGTTCAGAAAAATTTAGACTGTTATAAGGTAAAAATAGAAGTCTGCAGACAAAACACAGGTGAGCATTTCGCTCCTCAGGAGATTCATTCTGTCTCCGCAATTCAGTTGCAGGACGATTTAAAGAAAGGTGGCTATTTCGTTCATCAAAAGACTCCTTCCCTAAGTGTGGGCATTATTTCTCTGATATTCGCTAACCGAAAGTATATTTCCTGTTCATTTTCCTTATTACGCAAAAAACGAAGTTTTTTTGGCATTTAATGAGTTTTCGCCAAGGTAGGATGTCCATTTTTTAGGCATAAGAAAGTTATTAATTTCAGTTTAAAATCAGACGTAAACAAAGAAATGTATCACACATGCACAGCACTACTCAGATCTTGCTATTTGCACACACGCAGTTTGAAGTTTTCACTCATGCGTGGATAAATTAAAATTGCAATTATAAAATTCTTCTTCTTATTTTGATGTGATTTTAATGTTTTAAAACCTTCCCCGATAAATGCTGTAATAATTGGTACAAATATCTCCAACATCAGTTAGCTATTTCTCGAGTTTTTGTGGTTCCAATGCTTTCAGGAAACTTCATTTTATACTATGTATAGATGTGGAATAAGATGCTCATTCGTGATTTTTTGTTCAATACTGAATACCCTACTCTAAATTTAACACAAGGAATTCTATACATTAAAATTACACCTTAAAACTAATATTAACATCCCTTTTTACTTTTTCATATGCGTAGTATAGAGAAAGTCTAGAAATCGTTGACGAAATCAAAATCGAGAATTTGACTAATATCCATGTTTTAGACCTTTCTGTGTTCGCAAAACACGTTTTTGGAAAATGTTCGTGTGACTGTGACAAAGTTAACCCAAAACTGCCTTCAGCTAGACGGTTAAATTTTGGTATACGATTTTTACAGCAAGTTTGGAGATTTCTATCGAATTTTGATTAAAATCTGCTCAGAGTAAGTACATCTGTTCGGTTATTCGAATGTAATTATATTAGCGTGTTAATATAATATATATCAGTGTGTTAACTACAAAATGAAGAGACTAGATAGATAAAATTCAATACACAGATTTAACACCCATAGTGTCTATATCCATCCATCTCTTAAAAGTGAGACAAATCTAACTGTGGATTGACTGTCTGTCTTTTCAAATTACGTAAATGCGACAATTCAAAAAAGCAGCTACTCAAATGTATAAAATTTAAGTAGAATTTGGACACAAATGCAATTTTGAATCAAATTTTTGTTTCAATGTGTTTAGAAAAATGGACCTATAACATAAATCCGAATAATAACATAAATCCGAGAATTGAAAATAATAAACTCAAGTCAGAAATTGATAACCAAATAATACGCCAATGAGGGCATAATAGATTCATAAAATGCTAAATATACGCCAAAAGTTAATATTTCGTAACTATTGTAAGCAGATTCCTATAAAGCCCTCTCTGATATGGCTAGTTTTCTTAGAGATTAAGCTATAAAGTTTCTGGAGACCAATCCAACTGGTTTATTTATGTTTATTTCATTTTTTAATAAATAAAATGATTGGCATTAGAATAGAAATGGCGAAATAAAGTGAACAAAGGAGAACGCTTCGTTTATTTAAATTTATAATCAAGTTTATTATTTTTTAAACAGAACCGTTTGTTGATAGAAACTTTTCCTTCTTCTTATTTTAGTGAAACTGCATTATCTTCAGTAATTTAAATGTCTTTCTAAAATATAAATATTGTGCGTTTACGATGACAATAAATCCCAGGGTCATAATTCAGCCATTTTCTTGTTAGGAACGAGGAAAACTATCTTCACTCACGAACAATACTTGGAAAAATTAACTGGATATAAAACGAAAGCTCAATAGTAAATAAAGTTCCATGACAAATAAAAAGAATTTCATAAATATCGTTCTGATACTGAGGTTAAGATAAAGTAGCTTAGAAAAAGTAACTTGAATGAAAAAAAAAAACAGAACTATTTTCTCCAAAAAAAAAAAAAAAAATAATTAACTAGACAAAACATTCAAGTTATTGGCGACAGAAAAATTAGACTACATTTCTGAATTATCAATAACATTTCTTTTAACATAGTTTCGTAATAACATAGTTTCAGTACATTTAATTATGAAATAATACTTTTCCTTTGAGATAGTAAATAAATGTTACTTTTTAAATAATCTCAATGCTCTGCAACTTTATTGATTTTCTTTTTGAGTACTGAGAATTTCTTATAAAATATTTCGTTAATCAAATACAAATGGTGGGCTTTTTTTCTGAAAATATCATGCAATGCGATGAAAATATAGTAAAAAAAAGACTTTAAATATTTAGAAACTAAAAATATCCGAGTAAAAATATTCCATTCCATCCAAAAATATTCCATTAAAAGATCTTAAATCAAATATGAATATTTTATATCATCTTGATAATTTAGTGATATTTTATCAGGAAATATACTGAATTTTACTTATAATGACTAATTTACTTCTATTTTATAATTATACTTTTTCTATCACAGAATTTTATGTCAATAACAAAGTAATGATATATGCTAATGTTATGTAGTTATTAAATTAAGTAATAGAACTTGTTAAATTATGAATCTACCTTTAAGGGTTTTGTAGAAGTATTTTATATAATATTGAAAACTGATTTAGGAATAACAGTTGCCAAGTTATTTAAAAAAAAAATACTAAGTAAAAATTAATCACCAAGGTGCCTTCGTTTCAAATATTGTAATAATTTTCCCATAAATGTATAATCTAATTAATTATTTTATGTATTTAAAGTATTGTCGCATATTTTGTGTCCCAATGCATAAATATTCTTGTATTTACCAAGATAGATTGTCTAGGAACTAAATTAGAGATTTGAAAATGCATTTTTCAGTTGAGGAAAAAAATATTTAGACATAAAATATTTTAAGAGTGTAATACACTGATGCACTTTTTTTTAATTTCCTTTAATCTTCCCAATAGGATAATTTAATCAGTTAATCAGTTTATTAAACTTTATTAAAAAAATATTAATCATATACACCTTTAAAAGTTCCCCAGGTAACACAGCCAGTTGCACAATATTGTATAATATCGTGAGATATATGATATCAAACAATATTCCACAATATAAAACAATATTGTGAATATTGATCAATTTCATACAATATTGTACAATATTTGTGTGCTACTAAGGTCAAAGTTCTTCCTTTAACAAGCTCAAAATGTATCTTGATGATCTTTGCAGGCCAAAAAAGGTTGAGGCTGAGGCTGAAGTAGTGGAAGACGATTCTTCGGATGACGGTTCCTGACATCAGATCACATTGGATATCTAAAATCCAGGTGTCCAATGTGAAGGAATAGGAATGCTTAGCTACTATTATAAACAATTAATCGGTATCGACTCTACAAGTTTGATCATCAGTCATTTGAACTTCCCGCATTGTGGATTAACTACAGACAGCTTGGATTGCTAAACTTTTTTTATGTGCTATGTACAGTGCCTCTTTCCTTTAGTCCTATATACTAAAATTAGAACGTAAAGATTCATCGAGCTCTAAGTGCTCATTTCCTGTGCTTTATATGTGAAGAATATTGTGCATGAAATGTCTTTGTAACGTATACAAAATGTGAGGTCTGAGTATTTCGTTCTGGTGCTGTGCTGGATTAACTTAAGAATGGATGTGTAAGCTTTTTCGGAATTGAAGTAACCAAAGGTAAGAGCTCCGAATGTAGATATTTTCTAGATGAACTTTTAATGAACGATCTGAATGTGACATTTTGAATATATGAACAATGGCTTCGTAAATGAGCCATCAATATTTATTTGGAGAAAAGTAAATGTAAATTTCATGTAAAGCTAACTCCTCTTAGAAAATTCAGGAATTCAAATACGTGTTTGAAAGTTGAACTTCCTTTTTTTGCCCCCATGCTATTTTAAGTTAAGAAATATCTGCATGTACATTCTCTGAAATGATATTAAAATTGAATGCTATCAGCTGTGTGTGTATGACTGTAAAAAATTACTTATTATTATTAAAAAAAATCTCTCATATGCAATGTTATTAATGGCCTCTAAGATATTATTTATTATTATTTGTTATACAAATTTGTATACAAATTTGATTTGTATTTAGCAATTCATAAATCAAATTTGTAAAACTGAAGCAAATAATCATATCTTAGTATTAGTAAGGAAAAGTTTGATATCACTTCTTTTTGTCTCTAATTTTTTTCAGTGTTCGACTCTCTGTTAATTGCATTTATTAGTTATACTTAAGATTACAGTGCGGTCTTGCTTTGGATCGCTCGAAACTTTGACCAAAGCTGAAATGGCTCGTCAAATGGACGCCATCTTGAATAATTTCAAAATAAAAAGCGTCATCTCATAAACTTGTAAATGATAATTTTGTAAACTGTCAGATTTGACTCGCTGTCTCTTTTTCAAATAAATAAATGAAATGTATAATATAGTATAGCGCATGTATTAGATACTCTAGTAGCACACAGATATTGTACAATATTGATCAATATTCGCAATATTGTTTAATATCATAAAATATCGCAAAATATTGTACAATATTGCGCCACAGGGTGTGCTACCTGGGTACTGCGATTAACGGAGAGTTACAAAAATTAATTTCTGCCTGCTTATTGTGAAATACTTATCTCTTAAAAGCAATAAAATGTGATGCCTTATTTATTTTGCTAAAGATAAGCTAAGCAAAATAACTAGGCTAGAAAGAATATCTTAGCTCTAATGTGCGACTTTCCCCCAATATCATTATTTAAGGACTCTGTGTGAAATAGTGTTCTGATCAAGAGCTTGAAGCCGGTTAACACGATTTCAATGACGTAGAATTTATAGTCAGCTATCTATGCAAACTCTTCGATTTTCATTCGTCCTGGTTACAGCAGGTTGAAACTTCATAATAATATCCAATATCCATAAACATATTGGTATTCATAAACTGTTCACAATGATCATTTCATCCTTTTCTAACCTTTATTTAAACTATTTGATAAACTATTTATATTTTAACTTAATTTGTTTTTAAACGGTTTGTTTCTAGATATTTACATAGAATTGTATTTGATACAAAGGCATTGTACTGTCCATTTTTTCATAATAAGTAGTTAGATCTTATATGCCTTTTATTTATAACTATCTTTAAGTAAAAAATAATCAAAAACTTGATATTGTAATATAAGATTGTATCATATAAGTGAAAAAACAGCTTATCATTTTATGTTTTGTCTGTTATATATTTATTATAATAAGAAGAAACCAGTTATGGAAAATTTCAATTGATACTGAAGTTTTATTTTGAAATGGAAATTTATTTCTGTTAAAAAAAATTATTTGTCGTTCTTAACAAACTAACACTGGAATAATTTTTAACACTGATGGATTAAAATTCAATTTTTAAAAAAATAAAAAGGAAATAAATTATTCTGTTTATGATCTGTAATAATAATTTATTAATAATATTCTTATCCAAATGGTATTCTTCCAACTTTCCAAACGTAAAATTCTAGGCTAAAGATAGTGATTTATAATATTATATTATATTCTTATATGCATTTAATGTTAATTTACATCCTTTTTCTGCACACATTTTTACTAACGTAATTATTGGTTCTCATCAGAGAATTTTATTTATTAAAATTTTCTTTTATTGAGCAATTAAAAATAATTATATTGGTTTTGAAAAAAAGTCTTAAATATTTTTTTACTATTATTTTTCTTTACTTTTAAAATTTAGTTCTTATTTTAAAAGAAACCTAAATAGTTAATTCGATTTCATAATTTTTTTGAAATTTTTTTTAATTAATTGACTTGTATTAAACTAAAAGAAAAAAATGTTTAGATTTTTTTAAAAAAACTCACTTTGTGTAATTCTTAAATATTACAAAATTCCATTTATATTTAAGGCTAAAAATTGAAAATGCATTTTATTTATTTCAATGAGAAAACTGCATTTTAATGATTTTCAAAATCATTTTTAAATGAGTGAGACAATAAATAAATATATTATTGGTAGATTTTTTGAAAGAATAACCTTGAGTATTCCAATTTTGATTTTAATTCTTAATTTTATATTTAATAGTTACAGTATTTGCTGAAGAATGCAAGTAAACTATTTCTCCCTTTTCCAGTAACATTAAGTATTCAATCGCTATAAAATTATACTTGAAGAAAGTTTCGAAGTGAAATGTTATACGCAAAGGTATTCTGTAATTTTTTTCTTCTTTTTTACGTCAATTATGGCAGAAATATTATTAAAGATCATGAGAACCTTTAGAATTATTTTGTTCCAAATTTCAACTATATTAAAAATAAATTACTGTTTTCTTACATAACTTTTACTGCTGTTTTGAACAGTTTATGAGAACACTGTGATCTTAGCTTTATGTATATATATATATACATTAGGAATTAGGTTAATTGAATTAGTTTTTTGATATACTGAAGCGCTCACTTTTTAGATTTTAATAATGTTATTTTCATCATTTCATTATAATTTTATATTCGCAAAATTTTTTGCGTTTCTGTCTTGTATTGAAATTGTTGCTTGTTCCAAACAATTAATCAAATGAATCAAAATCCTTGATAATATTAAATAATGTTTTCTGTATTTCAAACTTATTTTTTAAAATTTTTTGTTTCTTTTGTTTATCGAAAGGCAGATATTTGACAAATTTCTTCTGGAAAATTTTTGTAAAATTCTTTATTTAGATAATTTATTCCATCCATTATTTACAGCAGAAATAAGGAATACACACATTTTCATCACACGGAAATTTGAGATCAAAATTTGATTGCTAAGATATCCAAATATTTTTATTTGAATATATTTTATAAATATGGCAAGCTTGCTAAGCTATAATAAAAATATCTTTAAAACTGTGCAGTTCTTTCGTATGGAACATTTTTGTAAGTTATGGCATAATTTGTAACTTATATTCTATTTATCAATATAAATTTGTTGATTCATTTTTAACATTGTAAACAACTTTGTATCAAATATATTGTTCACGTCCTTTTACTTCATACGAAATGTACAGTGCTTAACAGTAATAAAAAAAATATTGTGTTTTGAATGAAGTGTATTTTTATTTGGAAAACTCACATTAGATAAAAATTATAGACCAAATCCAATAATTATTCCTGAAACACTTTCTCAAATTACAAGATCATGATAATTCATATTAAAATCCCTGAATTTAAAAATAAAAAATTGTAAGTCCCTAATTAAATTATTCCAAACGTATTATTATCAAATAAAATAGCTAAGACAGAATTGGCTTATATTCCATCTGTTACAAAAAAGTTTATTGTTTGTTGACCAATTGGATATTTGATTATTTTATTTGACCAGTTGGAAACAAAAAGAATAATGATCACATTTAAACTAATTGCGTCTGTTCATATATTTTTTTACATTCAAAATAGTTTTAATGGCTAAAAATATCATAGTGGACTGAAGCACTGAACATTTTTGACGCATTTCTTTCAGTTTTATAAAAAGTGAAATGAAATGCAATTTAAGGATACTGATTTTCATTTTTCTTTTTAAATAGGCATGAAAGAGAACAATGTTAATTTATAGTTACTATACACCTTTAAAGTGAACTTTTTAATGAGATTTAATATTTCTTTCTTATATTTGTTAAATAAAAAACAATTACAAGACATAATAAAAAAATTGATGTACAATAATACATTAAAGAAACTGGAATTCCCCCACCCCTCGTCTTTGTGATATTTAAATACTGTGTAAAGATTCGCCATATCTGAAAAGTTGTCTTACCGTTGAGCTCTGTTTTCAGTGCTTTATTTTTAAAAGTGTTTGTTAAAATATGCATCATTTTCTTGTTTATTTATGAACAC
Organism: Argiope argentata; assembly: GCA_026289955.1. NCBI lineage: Eukaryota > Metazoa > Arthropoda > Arachnida > Araneae > Araneidae > Argiope > Argiope argentata. The sequence continues at coordinate 2,511,514 of JAOUZG010044158.1, read as the reverse complement.
GAAAGGCCTTTATAAATGCTTTAAACTACTAATAGCCTGCATGATTACGAAAGAAAAGTTTGTAAAATTGTCGTCATGAAACAACAGAAATTTTCTTTAATATTACAAGAGGGACACGATAGTTTTAACACGACCCCTTTATTGTATCTTTATCAAAGAGGATGATCTATGGCATGTAAGTCCGTACTTGTTATTCCTGTCTCTACAAAAGTGAGCTAGAATAAATGGCCATCAGCCTGAGTTTTCGAAAGCAAACGCACCTACTTTATATCACACGAAATGTTTCCTTTTTTAAATTAACAGACGGTTGTCAAATTAACTTTTTGTTTTAATCTTTTTGAGATATCCTAAGTACTTTTTAAAATTTAAATGAGAATTATTGGTAAATACATTATAATTATTGAATTTTATTTCTATGCACATTACTTATGAAATGAAAAGAAATCGTATTTGAATCATTGAGAATTAATTCTTAAAAGACTGTTTTTTAATGCATAAGATTAGAAATTAATCACCCAGCTGGATCTATGTGTATAATAAACCTAGTTAACAATCCTAGTAACTTACATTAAATTATTTGCAATAAAAATATTGAATTCTACAACAAAAAAATATGCATTTTATTAAACAAAGATAAGAAATGCAAATATTGATACATATAAAGACAAGCATCCGAAATCGAATCCATTTTTTTTTCCTTCCCTAGCGTATGAAGCTGTTCACCACATCAAAAGATTTACGTCACTATGATTCACAACCAAAACATCATGTTAGAAGAAGACGACAGCTGATTTCGCATCAGTCACGTTTTTTTTTTTTTCGCGCACCCGCGTACTCGTCTGCTATTTCATTTTTATTGTGACAGGGAGCTTATTGTAGGGATGGTACTCCCATGTCTGTCTGAATTAATATGAGCGAAGCGGAAATGAAGATATAATCATTTCCTCCGTAATTATCATCTACAGTAGTCATCAAAGGTTGTATTTTAAAGCGCGTTCTACAAACTTATGTTGTGATCTGTAAAGAAATATGTATTTTTTAGAACAATGCTTCAAGGAACTACATGCAGTTTTCGAGTAAGAAGGTGAAATGTGAAAATATTTCTTTGTAGTGATGAAAGACTTTTAAAAAGCATATAATGTGGACTCATAGTGTTATTTTAACATGGATATTATTTATTTTCATTTATCGGAGTGCTCTTTGTCAAGGTAAGTTGAGAAATGTGCTGATTAAGTAAAAACTTCGAAAGTGTAATTGTAAGAAATCTTACTTGTGATCAATTTTTACCTCTGAAGTTTCTTATAATTTATTTCTTTTATGATTTGAATTCTATCGATGCTATAGACAATTAGTAGGTTTAAAATGTATTTAATAATATCTACTTGAAAAAATTGAAAATCGCATTTTTAAATCACAATTGATTGTAAATATGTGGAGCGTTTTATATTATTCTCTTTGGACAAATGGAAGTTAAGATTTCAAAATTATCAATTTATATTAAAAACTTTTGATAGAAAGATTTTATGTGAATAATCACTTACATTTTTTGCATAAATTTGATGATTCATTTGAAGTTGTTGATGTTCCATGTATGCAGGTATATGATATTTGATTATTCGGTGAGATTCATTTATTGGAAAAAAATAATAACAATCCCGAATATAAGTTTTAAGTATTTTAAGTTCTGTTCATCATATCAGAATCTTAAAACTTGTGTATTATGCAACAAAGCGTATAATTTTTCTTAAGCTTTCAATATTTCTCTTTTTTGGCTGTAAATAAACAAGCAATGCAAAAATACATCAATTGTCGATTTTAGATGATAATTAAATTTAAGTTTTTAAAGATTAATTTTATTTGAAATAAATATTACAGATATCTTAACTGTGTCCTTTACTTTAATTTTAATGGATTTCTATGAAATTAATAAAAAATAGAATAATATTAAAGTTTTAAACATTATCTTTTTAGCTATGATATAAAACTTGATCTTCCTTCCTCAATATATATGCATTGATATTTTTAAAAAATTCTCTGATGTATTTATAAATGCAAACTGAAATATTTCATTAATTTTTTTTCTTAAATTATCTGCTAAAGTAAGTAATTGTATTACATGTGAAATACTTTCTTATATAAAAAGAATTATTGTTAAATTATTATTGCAGAACTATTATTATCTGGTGTAGTATTATATTTAAGAGATAATTTTTAATAGATTATCAAATTTATTTAACTAAATTAGTATTAGTACAAAACATGTATTAAAAATCCAATTAATTTCTGTAAATGTAATTAGGAAAAATGTTATTTAAGATTATTTAATTGGGAAAAAGTGAAAGAATAAAAAATGCCTTCAAATTTTATTTTACGATTTTGAAATAAGTGACTAAAATGAAAAAAAATTCTTAGAAATTTAATCTCTTATCTGTAAGATATCTGATAAGTAAATAAGAATTAGATTATAGATTATTTAGGAAGTTATCTGTAATCTTAGTTATCTAAATTGTGAAATCAGTTGTATTAATAATCAAGTAGCTTTCTTTTAATGTATTCAAGATCTTCCCTTCTTCCCAGAAACATTCTAAACTGTTAGACCTTAATAAATATGGAATTTATATTATAACAAAATTAATTTTTTTTCTTTAATGGAAAAATTATTTAGTAAAATTACGTGTTAATAATAATAATAAAGTTCAGCTTTTTTTTTGTAAATTTTAAAGGAATTGTGAGATAATAAAATTAAGGATTTTTATGTTATCTATTTAGAAAAACTGCTTTATTATTATTTAATTGGTTCACTTTATAAAAAATGATTGAAATTTAAAATGAAGATAGTTTTAATTTTCGAGTTTGTATATTAAATCCATATCAATGTCATCATGGTGTAGCATAGTTAAATATCAGTTGCAGAATCCTTGAAATACAACTTTAGAATTTCTTATTAATATTTATATTATAAAAAAACATTGTCATTTTAGTTTTTCATTTCTAATACAAACATTTGATAATAATTATCAAAACTGTTTATTGATGAAAAGTGTAAAGCATATATTTCTTATAAATGCCTTAGTATTACTATTTGAAAAAAAAAAAAAAAATCTGAAGGCATAACAGTGGGAAAAAAATAATCCTTGATTAGTAAATCAAGAATAGTATTCAAGAATGTTTTAATTGAGGAAAAAAAAACCCTACTATATTTCAAAACAACATCTAAATGTTTGATTATTAAATAAAAAAATCATATGATGTTAAAATATCTCCATTTTTCCAGCCATTGTAACTCTTTAAAAATTAATATTTAGAGTCTGAATAATTTAATGGTATCTTAAATTTGTTTTTGAAAAGCAAGAAGTCATTTAAAAGATAAATTTATAAGTTTCAACTGTGATCCATACAGTTTATTTATTTATTTTTTCTGATATAAAAAGAATCAAAATATTCTTACTAAATCTACTATTTATGAGTAAGTTTACAAAGTAATAGACAATTAAAAATTTTATTAAACTTTATTGACAGAAGCTTAGTTAATATTAATTAAAAAATATTCTGAAAAAATTTATTTAAGTACCTCAATTTTGAATACTTGTTCTTTATGATATAAATTTATAAAACCACTCCTATCATTTTTTAAATTAGAGGTAAATAATTAATGCATTTTTTAAAGATAATGCTAAAAAAACATATATCTGTAGGAAACTTTATCAATTTAATATTTAAATGATGTGCTTTTACAAAATGAAACAATATTTTTTTAAAAATATCTCATTTTCTGCAAATCATGCCATTTATTAAAAGTGGTGATCAGAGAGTATAAATGAACAGAATAATAATTAATCAAAAATTCCTATTCATTAAATTTTAATATTATTTATAATTTTTTTTTCTCTCTTGAATGTAAATTTAAAGTAATTTTCAAACAGTTTTAAGCTCTTAAAAATTAAAGCATGTTAAAATTTTATTTTTATTTCTTAAATTTCTTTTTGAACTAACTGTTCAAAGATTGTAGGGCTTTATTGATGATTTAATTCCTTTTACTACTAATTATTTAGTTTATTATTTCTTCAAGCTATAAAATAAATGCTAATTTTCTGTATAGAATAGTTGTGAACATATAATCTAACTCTGCACATGTTTTAATTTTTCATTGAAAATCATGCATAGCTACATAATCTGAACCATTCAACTTTTTATTTCTACATTGAAACTTCTATAGCAAAATAATAAATTAGCAGTTACTATAAGTTTAATCACAAATGTGAGAAATGCAGAAAACATCCTTTAATTTTAGTATTTTTTAAATATTAATTTTTTTAAATTAATTTTTCAACCCAAATATTCTTTTCAGATAAATAATTTGATTTTCATTTCTTATATTTCTTTTTGAACTAACTGTTCAAAGATTGCAGGGCTTTATTGATGCTTTGATTCCTTTTATTACTAATTATTTTGTTTCTTATTTCTTTAAGCTATAAAATTAATGCCAATTTTCTTTGTATAGTAGTTGTGAAAATATTATCTGATTCTGCACAGGTTTTAATTTTTCAATGAAAGTCGTGCATAGCTACATAACATTAAAAAATATAGCTTTTTATTTCTACATTGAAACTTCTATTTGAAAATAATAAATTAGGAGTTACTATAAGTATAATTATAAATAAATATGAGAAATGCAGAAAAAGTCTTTTAAATTTTAATATTTTTTTAAATATTAAATTTTTTTAAATATTAAATTTTTTTAATTATTTTTTCAACCCAAAAATTCTTTCCAGATAAATAACATATTAGCTAATTATTTTATTTAAATTATGTTGTTAATAAAAAATATATAAAAATGTAAGGCAAATAAGAGTTGCTTCACAATGTAGAACTAACTTATTACTGTTCAGAAGTAATATAATGACTAATAAGATTTTGTTTGAAAAAAAAAATTTATACTCATCAGTGTTCATGAAACTATGTTCAAAATTAACTAAGAGTAAAAAATGTTGCATTCTTACAAGAAATTTAATTTTATTTATTCAGACAAATTGTATATATATCTTGTCATCTAAATTTTAAAGTATATATCTTCAAGAATAATTTTTAACTGTTGTCATTTCTTGATTTTTTTTTTGTTCATTGGTATGAAATGTTTATTTTTTTTCTCTGAGTAATAAATATGTTTCCGTTAACAAAAATACCCAAGTATGCTAATTAGCTTTTTTCTCTTTTTTCAGAACTCCCTAAACTGAACCCATTGTCTTTACCAGAATCTTTATCGATAAACTCTCGAGCAAGACTGCTATGTGTAGCTTCTTCGGGAGATCAGCCAATTGATTTTCAGTGGCTGAAAGATGGTGTACTTTTATCATACGGGAAAATTGAACAATTAGATGAATGGACATCTTCTCTTACAATTAATCCTTTGAGCTTAGAACATATTGGGAATTATACATGTAAAGCTTCCAATAGTTTTGGAACAAATTATGTTACTGCTCCCTTATTTGTAACTGGTAAGTGTGTCCAATAGTACTAATTTCTTCTCTCTTTTCAGCTGAAAAAGCTATTAAAGTGAACAATCCTTATTTGCAAATTTTTTTTACTATTATAACAGTATATATGATAAAAAAATGAGAAATTACAACATGATCAAAGTTATTTAACTAACAGCATGCAAAAAATAGAGGGTTTCTTTCTAATAAATGTACATTGTGTATTGTGTAGTAGTTTTTTTAAAATAATTATCAGTACTTTATTATCTTTAGTGCTTATTTAAATGTATTTTATACTTGTAAATCAGTTAGTTGATGCTAAGTTATAAACTTATAATATTGGGGGGGGATTAGATTTAAAAAAGCTCTTTTTTAAGTTTTTTTTTTTTATTAAAAGAAAACGTGTGTGTATGTGTTTATAATTTTAGAAGCCTAGCAGTTCCTCATATATGAAGTTATGGCTTTTTTTTTTTCATTTGTATGTTGACAGTATTTTATAAAATTGATTATTTGTAATGTGTATATGAGAAATTCCTTTTGTAATCAATCTGTTCCTTGTTTATATTAGATTGATATTCACCCTCCCATTTTTTTTTTATTTTATTTCCTTCACAACCCTCTTTTGGGAGGCAAGGTTCCTAGATTTATTTGTGTAAAATAGTTTTTTTAAGATATAAGTTCAAAATTCTTTTTTTTCCTCCTACATTTTAAATGTTTCTGTATTTTCATAAAAGTATTAAATGATTTTTTTACATGATAATTAAATAGATTTTGAATTTGGTTTTCTTGCTTCAGGCAAAAAGTTAATTCTGTTTCAATATTATAATAATTTCCTGGGTTAAAAATGTAGGTAAGAAATAATATTCATTTTTTACATATTGACTCAAAAGCAAATAATCTTTTTATTTATGCTAGTTTTTTTTACATTTTATTTTAGCAAATTTTAAGTATAAATTGTAGCATTAAATTATTTTTTAAATTTAGTTCATTTTCATTAATTGTATTTTCTTTAACACATTTTTGGAATTTTAACTTGGAATTGTTGATTCCTAGTGCTTCTTTCCTTTTCTTCATTTAGTGTAAAATAATTTTAAAATCCTCCTTGCTCCCATTAGCTTTAAGAGATTCCCAATTTTTTTAGTTATCTTGGCCAATCTGTGTGTTACCTTTTCTTATCCTTTCTGGGTGGGCTAGTGTTCTCCAGTTATCTCCATTTTTTTTTGTAGCAACTATTTACTAAAAATTTGAATAAATTAAATATTTTAATGTTGGAAGACTGGCCCAACTTCTTGTCAAAAATGATTATTTGTAAATAAAATTAAAATTAAAAATTTTCTCTCATATTTATATTAGCTTTTAAATAAAAATAAATTATGCAGTTTTTCTTAATATATTATATTTTATTCTGAAGTTTTTATAAATTTTATTTTTAAATAGGTATGGTTTTCTCAAAGTAAATTATTTATTTTAAAAAATCTATTTATTTTTACAGCTCCCCCACGATTTGTTATAGAGCCTACTAATCTGCAAATTCGAGCAGGAAAGAGTGCAATTCTACATTGTAGTGCAGAAGGCTCCCCTAAAGTAAAGATTTCTTGGAAGAGAAAGTCTGGTAATAGTTTCAGATCACTGAATTTAAATATATATATATTTAATCAAATTTAAAGTTTCCAGTGAACAAAATCCAGTTTCTAACAAATTTTATAAATTTAGTATATTTGTTTCTTTTGTTAGATTAAAACCTTTGTTAGATATTTTTCATCACATTTAGGGAATTTGATCTTAGTAAAAGTTATATTTACAATTATCTTTTTGTGTTAAAATTTTGTATTCATTCTGAATGTTATCTTAATTTTTATATAAATTAAGATAAAAAAAATATTTCATTTATTTCAAATGGAAAAAAAAGGCTATGTTTGCTAAGAAAAGTTGTGTTATTTTTCATGTTATTGAATATTATGTCATTTCATGCCAATTCATATTATATTGAAATTTTTTAAAAAAAACTGTATTACACGAAGAATTTGAAACTGATGTTAACATTTGAATTTATATATGAAATATATATATATATACAGTGTATTTCCCAAAAGTGGATTAAGCAGCTATATCCTTAATTATTGCAGTTAGATATACACTACCAGTTGCAAAGTTATAAATGAATAATGTAGCTAATATATGAAAATGTTTTATCTTCAGTTAAGTATAACATTAAAAAGTTACAAAGATTAAATCAATAAAGATACAAAGTTTCATGCTTCTTTCTGTAAAAATTTTTCTTATATAGAAAGGCAAATTTTTTGAAATATATAATTTTTTTATTCCTTCTTTCATTTTGTAAATCAAATCTTGTATTGTAATTTTCAGGAATAGTATACAGATAACAGACGATTATTAAATAAATAGAATCAGAAAACAACTCATCTTTGACATCTGTACAAAGTTGTCTTCTTTAAATAATATTTATTTTTTGTGATGTGTTTCATTTTTTGGGATATTAAGTTGGGATTCTCAAATTTGACTGCAAAAATGTACAGAATCATAAAGAATATATGCAATGAATTTATTAGTAACTATTTAATATATAAAGAAACAAAATGGGAATAATCAACAATCTTCTAAAAATGCATGACATATTTGTATATCATTGCTATTAATTATGAAAAGAAGGATGATATTTCATCTGCAGTCAGTCCTAATTGTAAAGTTCTTGATTTCAATTATGTATTTGTCCTGTTATTCTGTTGTATTGTTTGAACTGTTACAACCTTTCATGGACTTAATGATTGCTATATGGGTCCTAGTAATAAGATTAAAATATGTTCTACACTGTCATTTTTGAAATGCTCACATCTCAGCCAACTGTTTGTATTCCATCTTGAGGGTAATTTGGAAAATAAACCAAAATGTCCACCTCTATCATTTGTATAATTCTTTATCTTGCACCCAATATGCTGCCTGGTTCTGATCCCTCTTTCTAAAAGGATGATGAGAAAAATAATTAGAAAGTGTAACTGAACAATCAGATTCTTATGCATTATAAATGTAGTGCATATTGTATTCCATTGTTTAAAAGTATTCATTTGTTATAACCATAATTTTAATATATTAAATGCAGAATGATCAAATATTAAAACCATTGATTAAATACATATTGTGGCCAAAAAGACAATGAAAATAACATTTATATTCATCTATACTTTGGCTGGCATTAGAGTACTTACAGTATAAATTGTCAGAGTTTCCAAATGCTCCATGTCATTCTTTTTGAAAGTAAACAGTTGTCATCAAGGAATATTTTTTTTTTATTTTTCAACCATCCATTTTATTCTCTGAGGTATCTTAAATTTTCAGTTTTTGTAGTTTCTCTTTGTTTTTTGTAAAATTGAAATATTAACTGCCATTATGATGATTGCATGTTATATTATTAAATAGATATTTGCTTATAACAATTTTTTGGCTTGGAATAAACTTGTAATTCTGAAATAATTTTATCTATCTTAATTTATGAGTGATCACTCAAAATTTAAAAGCATATCTTTTAATTTGAAGTATATAACTATGTTATTTAGAGAAAAAGAAGCTAGTTACTTCTTTTTGCATTTTGAGTGTTGCTTGCATTCCAGTTTAGATTGGTTTTAATCATAGAAGTTTGCTATATTTGCTTCACAAAATTGATATTTGTATGGAATATGTCAATGATAGTTATGGATTATTAGATTTTTTTTATGAATAAACCAGGCTACAAGAGAGGTGTTGAGAAATAAAATGCTAAATTTTTGCTATTGATAATATAAAAAAAATTCTTTTGATGTATTCATGATTTTAATAATCATACCATCATTCTTCTTTAAACATTATTTATTGTCTGAAGATCTAGGAATATAATTGGTTGAAAAGATTGCTTATCATTTTATCTTACTCATGTAATTCTTTAATTACTTTTCTAGGACCTCAAAATATTTAATAATAGGATTTTTTTTCCTTTGTGTATAGAATCTCAGCAAAATCTCGTAAGTGTCCTTTCTGGGGACAATTTTCGTGTATATGAAAATGGAAGTTTATTAATATCAAATGCACAAAAATCGAAAAGTGGGACATATGAGTGCGAGGCATTTAATGGCATTGGAAGTGGATTGCAAAAACGAATAGAGCTAATTGTATTTGGTATGTATACTTTTACTAAATTTATCTTATATTTTTTTCTTACATTCTCAACTGTGATTTATAAAATTATAAGATTTTCCTCTGCTTTGATAAATATACCTCATTATATTCCCTTATTGATGATGATGTCGTGTCCGCTTTTTACTGCGGAAAGAGGGGTGCAGTAGCTTCTGAGGGTATGAACCCCTGAGCACCCGAGGGCAGAAGTCTGACTTCTAGCTCATATGAAGATGAAACACACACACATACGATTGCACTGCCCCTTTTTACAGGGGGGGCACATTCATCCATCTCACAGATAGCACACAAAGGAACAATCATGCCCGAACCGGGACTCGAACCCGGAACCTCCAGAACACGAGGCAGACGCGCTACCTCTGTGTCAGCAAGCCGGCCCCTTATTAGTTCTGTTTAATTATTTGATAAATCAGAAAAGTGGTGAATTATACTTGTATTTTAGTAAGTATTTAATGTATCTTTAGAGATTAGAATGATGGGTTTTAGCAATTTCTGTCTGAAGCCAACAGTTTGCAGTTTAAACTTATATAAATTACTGAAAATTTTAAATCCCATGATTTTTATTTTTTCAACCATTTAGACATTGATTAGATGATATCCTCTTTGTTAGCTGTTTTTTCATTTTGAATTAGCTAAAAGTTTATTAAGCATTTAGGATGCTTATAGATTCCATATAATTTGTTTACTGAAGTGTTATATCACTGAATAATGGTTTCCATTTTTTTAATGTAAAAAAGTAGTAATTTGCATGTACAGTGCACAAGGAATTCAACAAATTCTCATTAATTTATCATTATTGTTAATATTTCTTTCATTTTGACTTTTAATATAAACATATTATAAAAATTACTTTATAAAGACAAAAATCTAACAGAATCATTAACAGCAAAAGCAGAGTTTCTAAAAGATATTTTACCAAAAATGCATTGATTGGACTGCAGATCATTTATTCTCTTTTCATCAAAAAAGTTAGGTATATCAGAATAAAATTAAACTTGAGTTGATCAAAATAAGTGGTGAGGCTGACAAAAAATGAAACTTTCTAAAAGTTGACCATTTAAAACTATTATTATAATGATTCATAGGCATATGAATTCAAAAAATCGTTTGAAGTTTAAAGTTATGGAAATTTTTGAATTTCGTATATTTTGTTTTATTTGCTTCAGTTTTCTTGTTGTACCTGTGAGTGGGTGCATGATGTGGAATCTTATTTTCCTCAGTGAAAATTTGATTCAACTTTATTACATTTAAATCAAATTCAACAAATATTACTTGATATTCGAAAAAAATTACAAATTTGAAATTGGGGGGGGGGAATTAGCAAACTTGAAAATCTGCAAGTAGTAAAACTCTTTCAATAGTGTGTTGTTGAGGTTTATTTAAATATTAAAAAGATTATTGAAACTTTAAAAACTTTTAACTATTTTTTTCAAACAGTTTTTGTTTGTATAATGTACAATATGATAATGATAATAATTGTAAGAAAAAAATAATAACTGAAATGATAATATTTTTAATACCAGTTCCTTTTTAAGCATAATTAATATGAAAAATTAATATTTGATTGGCTCAGAGCTATTATAATAAGAACTATTATTATTATATTAATAGTTATTATTACAACTATTACTATACAAATCTTTAATTAGTTGCAAAAACACTGAAAAGGAATATCTTTTTAAAATTATTTTTAGGTGGTTGCCTTTTCTTTACCCAAATATTTTATTACCATGTGTCATTATTATAATGCTCTATGTAAATATTTTATTAGTTGCAAGTGGCATGAAACAAATAACATCTACTGCTTCAAATTATTTTTAGATAGTTGCTTTTTTATTTTTTGTGAATATATATATCTATATACTTATCAGCCTATAACAATGTTTTTATTTCAAAAAATGTCATATTTCATTGTATTTTTCATACAAATACAATATAAGCCTAGTTTTTTTTAATTGGTGGTTTTATCAAATTTTATTTTTTGAAATTAACTTTTTCGAGCTTTAAAAACATAAAATAACTAATTCTATATTTTTTTTAAAATTTATTAGAAATACACAATGCTAATACATATTTTAACATATATATGCTTATATGTATACCAATTTTAGATTGGAGACTTATGCTCGTTTTAAAACTTTATATAGCTCTTTATAAAAGGCTAGGATGTCTCGCTGAAATGAATGAATTCTTAATTAGATTTTTAGCTTTATTAGGGAATAATTATCTCATTTTGTAAATTTTTAAATATTAATGTACAAAGCAAGCATTATGATTTGCTTTAATAGTTAAAGCAAATATAGTTTTTTGTTTAATAGCAGAAATAATTTTCATTTTTAAAGTGACTAGCATTTAAATTGTATATAAACTTTTTTTATATCGACCAATCAAATAATTAATCGAAAAATTATAAAATAGAAGTTATTTTTAAATGCCCCTGAACATAAATGCACCTTTCCTTGAGCTTAAACTTTGGCAATTTAATGAGGTTTGGATTGAGTGTTTTATATCAATTTATTGTAATGTGTTTTGCAATATTCTAAAGAATGATTGTCCATTTTAAAGTTCTAGTTTTAATATTAACAAAGATGGTTGTTACTTAATTTTACCTTAACACTATTACATATTTGGCTGTAGATATATATGTAATTGTATTATAAATATTGATGCATCTTATCTTATGCTATAGCTTAAAAATTTCCTTTTAAATTAAAGAACATTGCAAAATATATCTACTGAACTACTGTGTGATATGCTATCACATAGATCATGGTAAAATATTTCTTTTCTATCATTTGAATCTTGTGTATTAATGAGTCATTATAGAAGTTGAAAAACAATATTAAAGTTTCTTTTTCACATTATTTATTTGTTTATTTATTTATTTTACACTCAGAATCTCCCATTGTTGAGCGAATTGTTGACCATGTCATTGTTGAACGAGGTCAGACTGCTTATTTGTCTTGTTTGGCAAGAGGTGATCCACCATTGTCATTTGAGTGGCTGAGAGATCACAGATCATTAAGCGATAGACCTGGAGTATCTGAAAGGTAAAGAGTTTTTGCTTGAAAAAAAAAAGGCGTTTATTATATTATTATTTTTTAAATTTTGATGGCCAGTACCTCTTATTTAGAAATGTTTATCCCTCTTTTTTTTCTTCCAGGATATCATTTTCTGAATTGCCTAGCTTAGAAAATACACAATTTACTATTGCCATAATTAACACCAAGCCGAGTGATGAAGGTTTATATTCCTGCTTAGCAAGAAATGAGTTTGGTTCTGATGAGAAAGATGTTCGACTTATGCTTGTTGGTAAGAGAAATTATGTATTACTTTATTGTAATATGGAATTGTTTAGTTCAGTTGCTATAGCACAAAGTAAGCTACTAAGTTTACGTATAGAATTCTTTGATGTAATATGTTATGAATATGCATCTTATAGTACTTAAATAATTGCACCAGGCTAATTTCATTTTGTTTGAAACTTACATTAAAACTGATTTGTTCCTCCTTTTAAATTCAACTTAGACTATAATTTAAAAATGTACTTAAATATTTTAAATCCTTGGGGGGGGGGAAATTTCCAGATTTTTTTTCTTTTACATCCCCTTCTCTTCCCCATCTTCATAGTTATTGAATCAATTTTGATCAATCATCATAGATATAAAATCAATCAATATCTAATCATATAAAAAAACACAACCGAGATCTATTGCCATGTAGATTTTGAAGCAATATTCAGTAATAAGTTTGGATGCCTGAATTTTGCAAATAGTTATCAGCCAGGTTTGAAATTACTTAAAAATTAGCATATTTTCATCTTTAAAAATTCTTCTGCAAGTGTTTCTCCCCCCCCTTTTATGGAACAATTAAGACCTCTGTCAAATTCAGAATTACTAATATTTTCTTTGTATCAATTGATCACAACATTTATGATTTTTGCCGAAACAGTGAAAATGGTCCCAGAAATGTTGAGCCTCATAAAGAAAACATTAACCATTTTAGTGCGGTGAAGCGCTATTGCACTTCACTTGCCGTAAAGGTAAATATTTTTCAGCACTGAACAGTTAATTGTATCGATTGATCACAATATGTTAGTTGTACATCTAAATTCAAATAATATATGTTTAATGTTGGTGTTATCAATATAGATATACCATACAATACATATATCTTAAGATTTCAAATTTAATGCAAGAATCAAAAATAAAACATTGATTTGAGGACTTTAAAAAATATATATATTTAGTGACTTTTTGATATGATCTGAATAATTCTTTCATTGAATACAGTAAAATAGAATATGCGTTATTTATTATAAGTACTTAATATTTTTCTGCAATTTATTGGATATATTATTGTCTTTTGAAAAATGTTACTTGATTTTAACCATTTTTTTTATTATTGTGTACATAATTAATGGATTATTATTGATATTTGAACAACAGATAACTGTATTATTTTAACTTCATTTTTAAAGAATGAATTACAAACTTTCATGATTATCTTTTTAAAATAAGTTTATAACAGCTATGAGACAGTGTGAGAAAATCGAGTCTGTAAATTTGTGAAAGGTAACTGTATTTATTTGCTTTCAGTTTCCTTGCTTACTTGAATATTTTTTATTGAGTTGAATTATTTAGTTGGCATTTTAATTATTTAGTTATAAAAAGATTTTTTTAAAAAAGAAGAATTGTAGATGAAAGGAACATGCTTTGTGAGGTTAACAAACCTAATATGAAGAATATAAAAGTCAATAATTATAAATTGAAACTTTACTCTTAAAACGGGGGACATTTCATGTAATTATATAATGGAATGAGTTGAAATCAAATTCAGAACATTTTGTCACAACTAATGCTGCAATTTATAATCTTATTTGCATTATAGAATTTTGTATTTTAAATGTAAAATCATTTTTATCCAATATTTTGATCATTGTTGAGCCTATTAGCAATTTATAATTATAAAGAGTATTGTATTGTATTTGTATTTTAGACTGAAAATTTTATTTTGTTAGTAAATGAAAGCTATTAAGATTCATTTTTAAGTCAGTTTCCAATATTTACATTTTCTCATCTCTCCCTCCTATCACTCCTGTCTTCTAGATATTCTGCTATTGTTTTTACATGAAAGTGACATTAACTTGTCCATATTATAAGATAGATGTATGGTTATAAAGTTGAATATTTTGATGGCTCTGTATCAAAATTCTAATTTTATTATTTAAAAGTTTTATACTTTGAGAAAATTGTGATATATGAATGAAATTGATAAGTAGTGTCTGAGTAAAAAGAAATAAAAGAAAGGCTTTCTCTAAGCATTAAATTTGTGGCAATAAGTATCGATAGATCCCCCTTCTCCCCCTCTTCTTACAGCATATGAAAAAATGGTTGAGGGATTTCATTGATCAGATTGAATGTACAAATCCAACTGTCATTGAATTTTCAATAGCTGTTTTTTTACTCTATTTTAATACATATGTAGAATCAAGTTTAATAACAATAAACATTTTGTTTTTGATGTGTAAGATAAGAATTCTTTTTTAATTTAATTATTTCTGTATTCAATATACAAAAATGTTTTTTTTCCTTGATAATTAAAATAAGGTGAAAGGAGACATTATAAAAAAATTCTCTTATGTTTAGAATAAGCTTATTTTATTGCCATTTCTCTGAATTTATAAAGTATACTTAGTTCAGGGTGTTTTCTTACTCATTTGAAATTCTTTTATGTATTAATTTTGTGTTTGATTTTACAGAACGACCAAAGCCTCCTCAGTCTGTTGAGGTAGTTGATATTTGGAGTAGTAGTGTTCGTATTAAATGGCGTCCTGCTGACAATGGAAATAGTCCTATCCTTAGTTACACTGTAGAATACTGGAGAAATCCAGGTATATATTTTGTAAAACATATCTACAATTTACGCATTTTTTTTATGTATGAATTTATTTTGTGTGTTGCATGAGTTTTAGAATATATTTTTTTTATGATTTTCAAATTAAATTTACATTAAATTATTTGCATACATATGTATAATATTTGTAAAACTGGGATGTTATTATCTCATGTCATTTAAAAATATTCATATGATGATGTATTGTTGAATGTTAAAGCTCCTAAATGCCAATCAAATTTACCATCCCTGATTGAAGTATCAAGTGTTATTGTCAGTTAAAAGTTTTTATTAAATCATATAATTGGTCTAAATGTATCATTTTATTCAATAATTTTCATCAAATAAAGTGAAAATTTCATAAATTTTAAAGTGTTCCATAATATTTAGAACAATGTTTTTAGATTATACTGTTTTGTCCATAAAATTATAATTATGAATTTTTTATTTATTTGTTTGCAATAAAGATAAACATTAAGCATGGTAAACTAAATATTTTTTCAAAATATCCAAAGCTAATTCTTTATCATTCTTTTAATAATGATTAAATTTTGTACTCTGGCAATATATATGGAATCCCAAACAAGTATACTTAACCCTCCCCCTCTATTTTTACTATTTCTATTTGTATTTTACTATTTGCAGTCTATGCATATTTACATTTTTCCCCTGCTCAATATTTGTCTTCATGCAGTCAAAAAATGTTGTATTTATTTTCAAGTGTAAAATTAAGTTTTTGCTATACTGTTGGTTTTCATTTATGTATTTCTTAGCAAAGCATAGATGTTACTTTTTCCTCACAAAGAATCTGTCATTTTTGGTATGATTCTGTATAGTTGGATTGTTATACTAAATTATTGCATCTGTTTAGCAAATGAGTTGTCAGAAAAATTCAATCTACAATTTCATTTCTCAAATGGATTTAATAAATTGATATATGTTAATTTAAGGCTCAGTGATACCACTTCATTTTATTCTTTAAATTAAAACTGTACAAATTTAAAACTCTTTTTTTATTTCAAATAATCTTAAAAATTGCTCATTATTCATTTAGGAGGTCATTGGAACATAACTGTTTCAAGTTCCTCTACAACAGCCATTCTAAGAAGTTTGAAACCTTTTACAACTTACAGTTTTCATATTTGGGCTAGTAATAGTGTTGGGGATAGTGACCCTTCTCAACAAAATCATTTTACAACTGCCAAAGAAGGTATTGCATGATATTTTGCAATTGTTTATTTTTTAGCTTATGATTTTCTATGAAAAAATTGCTCTTTCTGATCTGCAATTGTTTTTAGTTAACATTTTTTTATTGATCAATTTTAATTCAGTTTAATAAAAAAACATCTTTGAATTACTTTCATTTGCTTTCACTATAAAATTCTGTTATTAAACTAATAGATTTAATCTAGTCTTTAAACATTAAATCAGAGTGATTTAAGTTAATATTAAAAAATATAGACATATTTATCATTTTCTTTAATATACAATATTTTTTTATGATTTCTTAGACATGAATTTCAGTTTAGTTTTAAAAGTTTTATAAAGTGCTTCTGGAGCATTTTATAATTTTGAATGAGGCATTTTTTTTTGTGGCTTATTAAATGTTTTTTCCCATTTTGATGAATATTTATGAAAACAAATCTTAAAAAAAACTTTAATATTTTAATAAATTCTACAAAATAAATGGTGGCTCATACGGACATTTCTAACGATTGCTGATATTTAAATCATATTAAATTCTTTATGACATACAAAACTTTTAATGCATAATTTTTTTCATATAATCTTACTTGAGAAAGCAGTCGTAGTTCATTTAATCTTAATTAGAAATTTTTTTGTCGATATTAATCTGTTGATGTAAATTTTTAATATGGATTATTTAAATTATTTGTTTACAGATTTTTTTTATTGCACATAAAAAATTTTACAATACATTTTGCCTTTATATAATTTTAGAACCCTCTGCTACACCTGTTAATGTTAAAGTAGAAGATAAAGGATCGAAGTTTGTTAGACTATCTTGGGAGGTAAATGATGCTGTATATTAAAGGATATTTGTATTTGTGTATTTTTCATTTATATTCAAAATATAAAATGGCATTATATTAGATTAATTAGCTTGAGATTAATATTTGTTAATACGAGCAATCTTTATATATTATTTCTTTAGTGACTGTACTTTTGCATTGAAGATTTTTTATTAAATATATTTTATTAAATCTTTCTAAATTCTAAAGTTCCACAACTTAGCATAAATTGCAAATGTACTTAAAGTATGAGTATCAATAAAAATTTTAAACAAAATAACATCATTTCCCATAATCTGTGATATAATTTTGGATGATATAATTAAGATTATTTAAAACTTGTAATGAAACAATAATTATTTCATTAATTATTTATGAAGATTAACATTCTGTTTTTTTTTTAATTCTGTACATGTCATTATTTTGTAAGCAAATTAAATTTTGGGAGCTTTTACAGAAATAAATTTCATGTTTGCTTTTGGTACGATTTTATTTAAATATTTTTGAAAAATTCAAGATAGCAAATAAAGAAATAAATATAAATAAATTTGTAATGGTGTAAAAATAAACTAAAAATAAAATTGTCTTGAGAAAGATTTTTACTAAGATTATTTAAAACTTGCAATAAAACATTTATTTCATTGATTATTTATAAAGATTAACATAATGTTGTTTTTTTTTTAATTCTGTACATACCATTATTTTGTAATCAATTTATCCTAATAAATAATATATTATTGTTTTTAAAAAATCTTTTCATATTCAACAATATTTTTAATCAAGGATAGAAATTTTTTATTCAACTTGTATCTTGAAAATCATCAATTTTCTTTTGATCTCTGTTGATCTTCTTTACTTGCATCTTCTTTTTGCTGTTAGTTTGACCATGTGCTAAGAATCACTAGTCCTATTTGATATTCATATCTTTTGTATATTCCCATCATTTATGCTACTTTTTTTTCTTTCATTTCTTAAGATTTCCTCTGTATTATAATGTATTAAAACGTAAAGTTCAAGCTAACATTTTTTAAAAATTTCTCAAGTAAAAAAAGGGTAAAGTGTACAACTGCATTTTAAGTAGTCCTAGTATCATCGATGAAGTGGAAGGAAATAATTTCAGTAATTTTTATAAAGTTGACAAATAATTAGAGCAAATAAGGAATAGGGTTTATATAAACAAATCTATTTTTGGTTGCATTTTTGGGGCAACCATTCTTTGTTAACATAGTAAAAACCACTGTAATTATTAGAATTTCAGTATTTTATTTAGAGAATGATTATCTTTTACATAAAGCAGTAACAAGTTATACTATCCTGTTGGATAAGCGTTAAACCAAAGAAAATAATGCTAGCAATTAGTTTTCATTTGATATTTATTTGAATCATAAAGAATACAAATAGAATACTTCATATTATTAATAATATATACTGTAAAATGTATACTCTCTTTCTCTTTTTTTTTTTTTTCTTTCTTTCAATTATTTTTATCAATGTGATTTCCACTGATCTACTCTTAACTTCCATATGCATCACTATTAATATAAACCTTTGAATGTTTAAGTGTAGTGTAATACTATAATTTATACTTGAGTATAAATTATGGTTTATTTATATTCAAAATATGGATTATTTCCGTACTTTTTTTAAATGAAAATATTTTCATATGTAGTAACTGATTTGTCAAAATACAGTTGAAAATTTCTTCTTTATTAGCCTCCACCTCAAACAGAATGGAATGGAGAATTACTTGGTTTCTATGTTGGTTACAAGCAAAGGACATCAGATCTGCCTTATACTTTCAACACTGTTGAAGCTGATGAAACAAATTCTTATCATTATATGCTGAGAGGTTTACGCCCTGGCACTGAGTATTTAATAACTGTTCGTGCATTTAATGAAGTAGGAAATGGCCCGTCTAGTGAAGACATTTTGATCCAAACACATGATAAAGGTTTGCTCTGTTCTTATGCTATATATATGTATTCTTTTTATTTATTATTTTTTGTAATAGTGTGTTTTTTTATTTCATGTTTAATGAAATAGTTCATTGTAGCAAAAGTATTTAATGCTTGTGGTAAAATATTTGTTATAACCGTGGGGTAAAATAATTTCTGTGACATATTTTTTTAATGTCATTGAGAATAGTTCAGCATAGTAATAACCACAACATCACTACAGTTGCTCATGTGATTAGAAATAATTAAATTAGAACTGCTGGATTTCAGAGAAAGATCCTTAGGAATTTGTCCGTTTTGCATGATATATGTTTGGCTTAGCTACAAAATATTCCTTAAACCTTCATTCTAAATGTGAATTAAAATAACAAAAGAGACAATGCATGTGTTTTCATCGCTCCCATATTGCAATGACATAAAAGGATAATTTAATTAAAGTTATTTAAGTCAGAAAAAAAATTGATAGGGTAATAAGTTTTAAATAAATTTACTACAAAATAATTTTTTATTTTAATGTATATGTTGAAGATAAGTTTTTGTTTATTTTTATTAGTTATTTTAGAAATAATACATCAACTCTTTAATTTTTGAATTTATATAGTATATTATTTGTAAGTTTAAAGGTTATATTACTCTATCTCTTGGAATCTGCAAGAATAGTTTGCTTCTGCTCTATTGGATGGTAGGAATGTTTTCTCATATTTTTTTTCTTCCTTCTCAGGATTTACATAAATGAGTGATTCCATTACAAATCGAATACTATTTCAATTTTGATCGTCTGGGATATTAATAAATATATTTTATTGTATTTCATCCCACTTTAAGCATTAGCACCACTAAACTGGGTTCTTTGTACATTTAAAATACTTTCTTCTGATTCTGAAGGAAACCTGCTTGAAACCATTGTTACAAATATAGATGGGTTTTTCTTTTAAGATACTGGCTTTCAATGCTACTGATCCTACTTTGGAGATGAATTTACTTTCTAACTAACAGTTCCTATACAGATAGCCAATAAAATAATTAAATATAGTTTATGGTGTATCACATTTGTCAGTGGATACATTAATGTCATTTTTATCACTAGGGGGCATGGATCCTTTCTTCCATCCAAGTTAAAGGAAGAAATAATTTCAAGTTGGTGTGGAAGAAAAAGTTTAGAAATTTGACACATACTAGCCATAGAATAACTAGGATTTAGAGAATGATCCAAATTATTTCATGATAAAGTGATGCTCAGAAGTGCAAAATATGGTCAATTCACTTTTGTTAGAAATTATTTTTACAGTAACTACCTATCAAAATTCAATAAATATTAGAGAACATTCAACTCTTGTAATTTAAAGAGATGATGTTGGAGCCAACTGCACCTTACAAATAATGCCTATACTTGTAATTGCTATTTTAAAACATCCCATTACTAATTCTGATGAATCAGAATTTCTCAACGAATTCAAACTTGCAACAAGAAGTAAAAAATCTGCAAGCTGTTGTTAAAATAATTCATATCACCAATGCATAAAAAGTCCAAAGCCAACAGCATCAAATTTGCATTAGTATCATTAAAAACTTGTTCTATGATGCAATGATATATTCAGAACTCCCTCCCCCAGAAAAAATAATCAGCAGTAACATTTGTCTTGCCTTTGATTTTACATCATTTTTTTTATTTGCAATCAGAAAACCAATATTACTGTTCTTGTTGCCACTGGTTGTGATAATATAATCCTTCCTACAAATAAAACTAACAAATTATTTACTTCTATGCAAATCTTCACTGCGACAAATATTACACTAATTCAGATGTGCAAGCAAAAATTGTCATTCGATCTTAATTTAAGGAATGAATTTAACTTTTCAATTTTTTTTATTTGTTATATATGGAGGCTGATATTGTGCTAGTTCTTTTTGATATTTTGATATAAAACTTGATTTTAAGAAATTATAACTTATGTAATAATTGTTTTAAACTGAATTGTCATTGTGTTTTCAGAAATTATTTTTTTTAATTTAAAATTCCTGTCTGATAAAGATTTTACTAAATTACTACATTATTTTCCCCAGTATTTTAAAACTGTTTTGTGCAAGCCAAGTAATCAATATAATTTGGTTCTCTATATTAACATTTTTTAATTTTTTTGTGTGTGTCCAAAATCTTATTGCATGGTTCCTGGCAAGTAAAAAATTGCTTCAAAATGGAATCTGAGTACCTATTTAATTTAGACTACATGTACTCATCCAGCAGGATCTTTTTCACCCCATTAAAAAGAAAGAAAGCAACAATTGGCAATCTTTTTATGATTTTAAATGCCCAAATTAAAATTATTATTAATGCCCAAATTAAAAATGATAAATATGCAAATTCAGCAATCTTTATTTCATTTGTGAATTATATGACTCAAAAATATTTATTTTCTCACATTTTACCTTGAAAAACTTTTTTCCATTTATTTCCAAATACTTTAATAAAACTGCAATTTGGTCTCGTCAAAAACATTTGATGCAGTTTGGTTTGTGTAAGGCATGTAGCTCAGTTCAAAGATTTATTAACAAAGTAACTCTAATATTAAGAGTATTGAAGAACATACTGCTCATTTGTATGCTCTTTTGAAAACTTGATTTAACCCTCAAAATATATTTTTAGAATGTATAATTTATAACCTTTTGTTTCACTTATTTGTGAAAAGTATTGAGTCATTAAAATGAAGTAATTAAAAACATTGTTAATAGGAAAAGGGCATGCATAATTGTTCTCATGTTTTTGATTTCCTTTATTCTAACTGAATTGAGTTTCTAAATTTAATTTTGTAAAAGGGTTAGCTAATTGTTATTTACAAAATCCATTTCTTTTAGAATCTTTACCTCATCCAACACTACTTATACAAGATATTGGCTCCACCTTCATTCAAGTGAAATGGAATACAGTTGATGAATTCAAATCATCAATATCAGGTAATTTATTTGCTACAGTACTTTTTACCAACAAAGTTTGTTAATTTGTTGTTTTTTAAAGGAGGTTCTGCAATTCCAGCAAAGAATCGGGTTCAACATAAAACTTCATATATCTGGTGATAATATATCTGTATGAATCCTTAATTAGTTATATAATTATTTCCTTAAATATAAATGAGGACATTTTAGAGAAGATCTTAAAGAGTTAAGGTTAGAGACTTTAAAGTTCTCTAAAATTTCTTCCTTCATTTTCATCCAGATTTCCTCATTATGCTACTAAATCGCATTTGGATTATAGCAATTAATAACTGTTGCAATAATCCCAGTATGCTTTATAAAGGTGTGTTGGAGTAGTCGAGAAAGATTTATGTGCACACCAACTTGTAACAGTAGACATTTTAATTTAGGAATAACCACATTTTTATTTTTCACATGTACAAGTAGTTATCAAAATAATTGAAACAACTGAAACTAATGCAAAAATCTGAATAAATAAGGTATATTGCATCTTGGATTCACTTGGAAATCAATTCATACAAGTGCAGAATACTATTTAAAAGAATATTGTACTATTCTTCATGCAGGTAAAAGTTCTGTGGGAGATGCCAATGATGGATATTGATTTCATTAAAGGCTTTTAAAAAATAGAAATAAACCGTATTTCTATTTTTAGATCGTCAATAGACCATAATGATTTAGATTTGTGGACTGTGCTGGCCAAGGTAGAAGTTCCACATCATCCTCATGTTCATCAAGTTGCAAATAGACAAGTCTTATTGCATAAATTACTCATTATTGTTCTAAAACATTTCATACAGATTCACTAGCATATTTGACTGTTGGACAATCACTACCATTTACTTATTCTTCTCCAAATATTTAGCTTTCCTGTAGTAAGATAAATCATCTGACTGGGATACTATCTAACTTATCACTCACCAGGTTTTATAATTATAGCATCAATATAGATAAAGGTCTTGAGAATTGCTTGCTGCCATATATGTTCTGTTTATGAAAATGCCCCCTTACTTTATTTATCGAAACTGAAGAATCCAGCTGTTGTTGTTTTGGCTATCATTTTCTTTTTAGGCTTTACAGTTCACTTCAATATCCATCGGTCTTTTTTCTTTAGTTCCTCCTCCCATCTGCTATATTATTTTGTTAACCTTGTTTTGCCCTGCTACATGTGCACTGTCAGGCTTTAGAAATCATACCTCAAGAAATGCCTGAATGCTGGAATGTTTTGGCTACATTTGCTTTAGCTGACCAGCCTCTTACAGTCTGATCTTTTCAAAAATCTCTGAGATCTGGTATTCTATACTTTTGATAAAACTCTTAAGACTTATATAACATTACTAAAGATATCTTGTACTATTATAATTTATAATTTTTGTATTAAAAACAAAGAAATTGAAAACTAGGATTATATTTTAATGCTTACAATCTCATTTTTAAATGTCACTTTTATTCACAGATGTTCATTATTATTTCATAACTACTTGTATACATGTATATGCATACACACACACATTTTTAAATTTGAAAAATATTTGGTACAATCATGTCTACATGTGCGTCTTTCAATATACAATCTAGATTAGTGATGTATTTGTAATTCAAAATTTCAGATAAATGGCTTGGTAGGAAAAACAATGAAATCTATTTGTAATGCTATGGAAGTTATTTACATTAAAGTTATTCTGTTTCAAGCTTTTGGTATTTATTTCATTAAGGTTTATATGAAAATTATAATATATTCTACAATAAAACTGAAAAGTATGTTTATATTTTATATAATTAGCTATATAGACTATGTTTAAAAGAGTGTAATTATTGGTTTATTTATATATATTTTATTATTTTAGGCTATACCATTCACTATCGTAAAAATGGAAATAAATGGAATGAAATATCCATTCCAGATGCTTATCAGCATGCTTATACACTCACTAATTTAGATTCAGGTGTGCCTTATCAGATTTATGTGACATCTCATGGCTATACTGGAGTGAGTGAACCTAGTGAAATCGCCACTATTCGTACTTCTCCTGAAGCAATTTGTAAGTATTCCATTGTTTAGTTCTTGAGATGCTGAGAACATGATTTTGTTCTGTATTGTAGAAACAAATTCTTTCATTTTTCTCTAAACATGTGCGATTTTAGTTATCAAATATATTATAATGGAATTAATTTTATTGCAGTTCAACCTACTCCCCCATCTTCCCAAGTTCAACCTGCTTCTGTTGATGATGTAACCCAGATTTTATATATAGTTGTTCCTGTCGCAGTGGCCACTGTTATTATTGTGATTGTAATTGTGTCAGCTTGTGTTTATGTATATTCTAAAAGACCTTTGCCACCATTACATACTTATGGAGGTGAGTTGTCATCTATTCATTCGACTGATCATCCCATAATATTTAAATTTTTGTCTGAAAAGTTGCATTGAATAGTTAAGGTTGTTTCATTGTGAAAGTTCTAAGCAATTTTTCAAGTTTGCTGTGTCTTGATGATGGAGCAGAGAATGTATATTTTATTTCATAGGAATATGTTATGAATGTCAGGGGGAAAGGAAGAAAAATGCATGCAAATTTTCAGATTTTATAAATAAAAATTTTTTTCTTTCTCTCATTAGATCTTTATAAACTGTTTTATTTTTGATGAATTTTGGCCTATAGAATAGTAATTGCAACATAAGTCAAAATTGTGAAGCCATTTAAAAATATTGCACTTTTGAAGTTTCATAACAGTAATTTTGTTAGGAGAAATACTATGAAATTATATATCATTTTTCAAGAAAATGTAGCCAAGAATTTATTTAAGTAGTTCCTAAAAAAGATATTTGTGTAATAACCACAGACATGAAGGAGAGAAAAAATGGAACACATATGTAAAATTTCTCACATGTCTTTTGTAGGGTAACCTTTACCTTTATGCTCTTGCAACACCATATGATGAAGTTTGCAAATGTCCCCCCCCCATTAATTTACTATAATGTGACACTGTATTTAAATGAATTCTTCAATTAATTTAGCTTTATTGTTTTGTTTTTTCGTTGTTATAATTTCTTTAACCTGTTTTATAGATTTTTAAGTGGGTTAAGGTCTAGGCTCTATCCAGGCAATTCTAGTTATTAAATGGTATTGTTTTGAAACCAATTTCTACATATTTTGGCAATATAATATGGAACTGAATCTTGTTGAAATATAAATTCATTGATATATGGTTAATGATAATGTCCTTGAACATGATAATTTAGGACTAATCATTAATGCATTTAATTATTACTAATCAGTAATGCATTTTTGTGTATCTATATTCTCCTATTTGCCCAAATTTGGTTCTCATGTATTGCAGTCATACAATCACTGATCCTAACACTAATTCAATGTTAAACAGTAGGTGTATTGCAATCAGGATGGAAATTTTTCCATGATTCTTAGGATACAAATCTTTTTTGTGTTTTATTCTGTTAATTTTATAAAAATTGAGATTTAGGTCTGCTCGTTCT
The DNA here is from genome assembly GCA_026289955.1 of Argiope argentata. Taxonomy (NCBI): domain Eukaryota; kingdom Metazoa; phylum Arthropoda; class Arachnida; order Araneae; family Araneidae; genus Argiope; species Argiope argentata. The sequence goes on along the minus strand of JAOUZG010044158.1, from coordinate 2,485,512 downwards.
TAATCCTAATTCCAGTTAACTAGATATTTCAACATCTTTTTTTAATTATTATTATCATTGTTTCAGATTCAAAAATGGCATTCTATAATAGAATTCTAGCATTTAGATGGAGAACTGTAATCTATGATAAATGGTTCATTAATTCAATTTTATATTGCATTATACTACTTCACTTTGTATATTTCCAGTTGATTTTTCTTTTGTCATATAGGTGTAGTTTGATAATTAATCAATCTTAACTCAGTATTGGACTGTTTCCCTGCCTTTACCAATTTTCTTTTTTAAGTTATTAAGCTTCATTATATTTCTTTAAAAATTTTGAAATACTATTTCTATTTAGCTTTGATTTGACTTTCTGTCTAATTACGTTATAAGTAGTGGCTTGTTTGTACAATAACAAATTTTTGCACCACTTTTTGAGTGACAAAATTTTTGTATATATATCTTTCTCTCTCTGTCTCTTACATTTTGATTACATGCAAAGTGTAAATATATATAATATATCTTGATTAAATTATATTGAATATCACAATTAAATTATGTTGTTATAAGCTATCAAATCTTTAGGACATTTTCCTAATGTTTTCAATAATAATTTTAGACACTAATTTACCAAATGATTATTCATCAAAAAAGAGAAATCATTTTGCCTTAGAAACTTGTAAAACTTTTTTAATTTTTTAATATATTTAATTTTAAAATCTTTTGCAAAATGAGAAAGAAATACATGTTTTGTCATAATATTTACCTTTGTACTTTTCCTCTGCTCCCAGAATCAGTTTATTTATTCTTTTATCTAAAATAATTTTATTCTCAATGAATGGATAAGTCCTAATTCTGTTTGGTAAAAGATATTATATCAGTAAATTTTTAACTATAAAATTAATTGTAATTGATCTAAGTAGGAGAAAAAAAGTACATCATAATACAAAATGACTTAAGAAAAATACTGTTTTATTGTTTACGTTGTGCATTTTATTGAGATAACATTTCTAGGTTCTTTAATTATAGACCTATGAATCATCATTTTATATTTTTATCATTAGTTCTCATATCACATGCTAGTAATTTACTGTATTGGATATTATTAAAGAATTGTATGTAGTATTTATATATTGGCTGTTGTTATTTTTACAGATTTCCCTGCATCAAAGAATTTTAGTTACATGCACACAGCTCCCCGCCAGCGAGATATACCAATTACAATTTCTGGCAACAATGTTATGAGGTATGGCTCACCTTACTCAACTGTGCCATTGACTAGACCAGATCAGGATGATGATGAACCAATTTATGAATCTGTTGTTGGCGACACTCTCAGAAAAATCAAAGAAGTATGTAAAAATGTTGTTCGTTTGTTCTTTATTTTGAATTATCAGTACTTATTAATGATTGTTATAAGATGGATTTTTAAAATATTGTTGTTTTATAGGTGTATATTTAAATTAATTAAAATTGAATTATCAATTGTATGTATCTTTACTTCAAATAATTTCAATCCCCCCCCCCCCGTAATGAAATATTATGGGATACACAAATATATACATGAGATTGCTATACAATATACAAAGATAAGAAAATTTTATCGTAATTATTTAATGACAAAGGAATCAAAACAGACGACCAGATGTCTCTAATCACACCATACTTTTGATAGTTTTAGATCAAGTGAATAATCTCTTAAAATGTAGGTTCAAATATTGTTGAAATATTATTGAGTACCAAATTACCTCCCCCCCCCTGCTTTTAGATGCCTATCTGGAAAATTAGCTTGTATTAAACTCCTGTCCCACATGAGGGCATCTCATAATTTAGTAAGACAAGCTTTGAATCGGTGGTTGGTTCTCACCACTGCTGTGGGTACACAAATAGGTGGAGGGAGGGGGTCTGACTAATACCTCCTAACGTGCAAGGCCTCCAGATGGCTGGAATGAATCGTCCCAGGAAGGCTGACGATCTCAACAACTTAGCTGGGAAAGCAATTTAGTTCCATGCTTTCTCTGTAAATAATTCAGCTGCTATAAAATACTGGTTCAATTATATAGAAAACCTTTTTATATCAATATTTCTTAAAATTCAGATCAAATTTTTAAAATCTTATTCTAATATTAGGCAATATTTATAAAATTCAGCATTTGAAAGTAGCTATTAGACTCTAATTTAATATTATTCTGGAGAATTAATGCATATTATTTCACCTTTTTTTAAAAAAATGAGCATGCATTAGATAGTTTAACAATTTTATTTAAAAACATTTTTTATGAGATATCTATTCTCAAAGAAGAAAAACTCAAAGGATATTCTGACCATTTTTGCATGAGATGTAAGCTCAAAGAAGAGGAAAAACTCAAATTAAAGAATATTCTGCAGTGTAATATCTATATTTCTCTCATTAATTTTAAATTGTCATGAATAATACAGTTTAAAACATTTTCAAATAAAGAATACAAGTTTTAACCAGATGCAAAACTAATCAAAAGATATTTTGGAATACAATTATTACAATTTAAGTGAATTTTTTTTAAAAAAATTATATTATAAAACCAAGTTAAAGCTTTCTAAATTTTTGAATGAACATCAACTGTGTCAATAAAATTATTTTATGCAAAGTAAGATAGGTATATATATCAAGGACATACACACACGTTGTATGACTAAATGCACACAACAGCACTAATTAAGTTTATTATCTATACTTTACAGCAAACTGCATAAAAATAAATTATGAAAATACAGCTACTTTCTTCATCAAAATATTCCATTTTTTTATAACATGTTCTCTAAAATGCAGTTCACGCACTTGGAAAGTATAGGGTGTAAATTAGAATTAACTAACAATAAAATTGTATATATATATATATATATATATATATATATATATATATATATATATATATATATATATATAATTTTTAAGATGTAGATAAATTTCCACAAATTAAAAAAAATTATTGCATTATAATTTTGCTTGCTTTAATGTATGTTTTCAAAATGTATGACTAGTGGTGTTGCTTTTATTTTTGTAAATATATTTACTTTTTGGTTAAACAGTTGATTTACTAATAGTTATAGGATACTAAGTTAAAGATTAGTTAAATTTTAATCAAAACTGATTGAAATTTTCATTGTTAAATGTTTAAAACTAAATTGTAATGAGAAAAACATATTAAAACCCAATGAACATTACTAAACATATTTTGTCTACAGTTATGTGGTGACATTAAAGATTATTATTGAATCAATTTATTAATCTTTCAATTTATCAATAGTTTTTTTTTTAATCTAGAAATTTAAGCTGTAACATGGTTTTGCTGCTGCAGGACTTTAAATTCAAAGCAAAGAGAAAATGAAATAAGTAATTCAAATTATGACTAATAACAGTATTCACTATTGAAAGCTAAAATTATCAAGTGTTTATATATTCAAATATGAATTCAAATTGAAAATTATCTGAATATTATCTTTTAAAAAAATTATTGAATAGCTGTACTTACTCTTGTGTGGCTTGAAATCTCCTTTTGTTTGGCTTGAATGGTCACTTTTAGACCATTATCATAATTTTCTTTGCAGTTGAAGACTGAACAGTGGAAAGGCATTATGTCATTGAAAAATATCCATTTTTATAAAAATACATTAGTGTTGCTTTCTGACAGAAATACAGAAGAAAGCAACCCTACTTTCAATGGTTTAAATGCATTTTATGCATTGGTAACTTGCAGC
>JAOUZG010044158.1:2465087-2481392 GCA_026289955.1 Argiope argentata | reverse complement strand
TTTTTTTTTTAATCTAGAAATTTAAGCTGTAACATGGTTTTGCTGCTGCAGGACTTTAAATTCAAAGCAAAGAGAAAATGAAATAAGTAATTCAAATTATGACTAATAACAGTATTCACTATTGAAAGCTAAAATTATCAAGTGTTTATATATTCAAATATGAATTCAAATTGAAAATTATCTGAATATTATCTTTTAAAAAAATTATTGAATAGCTGTACTTACTCTTGTGTGGCTTGAAATCTCCTTTTGTTTGGCTTGAATGGTCACTTTTAGACCATTATCATAATTTTCTTTGCAGTTGAAGACTGAACAGTGGAAAGGCATTATGTCATTGAAAAATATCCATTTTTATAAAAATACATTAGTGTTGCTTTCTGACAGAAATACAGAAGAAAGCAACCCTACTTTCAATGGTTTAAATGCATTTTATGCATTGGTAACTTGCAGCCACCTACTACTCATCAGACTTATTCTTATGACTCATCCTGCATCATTCCAGGCAGAGCTGAGGCTTTGTACTTTATAGGAGGTGTTAGTCTGGATGCTCCCATTGATGGTGGAATGTACTTCCTTTTAGAAGGGTTTTACCTTGGACTGTGAGGGCCCGTAGAATTCACCACAGATTCCCATCAATATTGAATGACCAGACTTGCAAAAGCAAGTTTTTTTGTGTACCTTTGAACAGAACAGAGTTGTCGGTTTATGATATACTATAAGCCTACTTTAACATCATAGCAAGCCATGTGTCATCATTGCAGCTATGTGTCATATTTGCAACCATATTTTCTGGTATAAAAGTGATTTATCTATTTATGATTTACTGAGTATTCTAATTATAGTATCCAAAAAACAGGGGAATTAATATCATAAGAGTTACATGCTAATTTTTGCTACTGCTCATTATTCGTTGACAGAACATGTTGAAAATGATATCTTTTGAGAAATTCAATTAAAAACCACTAGAATCCAGTAATGTTTTTTTAAAAAAAATACTTTTATAAATATGCAAAAGCCTTAAAAAATCTGTTTTTTGTTGATGTTTTTTTTTTATACATAAAGTTTAAATGCAGAATTCTTAAATACTTGGGACTTTTCCATATGCCACTTTGTATTGAATTCTAATATGTTTTGATTTAAAATTTTCAGTAATATGCCAATTTAATTTGGTTAAATATTTGATTAAATGAATTAACATTTTTTTGATTTAATGAATTTCATATGTAATCTAAGCTTCATTTTCAGATATTTCATTGAAAATGAAGCTTCAGGCAAATATGATTATCTACTCATGAAAAAAGTCTTGTCTTATTATAATTTTAATTGACAAAAGTATTATGAATTTTATATCAATGAAGCTTGCCCACATCATTCCCTATTCAAATAACCTTTCAAAAAAATGATGAAAAAGTATATTTGTATAAACTTTTTCACCATTTTTTTAAAAAGTTTATTTGTATCTCTCACAAAAAGAAATTTTTAGCTAGTTTAATAATTCTAAATGACTAAAATTATTCCAATTTATTATGTATATAAGCATGGTATGTGATATTTTTTTCCAAAATTAAAATGTTTTATTATTTTCTAAATTAGAATGTTTATTAAATTTATAATATTACTTTTTTTTTCTTTTTATAGCGTTCCTTTGATGATGATTTCAAAATAAGCAATGCTACTATTGTTTAAAATATTCAGGTGCTAATAGTTTAATTGGGTAATGTCTATCCTATCTGTGATTGTGATAATTTCTGTAAAGATTTACTGAAAAATTATTTATCATTGTATATGTTTTTTTCTGATTATGTACATATATGTTTACATGTGTTTGTTCTGTGAAGTAAACAAATCATTTTCTTAGGTCTGCTTCATAGATTTAAAGCAGCTGCTGTATGCGAATTGACAAATGAGAATGACATATTTGAATGTGTTTACTTGTACGATAAAATCATTTTATAGCTTTATTTGTCATTTCTGACCAGAATATGAAATAATTTTAACAATTTCAGGGAGCTGATCTAATTAATAAATAAATTTATGAATATTTATACATTAATATGATTCATAATTTAATTTAGATTTATACTACTTAGTAGCAGTAACTCTTATTTATTCTTTATATTCTTATTTGCTTTCTACAAAATGTAATTATATTGATAACATTTTTGAATTTGTTAGAAGATGCCCAAGAAACTGATAAATATCAAATAACTAGTCAATTTTCAGATTAAAAACAAAACATTTACCCACTAATTATTTGTATTCCTTTATAATTATTGTATAATGTCAATTCATGTATCAAATTCTAAAATGGGAAAAATATAAAATTTTACAATTTCAATTATATAGAATTCATAAATAATTTAAGAAGCAAATTTTTAAAAAGTGAATAATTCAAATTTTGTCAAAAAATAGGGTTAATGTTTTTATTTATTTTTTAAAACCATTTCTGAAACATGTATGTTTTTAGTGGACGTTTTTGCTTTGTTTAAAAAGTTATAATATTTTTAAATGTTCAAAAAAATGGATAAATGGATTTTATTATTCAAAATGCATCTCATATAATCTGATCTGTTATACTAGGTGCTTTTAGGTTAGAGATAAATAATCCTATTTGCTTTAACTATATTTTCTTGTATATAAAATTGAATTAGGACGCTGTGATATGAAAATTTGTGAAGCGTGTATTTTGATATACAAATTCTATGGTTACCACTTTTAAGATTGCTGCTTTAAATGTAAGATATTTGATTTTAATGAATTAATCTAAATTTGTTTAAGGAAGTGTCTTTCTGAATACAATGAATTTTTTTTTATGAATTTTAAAAATTTATCTTGGTTATTTATTTTATTTAATTACATTGAAACCAGAAGCTTCAAAATTAATATTTAGAAATGAAATTTCTTTTTAAAAACAAAAACTATTAGAAGAGTGTTATATCTTCTCTTTACACAAAGTGTGTTATCTTACTCTGTGCATATGTTAATTCAGAATATATATTTAATCAATCATATAATAATTATCATATCCATAAATCATAATAAATTTTAATAAAACTTTTAGGGTGTTATATGATAAATTTGTTACATAAATTCGCTGTTGTAATTTTTGTGCAAAGTAAATTACAAATTTCTAATGGTTAAATCAATATATAATTGTGTGTGTATGCCAGAATTGTTCTTTTTGCAGACATGAAAATTATGAAATAATGTCACTTATGATTTCATATTCTTATTTTATCAATTTTTTTATTGAAATAATTTTGGGTGTTATATCAGGCTTTGTTTTCTTTCTTTTTTCTTTTTTTTAATTTTTAAGTATCTGATATGTTGAAAATTCATTATTAAAAAAAAAGATTATCTAATCTGTTTTGCATTGGTTGTCTTCAGAGTAAAAATTTAATTATTTAGAGAAACAAAAATACCATAATCTTAATATGAAGATTTTTTTAAAAAAATTATTTTGGTGCTTTCTTGTTTATTTTAAAAGTCGTTAGGTAATGAATCATTTTTAAAAAAATTATTGGTTAATGATAAAATGATAGTTAAATATAATATAATAAATATTTTGATATTTAATAGGAGTTCTAAGTGAAGATTCTTACTCTCCTTAACTTAGAGTAATTCCTGTTTCTCTTTTAGTACTTGTTTTCAGAAGCTGATAAAAACATATTTGGTGTTATTTCTGAAAACCATTGATTTAATGCTGGTAATTCTATATTCTTATCTACTTAAAATGTATTTATTGTTGGAATTTTAAATAAATCCATATAATATATTTAAGATCTATAATTATCATTGAATCTCAGCAGTTTTTTTTAATGAATAAGACTTATTATTATTTTTAAATCGTATACTTGACTTTATAGAATTAATAAGTAGTGTATTAATATTTAAATAAGTATTAATTCTATAGTTTGTGCATGTGATGTTTCATTTATCTTTAAATGTTTTCGTATTTTAGATATTAGTGATGTATATCTCATTAAATGCACTTTTTCAGTGAGTTTTTTTTTTCCCATTTCTCTAATCATTCATTATCTGTTTTTTAGTATCATTTTTTATCATAAAAGTTGCACCGATAATATTATTTTATTTTCTATTTTTTGTTTGATATACTTAAATGTACGTGTGCTGCACCTTTCTTTTTACACTTTCTTATTTAACTATATTTAGTAATGAATCTAATTTCCTTTCCTTTGCATCTTTGTGGAACTTTCTGCATTACATATATTGGGTTGTAGACTTATTATAAGACATTAATATTTTTAAAAATTTATGCTATTATTTTCATTAAAACTATTGGTTTGCGACTGGTGCAAGAGCCATCAAAAAGTGCCATTATTAATTGTTTTGTAATTTTCTTGTGCCAAATAATAAATATAACAAAGTGCCTTAATTTTGTAAGAAAAGGAAATCAAAATTGAGAAATAATTTTTTTAAATGATTCTCAAAAAACAATGATTATTAAAAGGATTTTATTTGCCTTTTTTATCATTTTCAATCAGTGGGTTCTTTAAAGAAGAATGATGGACTTACCCTGAAATAATTAATGATTGGATGTTTTCTAGTAAGATTTGAAAAAAAGATTTTGTAAGTACTATACATGTACAAATCAGAGCTTATCTGTCTATTACAGAATGCTACTTTGATGTAAGCTTACATCAAAATAAGTTATTGTTTTTTTTAAAAAAATTCTTAATTATCATAACACAGAAAATCCACGTTTGCCTTTTAAAAATGTTATGAAAGAATCTTAATATCTGTATTTACGACATGTTGATAAATAAATCTTACATTTTAATGGAATTTTGATTTGTGTATTTTTATTATTTGACGTAAATAGTCTTAATTTTTGTTACGAAACTCAAAGATATTGTTGCAAATTTGTCTCAAGATATACATTTTATTTCAATATCTTTAAATCCAATATCTTTAATATATATATATATAATATGCAATACATACAATAAAATTGTTTAAAATTTGCTAATAGTTTTTTGATGAAGAACAAAATGTGATTGATTAAACAATTTACAAAAGGAGAGAGAAACAGGTATGAAAATATTTATAATGTTCTTTTGATTTAAAAGTGAGAGTATCTATTATAATAAATTAGTGTGGTTAATTCAATTTCTTTTAGCTACAGAGAAATATATGCCATATATTGACTATTTAGATTTACTGATTATCATTGTGGTCTAATATTGTAAAGTGACGATAATACATATTGATGCCTTAGAGTGACTTCTCTAGTAGAAGACAAATATCATTTCCCTATTTTTTTAAAGTTATATAATCCTTCCCTGTTTTTGTTATTTGCAAGATTAGTTGTAGCAATATATATTTCTTGAATCTGGAGTTTATAAATGATACAAGTAAAATTCAAGTTTTATTCTTGGATTTTCTCCAATAAAGCAGGATAGTGTTCTCATGGCAATTTTCACCTTGAGGAAATTCAGAATTTAATGCAATAAAGAAATATTTTTCATGTATTTAAAATAATTGATTTTTTGATAGGAAGGATATTTTATGATTACATATTCAATAATGTTTATTATTTTATGCAAAATGAAAAACTAATATTTTTAGCATGCAATTTACATACATAAGATTTTTTACATATGAAAGCTGGTTTTCAATAATGGATTTAACATTGAGTTATAAAAGAAAACTGACTACAAGGGAGAAGAAGAAAAAAATTGGGGGCTGATCAAAAATCTGAAATCAATGATTTTGACTTTTTTTTTTTCATAAGAAATGAAGAGTGTGGAGATGGAGAAAGAATTCATCCATGGTTGATATTTTGATGAAATACATACATTGAAGGATTACATTATAGGTATTTAAATAAATGAGCCAATTTTCGCCCATTTGAGATATTGATGAAGTCAGTGGTCATCAGCGCGATGTAACAGATTGAACAGCACCACTTTAATCCAATCAAAATTTATTTGGTAATCAATGATAGTTTATGATTGTCAAAAATTATACATTAATTCTGTAACATCCTGTTACTAAGACATTTATTTTATGTCACCAGATTCTATCATCAATAATTGAGTTGTTACTGCCAGCTTAAATGTCAAAGGAAAATTAACTGAATTTGAGATAGAACATTCTATTTGAAAAAGAAGTTCCATTTCACACTAGTGAAGTGAAATACTAATACTTATTCTTTTTTAAGTAAGTTTTTAAACTTATAAAGACTCATTTCCAGGCAAAATTGGGAGTAAAATGATTATAAATTACTCCAAATTAAGGTATTAAACAATTATAATACTTTATAAGTGGTTTTTCATGAAACATGGTTATTTTTATTAAAGAAGAGTGATATAACATTACTTTTGGATAGTTGAAAACTGGTGGTAGAATAAATTTTGAGACAAGAAACAGTATTTTTTTTATGATTTCAAATATATTTTCTTCAAATAAATGCATTACTGTGGCCAAAAGTAAAAACAGGTATTCCCAATCACCCTATAATTTCTTAAATAAGTGTGAACCAACTGGGATAATGATGAATGACCTTTGGGGTAACTGAGACTTGATAATTAATAAATTCATTTGAAAAATAGACTTTACATAATGAGACTGAGTATGATTACATATTTACATAAATTATAGTTACCCTTCTATTAAAAATGTTTTTAAAATTGGAAATAATGGTTAATTCTTCAAAAATTTGTTTCAACTTACACCAACTGATCCCACCTGATAATGTGGGCCAAATGTGTTGCTATTGCGCCAAAAAAACGTCCCAAATCAAACCCACGTGATATTTTAAAAAGTCATTGAACTTTCAATGTGTAAAGTCATACAAGTTTGAAGAATAATTAATTACTAAATCTATTTAAAATAATTTAATTCATACTTTGAAAAAAATATTTATGACATTTCATTTGCTTTTTTTAAAGTAGTAATTTTATACTAGAATTTTTCTTACTTTAATAATCATAAAATGATTTTGAGGCATTCATAAATTAAAAGTCTTAGCTATAAAGTGTCACTCATGTTCCTGTATTTGATGAAGAGAACTTAACATAAGTTTCCCAGTAATTTCTTTAACTCACTCAGATATAAAATTTTCTATTATATACATCAATGAATTTTTTAGATACGGGCCATGTAGTTTCAAATATGTATGTAGATATACGGCCAAAATATTCATATAACAATTTAGAACCAAAGTTTAATTTTTGTGTCTGTTAATGTCTTGTCTACTATTCTATAAACAGTGTCTAGATGACTGACATTGTTTATTTTTCATTAATTTTTTTTTCGGGGGAAGGGTTAAAAAACGATGGGTTTTTTTGTGTGCGTGTGTGTTTGACTTCCCCTCTTCTCCCCCCCCCCCAATTTTAAAACATGCGTTTATCAGTAATTTCTTAAAAAGTAATTTTTAGTGCACATAAATAATTTCTGCATTATAAATAAAGACATTTTGAAATACCTTAATTTTAAAAAAATTGCGTCGTATACTTTTTCTAAGTTTTTTTCAAAGTGCACAAACCCTCAATCCTCAGAGGAATATACGATCAAAATAATTCAAAACTGAAAAAGTTAAACTTTTTTTTTGTTTCTTACTTAGAATTTTCGTTTGAAAGTGCATTATTCATCATTTAATGAATTTTTCTTTAATTTATAAACAAATAAAATAATTTAAAAAAATACTCTTTTAATTATAAATTCTACCTTCTTACTTCAGATTAAATTTCAGGAATTGATTCTTATCTTAAGTTATACGGCATATATTTTAATAAACAAGATTTTTTTTAGCTTAAAAAATATATATAAATCATTCTTTCTATTGGGGGGGATGCCAGTCAAGAGATGGTGAAGAAGCAATGAAAATGATGTGAACACTCTTGCTAAAAACGAAAAAGAACGTTTATCTTGACACTACGCAAGCCTGATCGTTTGAACTAGAGCTTAACTTTGGTGCAGAGTGAAAGTTCGAAGTTTGTCTGCTATAACTTTTGTGAACATTATTACATGAACATAATCTTTATACCGTTATAACATTTAAACCTGTACGAGTGATCTCCCCAAAGTTTTTCCGCTTACTGTCTACTAAAAATGTTATTCCACAAAACTCCCTGCATGGCTTAGACGCTCAATTATGCAAAAAATTTTATCTTGTGAAAACATGATGTTGTTTGATTATGGAGTTTCGTGGTGTCTCCGAAAAAACAAGCAATGAATTGTTCCATAAATATCACAATCCAAATCTGTTAATAGACATTTAGCAGAAGATTCCTTTTCAGACATTTTATAATTTCTACTATTTTTATTTCAATTAAAGTGTTAAAAGCAAACGATTTCTTCTTTGAAAAACATATTTTATTAATTTTATTTTCGTGGTATTTTTGTTTGTTTTTGTATAATAGCTGATGATCGATTGTAAACCTTTTGGAACAAATATTGTAAGTGCGTGCGGTATATAGGAAAGTACATTTAGTTCTTATTTGCCTTTATATGCTCAAATTCCTTGACAAAAAGAAGCGATTCCATCAGAAGACACTAAACCAAGATTAGAATGTGAACCAGATTTATTAGACAGAACTGGAGATATTGAACGGGAAGAAGAAAATGATTGTCCTCTGTAAAATAAAATTAAAAAAAAAAATATTCTCACATGATAACTTGAAATTTGCAATAGCAGACTTCATTTTTTTTACTGAATGTATTGTGGAATGTTCGGCTATTAATATTACCTGAAAATCGAGTTAGTGTTTTAAACCTTTTTTTTTTCTCATTCTATTGAAACAAAACTACGCTTATAGTCACTAATTCTCCTACCAAATTTGATAAATTGAAATCATAGCTTTTTTGAGCTATCGCGTTTGCATGTTTTTGAAAGAACAGAACGACATATACTCAGTTTTTTCATAGATTTGGTTCAAAATTTGATTCATGTCCTCATGTTAATATTAAGTCTTTATATTACAAATACTACCTAGTTAGCTCCCTTCGTAATTATCTTGTTAATTTATATTCGATGGATGGATAGGCTCCTTACGAATGGAATTTGTTCACAATTTTATAAAAATCTTCAAATTTGATTTAAAGACACCATACCAAATTTCATCCCTCTATCTAGACATTCTTTGAATTATTTTTGTCACAGACAGACATTTTCCAAAAAGGAATTTTTCTTATTCAGGGAGGGCTAAAACATGAATAAAGAATAAAACATGAGTTTTATGCTTTATCTATACTAACTATACAAGAAAGTAAAAAGTATTTTTAACAATAAGGATTAAACTACTTTCAATTTTGATTATTATTTTTTTGCATTATTTTCAGCAATAATTCTTATTATTGCAATAGAATTCAAGTCATTTTTCTTGTTTCATCAAATATTTAATTTTTTTAATTCCGTTATTGAACGGGGAAGAAAAAAAGACTTTGCTTATTTGTTCTGTTCATAGACGCAATTTTTGAGAAAAAAAAGAAAAGAAGTAAAGTTACAGTGGTACGAAAATTTTCGAATTTACATAATAAACAGGAAATTTATAAGGTTCTTGAAATAATACGACTTTACTGACTGTCCCCTTGAGTAGCAATTGATTTTCAGTCAGCTCTGCTCTGGAGGATAATACAGTTTGAATAGAAAGTATGTATTTAAAACTTAATTTCCTTTTTTATTATTGTTGTTCTCGTGTTCCGCTTTACAACGGAAGGACGGGTGCCATAGCTTCTGAGGGTATGGACCTCTGAGCATCTGAGAGCAAAAGTCTGACTTCTAGCTCACACACGTCACAAACCCACTTTACGGGGCGGACTTCATTCATGCATTTCATTCAATTCATCCACTGATTGTAATTTACATCTGAAACAGAGAACGATCACCTCTGATCCAGTACACTCTCGATTAATGTATTTCTCTCGACATAGGGGTTTTTGGACCACGACGAATTTAACATCCACCACACACACGCGGAGCGTCTTCGGCTGGCGGGTTCGAACTCACAGCCCAAGAGATGCGAATCCAACGCCCTATCAACCAGGTTATAGGGTGTTCCGGCCCAAAAAGATTCAGCCGAGATTTTTTTATTAATATTTTTTTATATAAAAACCTTCAACTCAGTAATTCCTGGGGATAGCAGCTCGTCATTGTCAGTCTGCACATGAATCTTCTTCATATTAATTCGATGGGTTAAAAATATTCAGGGAACCAAGAACTATAAATTATACATAAGAAATTCAATTGTAATCTAATACAGCTAACTGGTCCGGTAATGGTTACTATCCTTAAAAGGAAATGTAGAATAAGTTTTTAATATTAAATTCTTGCTAAAATTAATGAGGACACATCACACAAATCTAGTCAATCTTACCGATTTGTGACTTTAGAGATGAAAATTACAATTAAGGAAAGATATTTTACATTTATTGAAAAAACTTCTATGTGCACCACTTTAAAATGCTATTCAAATAATTATAGAAATTTTGATCGATAATATCAAAGTACACATATAATTTACTATTTAAAGCTATTCAGTAAATGGCAGTTTCACGATCGGCTTAATATTCCAAAAGTGAAAAGCAATCGTTTTGGAACACATTACCCACAATTTATTGCATTTTAAGCAGCCATTGTTCAAACATGATTAGAGGAAAAGAGCAAGCACGGAATTTGGAAAGTGTGTTCTTTTCCCTTTTAATTAACTCGGCTCCATGCCCTTTGACTACTTTTCATTGCATCCTCATCCTCTCCAGTAGTATCTGCTTTCGGAACGGATGAAAATAACTGAGCTTCATCCTCTTAATTGCTTACAAATTACGATTTTAATTGCATCGGGAACATGCAGCTTTCAGGAATCGCCGTATTCAATTATCGAGTTGAATGGCTTCAACAACCGGATATATAAATTGCTTTTGCTTCTGTAACCCCAATTCGTCGACCTGCAAATCTGTGTCTGAGGTTTTCTTCCCCAGCCAGTTCGAAGCGGCTTTTGACACAAGCAATGCTCAACCTCCTTTTAATTTCGAAAAAAATTCCCATCTCTTCTCTTTTTTTAATGTCAAGCTCTTTCTCTCTGCCGATTTCATTGTCGACCCTCCAGCTATACAGGTGTTTAGAAGCGAACTTGTAATTCGTAATTGTCAATCATTGAAAAGATAAACACTGGATACTGCGTTTCAAGTCGGAAAAACACAGTTCGCTCAAGGTGATCACAGTTGCGTTTTGTGCTGCCAGTCATAGAGACTGTCTTTATTAATAATAACTTTTCCCCCTGTGAGCCAAAGCACCGATTTGGAAACAGAGAAAGGGTTTGCTATTCAGGTTTCATTCTTCCAATAGAATGGCTTCAATGACTGGCATGCCTTTGGAATAATAAAGTTAGAGAAATGTATGTGATAAATTATGTTGATGTTAAAAGCAACAGATGAATTTTTATTTCGGATTCATTCATACATCGTTTCTTAACATGGATGGCATATCATATGCAAATTGTGACATGGATGATAGAAAAAAAAACTCTAAAGGGCAGGTTATTGTGCCAAAAGCTTTCCAATTAGGCTTAAAGTTACAGTTTGGAAGAAAGGACCTAATTAAAAATAAAACTCTAACATTCTAACATAAAATAAAATTCTAACATTATTTTCCCTGATAAATTCAAAACCTGCAATTGCACAAAAATACATTTTTGATACCTCTTTAAGATTCAAGAAAATAAGTTTTCAGTAATACCATTTCATTTCCGTGCCATTTTTTCCCTAATTTCTTTAAAAGAAATTTCTACAAGATTTACTTTTTTTAATGCTATACATATATGTGTGTCGATACAACAGAAATGAATTTAAAAAGATAAAAAGAATAACGGAAAAAATAATATTTAAATTATCCACCTAAAGAAATGATACTGAAGATCACGCTCTGTATTCATTTTGCTGTTAGGATATTTTGCTCTGAAGCGTAAATACTTTGAAAACCCACTTTAAAAAAAATGAAATTCAATATTTCACACAGACACTCCTCATTAGTATGTATTATCTGATAAACACTATTCAAAGAATTCACTTACGGAACGAAAAAGTTCAAAAACCGAATTTCGTCTTGCGTTTCGGAAAAGTGTGGATAAGAATGAAACATCTTGAAAATTCAAAATAAGCTCGGACTTTCTACTTTTGTTCCAGTATCTAAAGGAGAATACAGAAAGGTCATAAAAGACCTTTATTAAATTAGTCATTCTTATCTGTATAAAAGAAGATTCTTATCTGTATATTATTCTTACCTGTGTGAAAACTTGTAAATGTAATTTAAATAATTATTTAAATAAAAAAACGATTAATATACCATTTTTTTAAAAAACGAATTAAAAAGTATTAAGTAATTCCTCACGCAGATTTGTTCCGTACAAATTGCCCTAAAAATATATTTGATTTCGAATTTATTTATTTATTCACAAACGAAAATTTCCAGAATAATTTGTAGAGAGTTCGAAATTTATATGAAATAAAAAAGATACATGGTTTAAGGAAAAGCTATATTATAATTTTTCCTTAGATTCTTGAAGATTTTTTTTAAAAAATTGTGCGACATTTTTAGAATCTCGTTTACGTACATTCTCTATAAAAGGAAATAATTGGTAAAAATTTTCAAGGTGATATCTGTTTTAGTTTTCGGAAAATTTAGTTTTATTGAGGAAAAAAAAAAATCGTTGGAAAATGCCTGTAAATATTTTTCAATTGTCGTAATTCGATAACTGATTTTTTTTTCAATTATTCTACGATGATACTATTATCGTTATGATCGAATTTTGAAAAAAAAAAAAAAAACGTGGCGAAACTTATGTTTAAAAAGAAAAGAATTCTTCATAACTATCGACTGTCAAAAAAAGTAGTGTTCACGAGTGAAACAACCATTGAAAAATTAATTCTGACCTAATAATTGATATAAAATATTAAATTCAAATTTAATTCTCGCGGGGTTTTTTTCTTATCGAAAATCTACCGTTATACCATTATAGAATAATATGTTTAAAATAAGAAATTCAAGCAAAAAAAAAATCAGTTTACAAATTCCGTTTGAGAGAGAAAAATTATAGAATTACTCTTCTTTTTCAACAAAGTCGAATTTTTGAAATAATAATGCAGATATTGACTTGGAAAATTTTACCTTTATTTCTTTATATATAATTCAGAATTTATATTTCTTCCGTTAATATAGATAATTTATAAATATTTCTTTGTATATATGACAAAAATAAGCCAAAATCTAGAATTCTCACTCATATATATATATATATATATATATATATATATATATATTTCAAATTTGCACTGTTTATGAATTTATTCCTCTTCTAATTAAATCACCACATTCTGTTTCATAGGTCTTATTGTATACAAACATACAGAAAACTTCTTTTTTAGGAGTGTTGGAAAATACTTCTTTACCTTGTATTATCCAATCGTGCATAACATGCAGCGCAAAATTCATACAGCGTGCATGAAGCGTTTTTGCCACATGAGCATTCTGATCTGCACAGTGCCAACTTATAAATAAATATATACATTCTGTATTATTAATGGTAGAACTTAAGTTATTGCCGGCATCCTGGCAGAGAGGTAGGGTGTTTCCTCCGTAATCTGGTCGTCCTCTGTAGGGCATGGTTGTTCTTTTGCGTTCTATCTATGAGGCTTGCGAATGTGCTCCCCTATAAAAAGGGACTGTGCAAACTAATGTGATGTGTGCATAGCTGAAGTCGTACTCTTTACTCTAATTGGTGCTACTTCAAACAAGAGACACTTATTTCGGCTTAAATCTGCAAATACACCAGCGGGCTTGTCCATGGCAAATGCCATTAGTAACAACAATTAAACTTAATTCTATTTGCTATAACCTAGCATATTTTTACATGGTCGTCTCAAGTCGAAGTTTTTTTTTTATAGTCAATTTACCTTCTTAATCATTTATACTTACTCAAGGTTTCTTTAATTACCCAGCAAAAATAAATTTATTGCATGCACAATCAATATTATTAAATGCGCTTAAAAATAATTTTTTATTATATATTTAATTTTTGTTGGCAAATCATTTCTTAATTTAATTTACTTTACTTAAATTGATTTAATTTTTATATAATTTTCTATGAAATATTATGTATATTTAATAATAAATTTATATTCAAAATCAAATTCCATTTTTCCAAAAGTGTTGTGGCTTATTTTATCTCCGTTATCTTCAAATATTTTTGATTTGCCTTCGTTGCAAAAATGCGAACTGCTCCCATCAACTTTTTTTTCTCCAAATTTACATAAATTATACGGAAATATTTTTTGCTTTAGAATATATTTTAGAAGTAAGAAGAAAATATCACCGATTTGTTACAATATTTAACTCAGGGGTTAAAAAAACCATTTCAAAATAGAAAAGAAAAAAAAAAATCAATGGAAAGGTTAAAGGTTCAACCAGTTTAGTACAACATGAGATAAAAAGAAACATTGATCCACATTAGAAGTGAAAAACATAGCCACAACATAAATTATCATCTTATCTCAATGGCTCAAAGATTCGTTATTCAGGTCGAAGTCAAAGGATAGAAAAACGATGAATAAAAAAAATTGGTCTATTGTTTTATTTAATTTTTCCGAATGATGAACGATCATTTTATATGATTAATATTTTGCGCATTTCTCATATCTCATTGATGATGTCTATAAAGCTTGATTTCGTGAAATGATCGAATTAATCAGAATGCCTTTGCGGTTACAGTTAACAGCCAAGTAAACAAGTTCTGTCTGCGTCCACATTTTGTATTCAGCGTTCGTAGGAAATCATTCATAAGTTAATAATTGCTTTAGAGGTTGAAAACAAATCGGCAATAATAGGTGAAAAATTTCCCATTAAACTGTAATGTTTGTTACCGATTAAAAATAAGGTTTCTACCTGCCTGAGGATTTGTTTTTGCTGGTTCCGAAATTAACCCTTGAGCCTAAGAATCTTTAATTTATTATGAAGAATGTCGTTTACTTTCTTTACAAATCAGCTTAATTCGCCATGTTTAAGTGTTTTAGATTGTCGGTGAGTAGCGGATTGCGCTAGGCCCGAACTCCTAATCTTATGGTTAGTAGCCGAGTAACATATCCGTTGGGCCAAAAGTGCACTTCAGTCCGAGGGACGTTATCTGGCTTATATAGCATTCATCTCATACTATCCCACCAGTGAGTCGGTGGAATAGACGAGCGATATATATGTGAGGTGTTGGTCATGATAACAATTGTCGTATTTGATGCGTTTCTAGGTTTTTAAGTCACCGATAGAGGGCGCCACGACAGTTGAACGAAGTTATGTACGAAGGTTGCATTTATCCAAGGTCGGTCGACCGTGTTACCATTTTAGGTGTAGCGGATAGCGCTAGGCCCGGACTCCCAATTTTATGGTTAGTAGCCGAGTAACATATCCGTTGGGCCAAACCACAAGATATTTAATTGATTTAAATTCTAGTCCTCTCTGGTGACCAGTTGATTAATCGAAAATGCTGAATGAGTTTAATTTTCATGAAAATATTTATACATGCTGATGATTACTTCAAGGAGGTATTTTTATCCATCAGATAGTGATAGACTTTAATGTTATGTTATCCATACATTCTGCTTAGTTTATGAGTAAACTGTATGGATGAAGTCTAGTCCCAGGATTTTGACGGATGCGGATTGCCCTAGGACAAAACTATCAAACTTAGGGTTTGTAATAGAGTTACATGACCACAATACAAAAGCAATTGTTTGTGCA
Source organism: Argiope argentata (assembly GCA_026289955.1). Taxonomy (NCBI): domain Eukaryota; kingdom Metazoa; phylum Arthropoda; class Arachnida; order Araneae; family Araneidae; genus Argiope; species Argiope argentata. The sequence continues at coordinate 2,465,647 of JAOUZG010044158.1, read as the reverse complement.
CAGTAGTCGGTAGTTATCTGGTTTATGAGGCTTTCACCACATACTCAAATTCAACCAAAGAAACGGCATGCAAGCAGGTCTGGGGCACTTCTACTTACAACAAAGAAAAAAAAAGAAGGAAAAAAGAAAATTTTCAACAACGAAACAAAGAAAATTTTCATTTTGGCTACATTTTATTAAATAATTGCAATAATATTAATTATTAATAATTGCAATATAAATAATTTATCAATAATTATGTCTGACCAAAACAAAAGCAAGACCACTTCCGTTTAAAATAAATCAGTACACACTGCACATGCATGAATTTTCAACTCTAGTTGGGGTGACACAAATACGTAAATTTTCTACGTCAGTTGTGGTAACGCAATACAGATGAGAAATTTTTAATTCCTTTTATTATACCTTATTTTAATTCAAAAATACTTCAAAATGAATCAGAAAAATCTATTAATTAACAATTTTTAGTTTAAAGTGCATCAAACACTAAGAAAATTAACAGAATATTCTGAAATAATCGGTCGATGTTACGCCTAACCTCATTAGAGTGGGGGGAATTA
>JAOUZG010044158.1:2434108-2455087 GCA_026289955.1 Argiope argentata | reverse complement strand
ATGTGTGTGTGTGTGTGTTGATATTTTGAAATCTAATTTAAGCTTAATTTATTTTCTAATTTTTAGCTTAACTTAGCCTATATTAACTTCATTCTAAAATGTTCTCATATTTCCTAATCAAATTCAGCATTTTTTAATTAATTAGTTAATTAAGTAATAATATAATTTTACCTTTTTTATTCCACGTTTTTAATTAGCTCTATAAAAATGCTAAAATCAGCAGTTCACACGCTCCGAGTAGATTGGCGTATTTCCTATCTCTTATTCTTTGTACTCACAAGGTGAAATAAATCTAGCCTCTAAGATTTAAGAGTTTCTTAATCTCTTTCACGCATCTACTAAAATATGTTTATATATACACAAATATATTTTTAATTATGTTAATATTAACAAAACTTTTAAAAAATCAACAAACCAGCTTGACTAATTTTTGAATAGTATTAAATTAATTCACTTAAATTATGTATATACAGTAAAGGTAATTTTTAAGAAAGTAAACTACCTAGACAACCAAAATTTGGTATCCGAACTAATATTTTATGTCTCTGTTAAATTTGAGCCAAATTGATGAATGGAATGATGTCTACAATATATATTCATTTATATTTAGTACATTTATGAGTATAAACACAAAACTCATAATTTAATATAAATATATATATATAAAATCATTGGTTGAGTTTCACTCCAATTGTTTAAAGAATTATCTGGGCCTCATTATTTTCTTTCTTTCTTTCTTTTTTAAAGCATTGGCTCAAACATATCTATTATAATGAATTCTTTCAAAATCATAATTCACCTCTTATAAATAACTTCCTTATCCGACGCAAAAAAAACACGAATTCTAATTACTTCTTCTGCCCCCGCAACCAATATCGGTTAGTAAACCAGTAGGTTCATCCGCTTCGGCCGCACCATGACCAGACAATCGAGCCGACATCCCCTACGCATCATTTTTCATTCACATCGGTTTAAAAACGAAACAATTCCTTTTAACCCCGCCTCTCCTCGCTCACTAAATCATGCAATTTTCCTAATCAGAATCTTGACAGCTGATCGTGAAAATGTCTGCCTCTAATTTGACTCTCTTCAGCTCGAAGATAAAGATCGGACTGCGTTTGGGAAGAGGAGGCAAATAACAGGGCGGCAAAATTTCGCTACCTAGCCCTCAGAATGCCATTTTTTTGCGCCAGGGTGGTCCGGTCATATCTAGGACCTCACTTTATGAATACCAATAAATTTTAAAATGACTGTTATTAAAAATACGACCCGATGATGAACTGTGTCGATGTTTAAAATATGGATGGAGCGGTGCTTGACCTGATTTTACGGCAGTCTTAACTGCAATTATGCCGAGAATGTTTAATTTTGGAATAAAGAATGATGAAGAATAATGAAAAACGAAAAAATTATTCTTGATTCTTAAAAAAACCCCAAATTAATATTTTTAGATTCATGAGGATGAAGTGTTTAGTCGGCAAAGTCTTACTCGCAACCAGTCTTGAGGGGAGAAAAGAAAAGAATTGTTTTGTTTCCTAAGAAATGATTAATTTGGAAGGTTATATAACGATTTCATGATATGATTTCCTATACATTAATAGATTATAACCAGTGGGAGTGCACCCCCCAAGCTTTAATGTATACCCTCCAATAAATTTTTCGTACCTACTATGTTGTTGTTACTAATGGCACTTGTCATTGACAAGCCACCGCTGATACGATCAGCAGATTTTAAGCCTAAGATATGCATCTCTTTGTTTTACAAGTAGTGCCATCTAGGGCCAAGAGTACAACTTAGCTACAGACTCGTCACAAACCTTTTTAGGGGAGGGGGACTTCCTTCTTCATCTGAGATCGTAATTTATACCTGGAACAGAGAACGATCACCTCTGACCCAGTACTCCCAGTGGTATTACTCTCGACATGGTGGACTTTGCGACCACGAACAGATTGAACGAGCGCCAGTCGCCATGTACTCGGGGAATCTTTTGGCCGGTGAGCTTCCAGCCCGTAACCTAAAGAGTACGAGTTCAACGCTCTAGAAATATTAGCATCTGACGGGAATTTAGCCTTTTTATTGAGTCTATTGTATCATCCTTGGCGAGTTATTTGACAATTAATCCCTGGCATGCGTTAATAGCATCCGAAAACCGAATTTGTGCTTCGACACGTTTTTTTTCCCCGACTAATTCAAATAAAAAATTGACCCAAAACTACACCTGTAGTCACAAAATCATAGAAAATTTTTTTTATATTTAAATCATTGTGATTTTGAGAGTTGTCATAGCATATTTCTGAAATTACTGACCGACAGACAATCAATTCGCCATTGGATTTGGCTCAAAATTTGACACATGTTTACACTATGAATGTTAAATTTGCTTATCTAATTTTATCTATTTAGCTCTCCTCGCGATTGTAACTGTAGTGTTAACTTATTACTCGAATAGCCGGACAGACGAACTGATTTTATTCAATATATGACAAAAAAAAACAACCCTGCAAATTTGGTATAAAGAGGGTATACCAAATTTTATCCCTATAGCTCAAAGTATTTTTGAATTATCTTTGTTACAGACAATCATACGGATGGCCATTTTTTCAAAAATGTGTTTTTTGAAATCAGCATGGTCTAAAACGTGAAAATTTTCGTCAAAATCTGGAGCTCGAATTTTTTTACGATTATTATATTTACTCTATATTGCATATGATAGAGAGTAAAAATGATAAATTATTTTTTAGCCAGAAATCTAATGCAAATGGAAGTAGATAGCAGAGTCGTGGCCGAAATCATGAAGAAGACAGGTTGAATTTTTAAGTTCGTTTTATTCTACAACGGGAAGCAGTCATTATGTACAAGAAAAAGCGACGAACAGAACACATAACGACACAAAACGGAATGATTAAAAAGCTGATTAAATTTTTATCCCTCTGAATTTATACCTTCAGATTTTAAGAGGGATTTTTGGCACATGCCAATCTCTTCTACAGCTCGTCAAGGGAATCATAGGGATCTTTTAATGGAATTTGTTTAGCTGGCTAATTTCTATCCCTACACTTGGATTGTGGGAAAGTAGCCGGCGTTTAGCTGTTTTAGCTATTTTCAAAGCTTCTGTTGAATTTGGTTTTATGAATAGTTGCTATTGCTTTTATTATTGGTTTTATGAATAGTTGTTATTGATGCTTGGAATAAAGGTAGTAACTTTCTTTAAGAAAGCCATTTTCCATCCGTATTGATGACTCAACTCAACAGCATATCATAGATGTATGGAAGTTTTTTGTTTCATTTGAAGCAAATATTGCAGCGATTCATTAATGAAGTTCATTTTATTGTTTAAAATTGAACTAACAAGAAATGGAGTAGAGCGTTCTTGGAATACGAAAGTGGCGGATTGAATTTGTTTGATAGTTATTAATTATCAAGATTCATCTTGCTATAACAACCAACTGGGATGAATCGCATCTTGTCACTCACAAAAGAGAAAGCACTATTTTAAATTAAACATGAATAATGAACGTACAGTATTCTGGTAGTTAGAAAGGCCCACAAATTGCTGAATAAAATTGACGATCTCGTTTCAGTTGTTCTGGGAGTTCTGACAAAGATTCATTTTTGAAATATATTTCGAAATTTTAGAACATTAAGGAAGGGGTAAACAAACATATTTGATGTCGAGTCATATGATGAGCCATTACCTTTCATATGAATAAAAATTTTCGTATCTGGAGGGTGAAAAATCTGTTGCATCCTCTCCATATAGAATATCGGCCCCTGATGAAAATCAAAGCATCGTGAACTTTTACATGAAAGAAAGTGAAAAAATCAGATTTACGGTTGAAGCTAAAAGAATCATTGTTTTTTCTAAATATATAGATCACTCTAATGGCTGGAAGGGATCATTACGTTTGTTTTTCAAATTTCTTAAATTTATGATTCAAGTTAGAGTCGATGCTCCAAATGTTTTTAATTAAATTTGAAAAATCTAAATAAATCTAAAATAAAAAGGATATTGCTTGTATACATTTCAGATTTTTGTTTATGGAAATAACAGCCTACTACTTAGTTTTTTGTTGTAGTCAATCCACTTATTTAATAAGGCGAAAATGTTACCAATGATTATCAATCTTTCTTTCTTTCTCATGGTACAAAACGGTTATAAAATTCTAAGAATCAAATATAACATTTATAATTGGTTAATTTCTTGTATAAGTTCCAGATAATGGTACTTATGTATTATACCGTCTTCGCCAACGATCGTCAACGGTTTAGTAACTTTTTGGCGACGGATTTAAATTTGGCGATAAAGATCAATGGATTACATCATTGCTGGATTGCCATAATTGGCGGTTTAGCAACTCATTGGCAATGACTTCAAATTTGGAGATAAAGTTGGACGGTATAATTTTACCACAGTTCTTGAACATTAAGAGTTCTTCGAATATGAGATATTTTTAAAACTTAGCTTTCTTTGCTTCTAACTTAAACTAACGCTATTTCAGCGACTGTATTCAGTTAGTTATTATCAGTAAAAGCATCCACATTGAACAATAAGTGAAAAGTTTTATTTATTGTGCAGAGTTGTAACTTTTGCGACTAGAAAAGCTTGGAATTGTTACTATAGCTACAAAAATAAGGGCCCAAAAGAAAAATTTGGAGCAGAATTACCAACGCATAAAATTAGATTAAAAAAAAAGAAGCTGGAAACGTTTCAAAGACAGAAGAAAGGTATCAAGGGCTTTCAACTTGGTCCTGGCATTCTTATCTAAACTTCAGCTGCATAGAGAAATCAAAAGGTAATCGGGGTTCGAATCTGGAGTTTCTTCCACTGAATCCATGGATCAAAGAATTGTGAAAATGAAAAAGAATGCGCGATATAGTTTTTTTTTTCATGTTGCCACAAAATTCACAATTAGAAAATTAGGCGATATTAAATCTATGAAGATGTTGGTAGGAAGCGTATTACTTCGAAATTTACTTAAAAGAACACTACTTTTCCTTATTTTCTATATAATATACAGTTATGACTTTTTTTATACTATTCAGAGGACGAAAAGTGTTAAAATATTTTCATTTCTTTCAGCTGCTTTCATTTTTTCCATTATATATCTTTCGGATAGTGGCAATATGGTTTCTGCAGCTAAGATCGCCTTTTCTCTGTATTCTCGCTTGTTGATTTCTCTATTCGATTTGTTTTCTTGCAAGATTCAATTCTTCTGTAGATGCAGGTCATAGTGACAAACAATGATTGATTAAAAGTTAAAGAAAGACTTTTACAGAATTCTAAGATGATTGATGGAGATATGTAAGTAAATAATTGTTAAGTTTCTAAAATATTTTTTGCTATTATTATGATATAATGATTATTAATTTTGATATATGATTGATTGGCCATGATATGACCAAGCATTCTGCAGTGAATTTGATATTTACACGTAGAATTATTAGTGCTGATTATTTTTTATATTAAAATTGTAGACTGCTAAATAATCAAATTGTCTGAGTTCTATTTAAATTTACTTCATTTTAAAAACTTATGTCAACCTTTTTCAGTTGCATAACTGTATGCGTTCCTTTACTATCCATTTTAAATTCTGTTTATTGCCACTTTCGTTAAAATATAGTATAAAACATTAAATAAAATTCTAAGCTATAGACAAGTTATTGGTAGTATTTTATATTTGATTTGATTAACTTTATTTTAATGTTAACTTTAAACGGTGATATTGTTTAAAATTTTATGAAAATTATCATAATTTGTAATTTATAGGTACTGACACCTCTTAATATTTTTAGTAACAACATCTTAATAATGTTTTCGTTTAATTTTCTTTGATACATTTTACTTTTTATCTAAGTTTAAAAGATACATCCGAGTTTCCCTCAATTTAATAATTCATAAGAGCAAAGATGTGGTAATATGCTGTTAATATACAATGGTAAAAAAAAGATTGGAGCAATGGAATATTCATTAATTAAATAATATTTCCCAAGCAATAACTATTTTTTTAAAAAATGTAAATATGAATTTATAAAAGTTTTCAATGTTTAATAATGTTTAGAAAATTATAAGCAATATACGGTAATCGGTTAATATTTGTTAGACATTTGTATGTCCTTGTGTTGTTTTTTCAATTCCGACCCAAGGTCTCAAAGTAAACTGGATCCGAACTAAGCGGGCAAAGTTTAGTTCTTTGTTGTTGGCAATGCCTATTATGCAAATTTGTCGAACTCGACTCATATAAATACGGGTGAATTTAAAATCTTCGTAGGCAGTACTACTTCTCCTTCCATCCAGTGAATTTCATTCCAGAGATCGATGGACAAATCTTTGAGCGATGAGGTGTTATCAGACAATGCGGTTGATTTTCTTATTAGATGCGTCACCGAGTTATCTGAAAGATTGGGTTTGAATCTGGTTATAGTTTATGCACCCAAGATAAGGTGATATCAATTTCCTTGAACTATATTTTTATTCAACGTATTATGTCTTGCTCAAAGCATTAGCTTGTGGACTTTTACCGTAATAAATATCATCTTTATGGACACTGCTTTCTTCATTTTGCTTCCTCGACAATAACCCCACTGCCAAGCTTTGGTACATTTCAGATTAGTCTAACTTTGTCAAAATGGCTCAGTGGTGATGAGACCAGTATTTTAACTTGAAGTACAAAAATATTTATAATAATAAGCCGGCATGATAAATTGGTTAATATTATTGAACAGTTAATAAGAATAATTACTGATTATCAATTACACCCGATAGATTGCATTTACCTTAATGTTGATATAAATGATTATAAAAAATTGCAAACATCGTAATTCCAAATTTATATTGACACAGACTTGAAGCAATCTATAATTTAAAAAAGCAATCTATTGATTTCAAATGAATAAATAATGTTCTTTTTAGCTACTGTAGTTAATTCCTTGTATCGTGTTTGATATTAAAAAGTCACTGTTTTGTTATTGATCTAATATAAAATTGTATTACGTTTACTGTACATCAGGTTGTTTTTGAATTTCCAAGATAATTTTATAGCTGTTACTAGCTGATAAATTCAGCGATGAATGGGATTAAAATCTTGTCATGTGCCATGTTTTTATTATAGAAATGCTTTTTGTATAAAACACTATTTGTACAGATAAAAAACGGTTAGCTATTCCTCAGTCTACTTTGCGGCACAAGAGCCAGATGAGCAAAAGAGAGACCGAAATTTTCCCTTCAGTGGTTTTTATAATACGTTTTCAGTTTTATCCAGGATATGTATAATTAAATTAATAAATTATATATATAATTTATTAATTAATAAATTTTTTTATTTCATTAAATGTATATAAAATTTATTAATTTATAATAAATTATATATATCTAATGATATTTTAGACTAATTTTAAATGTAATTCTCAAAGTTTTGTCTTAATTTAGCTTATAGTAACTTCCTTCTAAAATGTTATTTCCTGATCCATTCCATTATTCCTATTTAATAAATCAAATAAATATTACAAAGATAATGCGTAATTGAATCCACGTGCTCAGTGGATGGATAATAAATCACTGGTGTAAATATTCTTTTAGAGGATTCCTTCGATGAATAATAAATCACTCAAATAAAATAGATTCTTTTAAAACAATCATGTTTCTCTTGTTTAAAGGTCAACATAAAGTGAAAAGTATAAGAATTCCTTTCAGATATATATACGTGTGATTTATGAGGATATCATAGTATATAAGTCGAGAGAAAACAGTTTCGTCCCTTTTTTTAAAACTCTTCTTGTGTTTTTTTTTTTGCTATGCTGCTGGAATAAAACAATTAAAAAAACAATATGTGTTTTCTTCATGATTATTTCGACCACGACTCTGCATCAAAGTTTCGCTTTTGAAAATCGAAAATGCTGTTAGACTTTTACTGAGTTCTAAAATCACTTACACTTGAATGATTTATTCTAGCGAAATAATTAATGTGACCAGTTCACTATCTCAACAGTAATAAAATGCAGGACATCACAGATTTTATCACACTGACCTACTTCCGCCCCCTGCTATTCCCAAATCGACCCCTTCTGCCGAAAGAAAAAAAAAATCGAGGTAATCTGATGCTATTACTGAAAGTTTTCACTTTGCAATTTTCCCTTTTACCGCTTGCAAGGGAAAAGAAAAATGTCCCGATAATTACGAGCAATTTTATCCGCACGTTACTTTCATAACACACCACCTGTACCGTTACGTGACACTTTTTGTTCCCTTTCTTTTGGTGCCTCAACCCCTGCAGTCATGTCCCTCAAAGGGGCACCATTGCCATTCCCTAGATAAGAATGAAATATGTATCATTACACACGGCCAGCACACCCTTAAAATACTTAGTACTCTGATAAGAACTTTTCCCGGACTTCGGATCTGCCCTTTAGTCAACCCTGGCCTAATTTTTTTTACTAGTTCTGGTGGACACCTGTTGCTCATTTCTTTTCCCACTAACATTCTTCTTAAAAGTAGAATTACAATTGACGTGTGGTTAGTGCTGTGCATGAAAATGAAGATTGGAATCGTGCTTCCATATTTTGTACCAAAATATAATCTATTATAGTAGATTATCATGCATGGTATCATATCCCCAAGGTCATTTCCAGTAAATTTAATGCAAAATGTGATGAGCTAAAAAAAAAAAAACCATATCGTGTAAAAACATATGAATTTGTTTGTGATGTTTGAAAAGAACATGATGGGAAAATGTTGACATTTTTAAACACCAAAGAACTTTAATGATATGTAAAGGATTAATATATATATATATATATTATATATATATATATATATATATATATATATATATATATAAGAATATAACTATTTAAGGAACATCTCCATTTTCTTCTGCGCTATTTGAATTTTAAAATTCATTCTAATATTAATTATTTTTTGTTGACTTAGAAGCAACAAGAAAAAATTTAACAAAAGGGAAACAAAATAGAAAACCCTTCTGAAATATAAAAATACAAGCATTTTATGTTTCAATTTTCTTCTACACTAACTGAATTTTAAATTTCATTTTAAGATGAAATACAAGACAGGGATTTTTTAATTGCTTTTGTTTAATTAATTAGAACCCTCAAGATTTTTTTCTCTTAATAAAAAGAAAACAAAATAAAATGCCATTTTATAAACTATTGTTTATCCAAAACCTTATTCTTACGATTTTTAGATTTTTTTAAAGCTTTTATTCACCAAAATGCTTCTTTGATATCAACATTTTCAATTTCAATTTAAGAACTAAACTTTTCTTTAATCGAATTCCTACTTCAGCTAAGGGCAAAATTAGAAGCAAATAGATAAGTATTTTGGGTTCTATAACTTTAGAGGAACTTGAACGTTCAAGATTTTTTTTGGAGCATTTAAAAATTATTTAATTTTGTGTCTTCATTTAATTATAAAATTTACTCAAATTAAAATAAAATATACTTTAAATAAAATGTGAAATATTATTTTAAAACCATGCGTAATTGCTTATCAATTACAAATTTTGTTATTTTATAATTCCAAAAAGATGCGCTGGTTTATAATTTAAAAATATATTTAATTCTATTATTAAATATTTATTAAAATTGTATTAAGTAATGTTTTTTGCCTATTTGTACTATTTTATTTAAAATTACTTTTAAATTTCAGTCATATATTTTTTTTAACTCGATATATTTCAACCAATTTTTTAGAAAGCGATCTAAAGCTAAGCGTTTTGCTATTTCAAAGTACTTAGATAAAGTTTAAATAAAATTAAATAAACACCTTTGAAACGTTTTGTGGGGAAGCGGGGCACTGGAAAATATATTAAAGGCCCATAAAAGATTTAATTCGTCCGGTTCAGAAATAATTAATGTGTTAAAATTTATAATAAATGGAAAAATAAATCATTTTTCATGATAATTAATTGAATTAAGTATTCCAATTTTTTATAAACTTTTGAAATCATCACTTTTATAATTTATCTATTAGATGTTAGCATATATTTTGATAATTCGTTCACATTAAAAAGGCATTTGGGGGGGGAAATTGATACAATATAAATTAATGAAATACTTTCCATCATTTTCTACAACTTGTTCCAACTTTTCACCAATGATTTTTGCATCTAATTGTCTAGTCTTTTTTTTTTCCGGTCTTCCTGACCGCTGTTTGTCACTGATAGCGAAATCCTCATCTTTAATTCTTGAAAACTAAAACCGACAATTTGATACGATGGAACAGCATCACCATAAGTTTCTAAAAGTGCTTGATGAGCTCCGACAGAAGATTGCTTCAAATTAAACAAAGCAAAAAAAACAAAACAGTGAATGTCGAAAATGTGATTTGATACGTTCCGTGATTGGATCTTACACAATAATAATAAAGGGAAAATTTTTAAAGTGATAACAGTAATGTAATAATAAATTAGTAAAACTCAAAACCATTGTCGTTTATATAGATGCTTCACACTTCTACCAATAGATGTCACTGATCATAATACATACAAGCATCTAATACATGTGAAGTGACAGACATAGACAAATGTTTTAAAAATGGAATAAAAAACTTTAACATTTTAAAAATACGTTTAAATCTATCTTTTCTATCAAACTGTTTGATTGGAGTTCGAAATAGGTTACTGGTTAAAAATTATTGCCGATGTACTAGTTAAGCCGTTCTATTTAAATGACATTTCGTTCCCTTTTATTTCTAGTAAATTGAATTTCGACGTGCCCTGAGCACACTTTCGAAAAGTTTCGAGCAGGTTTTTAACAACTAATTGGTTCTCGGATCACTAGCTGACGGTAAAGATCAATCACAACTTGTCACGATGATTAGTTTCAATGATTGTTTTAACAATGAACATTGTAGTTTCCCCAAAAAGAGTGCGTAATTTGTTTTTTGGGGAAGCTTTTTTGCTTCAACTATTTCTTAGCCATTGTTCCTTGTTGTCATCTCTTTCCCCCAGAACAACGTTGGATATTCAAATGTAGGTTATGTACTGACAGATGTGACTATGATAGATTTAGAAAGAAAATATGCAAAATGAATAATTCTTACCATTTACAGTTTTAAAATGAAGACACCATATCAGAAAAAAATTAATTAGTTGTCAAAGTTTATTATTATCCCGTGTTTGTTGGGTATATTCTGAAATTAGTTTTTCTGTTTTATCAACCAACGACTCGCATTTGACGACCAGCTGGTTTGTAGGGAATGCTAGTTGTATTTAAATCTACTGAATGTCTTAAGCTGACGTCCTGGCATTGGGTTGCGTGTCTTCCTAGTGATCTGGATGTCCTGGTGTCGAGTCCCAATTCGGGCATGGTTGTTCTTCCTCTATTCTATCTGTGAGATGAGTGAATGTGCCCCTGCCCTCCTTAAAAAGGGGTTGTGCAAGCAAATGTGATGCGTGAGTAGCTATGCCATACTCTTGGCCCTTGTTGGCGCTACTTCAAAACAAGAGACGCTCCTTTCGGCTTAAAATCGTTGGCTCCCTAAGCGATTCTGTTCATGGCAAATGCCGCTGGAATTAAAATTAATAAATGTCTTTAACATAACTTCATGCTCGTGATACTGCCAACTACCTATTTTAAGCCTCAAAATGGCATAGATATTAAATGTATTATTTTCATAACCTTACACCTGATCTGTTGATTGTATATATGAATCATTCTAATAATGGCAAATTAAAAACGTAATAAGTTGGTTTATCTTTCTTCTGACTTTCTCGATATTAGAATTTCAATTTTTTTTTATTAATCATATCAGATGTCATTAGACATAACGAATAAAAAAATCTGAGATCACGTAGGGAGGTGGAGTGAAGTTGAAGCAAGGAAAGATAAATGTAAATGGATGACATAAAAAATGAAAAAGTGTGGAGAAGCACAGTACCATTCTCATAATGTAGAATGCTTGTGAATGATAGCTTTATAAAGTACTACTCGTAAAAATAAATAATAAACAATTTTCCCTTATGGAATATACTATGAAAACTCCTATAAATAGAACTTTCATTCATCAAATATATAAGTAGCGAATTTTATTCAAGTGCAATGTGAATGTTATTAAAATCATGATTCGTCATTTAAGTTTTTGAAACATTTGAAAGAGAGCGAGAAATTATTTTTAGATTATTGTAAGCTTATTTTCATATTAATATATTTTACATTTTTAAAAATAAGTTTCTTCTTTAGTTAAATTTTTAAAGTTTGTTTTCATCTTCAAAAGATTAACTATGAATAACTGTATAAAGGCAAGGTTAAAGAAAATTGAACGCCTATTTCTGTGTATCGAATTTTTTCTAAGAATTTAACATTTGAAATTCTTTGTATATAGAAGCTTGCTATATTTAAATAATTTTGACTTTCACATAAAGAAGATTGTAATATAGCGGTATATGGCAGTCTATTTTAGTCTTTGCCTAGCTGTACTGTAGCAATTTCAACAAAATAATTTGGAATCAAAAACTCATTTAGAGAAAAAATGAATCCGTTCTTATGAAATAAATTCTATGGTGCACAATATTCAAGTTGACTACAATTCCTAAGTGCGATTTCAGATTGCGATTTCCACATGCAATTGCAGATTGAATATTGTGAAACTTTTTGCCTTGTAGATTGCAATTCCCACTTTCAATTGCAGAATGCACTTAGATAAACTGATAAGAAAACTATCAAATTATGGTTAAAATTAAATACCATTATATAATATTATCACCGTCGTAATTATTAAATAATATTTTATAGACCCGCCGTTATTCAATATTGAATCTTTTTCAGATATAATACATTTAAAACGTAAAAATTGTTTTTGCATGAAATATTATTACATACAAAGTCTTTTTATCATCTACATTTTTTAAAAATTGAAACTGAAATCAAACGATTTTTTTAAAAAAAAATGATAGTCGATTTCTTTTTCTTTCAGTTATAAATGGTTTTTTGTCAATTCTCCAAATTTTGTCCACAAATATTGAAGCATGATAAAAGCTTTTTTTAAAAAAAGTGTTCAGACATTTAAATAAATCTTTCATTAATAAAAATACAAAAAAATCAATAGTTATAATTTAAGAAATTGTTTATCATCTGCTTTCTAAGTTTTCTTTTAAAATATTGCTAATTTTTTGAGGCAAATCTCTTCTTGTATACTTGTTTTTCAACATTAATAAGAATATATATATATCATTTGCTCTAATAAGCTTTATTTTTCCAGTTTTCATTTGAGTTCGAGTGATTGAGATACCTTTAAAAATCTAATATTTAGTGCACTATTTTACATAATTCTGTATAATCTGATATTTAAGTCTATAAAAATCTGATATTTAAAATTATTTTACATCATTCTTTAGTCTTATAAATAAATAGCATATTTGATTATGCTATTCTTGTTTTATGCAAGTTAAAACCTAGATATATATGAATAAATGTAATTTACTGTTTCTTTCCTTCTGTTCATTGCAGTAAATGGTCACTTTTAAAGATGTTTATTACCGGATAAACTGTAACTGCGTGACGCAATCGTTGCAAGATTTCCCAATAATCATAGCTCAGAGTAGGTCTTTGAGGAAGAAGAAATGATCGGGAAAAAACAAAGAATTCCACGAATGCATTTTACATCCGCATTTACAAGCCGGAATGTCCTAACGGAATCGAATTTATCCATATCCTACTTTTATTAGTATTATAAAATAGTTTATAGCTTCGTTTTAGTCACATTAATGCTTTTTAACTCAAAACAACTTAGAAGAAATTTAAAAATTATCAAATTTTAAAGAAGTTCGAGATTTCTTTTGAGAAATTATAATGTCTTAATATGATGGTGCATGCTTTACTACGAGTTAAATTATGCTGGTTAAATTCTTACTGTCTCGTATAGATAGTATAGAAAAAGGCCCATTAATAGTTAAAGAAATGATATTTGGAAGGATTTCTTCGTTAGATCCTCCCCATGAACTTGAAAAACACATTTCTGGATAATGTTCGTCTATTGTCCGTATGTGACAAATATAACTCGAAAACAATTTTCGCTAGGCAGTTGAAATTTTATATAAGGGTATTACAGTAAATTTGCAAATTTTTATCAAATTTTGAGTAAAAGATGTTCAGAAGTTTCTTCCGGTTGTTCTGATAAAATTGAACCCGATAACTACACAACGAAAAAAGCCAGAGAAATAAAATTTAATATATAGATTTAACATCTATAGTGCCAACATCTGCCAAATGTTTAGCCAAATCTAGCCAAGAATTGGCTATTTGTCGGTCTGTTCTTTCAGAAACATGTAATCACGATCATTAAAAAATGCAATGGATTCAATAAATCAAATTTTGTATGTTATTTTATAATTACAAGTGTTGTGTGTAAAATTTTTTCTTCAATTGGCTGCGAGAAACGTATCTAAAATACAAATTCGATTTTTGGATATATATAACGCATGCCAAGGATTAATCGCCAAAATAATTGTCAAGGATGATAAGATATATTCAATAAAAATGCAAAATTCATACCAAAGATTAATATTTTGTAACTATTTTACACCAATGCTATGTAAGATGTCCTCTGGCATAAAAGTTTTATTAAAGAATATGCGCTAATTTTGAACAGGAGTTAACTGTATGTTTAACTGATTATTATAATTGAAGAAAATTTTGTTTCAAACAATACATTAAGGGGAAAAATTCAAAGTTTGAAATTATAGTTGCTTAATTTTGTATTACTGTTTCTATAAATTTTAAACTCATATCATTCATTAGATGTACGATCCAGAAGCGGCGGCAGGAATTTGCCGACGGGGAGGTAAGATAAATCCGACAGGGGGGCAAGAACAATATCTCGCATTTGGCTTCAAAATAGTTAATTTTACATTTAATTAAAGAAAATTAAGTTTTATTTAGATTTTTTAAATTCAGATACTGGCCTTTTCTTTCGTTGTTCATTGTAAATTTATATATATAATATATATAATATTGTTATGCAATATCTCATTCAATTATCGGATATATTGCCAAAATAATTGCAAATTATAAGTTAAATGAACGGCTATTTAATCATATATGGAAAATCTGCAGACTTTTTCGACATTCGTCGCATTGAGTTTATAGTCGATTGATCAAAAATTGTCAGCAAAATTAGCTTATCACTTTTGTCGGTTATATTATCATAAGTAGTACAAATTATGAGCTGAATGAACGACATTTGAATGAAACGACTGAAAATCTACTTAACATATGGCTTCGACTTCCATTATTTTCAATTTTTAGATCTTTCAAAAATTGTCTATGAAAATACGGCATATTATTAATCTACCACCCAATCGGAATATTTTGCCAAGTACAGTCTAAACAATTTAACCATTACTTGGATATTTCGATTGTTTGCAATATATTAATTTCAAGGAGGTTTTTAGCTAATCATATTCGATAATGCGCAGCTCTCTACAACCACCCTGAAATGGTGAGCACTTTTGCCGACGAAACTCTAAATATTTCGCCGACGGGGGGGGGGCTACCTACAGGGGGCAATTGCCCCCTAGCCCCTTTGCTATCGCCGCCTCTGGTGTATGATCGCAGTAGCGTAGTAATGAGTGGAACAAGAAAGATGAATTATAGTTGCTGCTTATAGAAGAGAAGCTGCCATAGAGAAGGAAAATAAAATAAACCTTTTATTCACCCTTTAAAGTAAAATATACCGGTGACTATACCGGTGACGAGTTACCGGTGACTGACCGGTGACGAGTTAACTCGTCTTTTAATGTCCAAACGTTGTTGACCGGTGACGAGTTAACTCGTCATTGCACTTGCATTATCTGTTTCAATTTATAACACCGAGGGCGATATAGAACATTGCAAAAACTTGGCGTATCGTGTTTAGTCTTCTCCGCTCTATAACAGAAAAATTACTTTTCCTAGTATTTACATTTTTATTAGAATTTTAGTAAAATTCTAAAAATTTCAACCATGACGGAACGCATCGACGAAGAACTTTTTGATGTTCCAATTCAACAAAATTCACTGGAGTTTTTATTAGAACGTATTTTTTTTTTCATATTCATTTACAAAAAAGTAGCCGGTGACATGACATAGTTTCTATGTAAAATTGCCGGTCACCAAAGTGTTAATATAGTATTGTCCAGGTACCTTTTATACTTACTGAGTCACTGAGAATGAGTGGTGTTGAGAATATTATACTTTATGCGATATTTATCTCTCTTCCCCTAATTTATTGCACAATACTTCTAAGCTTTCTAAGCATTGTGCATGTGAAATGTGTTTGACTACAAAATTGGACCTATTTTTAAAATCCAGTGCAATTCCTCATTATTCTTGAGCAGAAACTTGAAGAGCTTCAACCTAAAACAGTAGCTTCGAACTAATGATGTCACAGAGGGTAGTCTGACAGCAATTGACGGATTCCTACTCCACGGCGAGTCACTTGCCTCCCTCTCCGGAGTTTCCGACCTGCTGCAGTGATTAAGTAGATCCGTATTTCAGGAGGAACTGCTCTGGAAAGATTTATTCATTAAGTTTTTTTCTTCTTCTGCCGGAGCTAATTATGGATCTGGTTTCAGCGAGACCACAACCATAACGGGTTTATTGCAACCCTTTTGGTTTTTCCCTCTGAATAAGACGGACAAATCGCATTTATCTTATAGCATAATTGTCCTCAACTATGACATTTCTTTTTGAGTCGGAATGAGTTAAATATTTTGCTAATTGGAGTCACTGTTAAGAAGATCCAATCGATTTTTAACACATTAATAACCGCTCACGAGTTTTCTCGTGTTTCACTAAGTCTTACATCAAGGATGCACAACCTTTTCAGGATAAGGGCCCAGAATAAGAAAAAGAACCATTTCCAGGGCCAAAGCAGCACATGAATGTCAAAACATGTTATAAACGTTAAAACATTGTTTTTTTGTGGCAATGCGCAGGAATTACAATTATTACTTTACTTATTTTAGTCATTCATACATTATGCAATAAATGAATAAGACACAAACATTATAGATATGATTAAAATACTTTACCTCCGAAAAAAAAAGATTCCTGCTAAAAAGGTGGCAAACTTGAAATAGAATAACAGATGAGAACTTTTTGTTAATTATACAGAGAACACAATTTAAATTTTGAGAAAAAAAATTAATAATCAAAATTAGTAAAAATGAATGAGATGGCTAGGAGAATATTTGAAGTTATTGATTTTATATTGTCCTCAATATTGGTTGTGGCAATACGTAGAACAGAAGATAAGTTCTCCTCTGCTATTCTATTTCTTATTTTTAATTTGTTTTAAATGCATTCGTGAGAAAGTTTACTCACAAATGTAAGTGCTGCCAAAAAAAAAATTGTACATTCACCTGCATTCACCTTTGTTTTAAGCACAAAAATTCCTCGGGTAAGACTTTATAAAATTCTAATATAGTTTTCTTTGAACGTCCACCAGCTTTTCCTATGCGAAAACTCCTACTCTCAGGTAGCTACGAAGGGAACAAACTGAAAATCCGCGTAATAAAAAGTAAATAAACTTAATGAAATTATTTATTTTGATGTAGAAACGTTTTCGTATAAGATTTTTTTTCTATTTGAAAATCTCTAATTTTAAATCTTATTTTATTAACAGCATTCACGGGCCAACTTCAAAGGCTTCGCGGGACAATTTTGGCCCCTGGGCCATAGTTATGCATCCCTGTCTTATAGATTTCTTTGCGGTCCTTAATGTGTTTAATTAAATTAATTTACAATTATGAAAGCATATGGTGGCTATTTTTTGTGTAAGTCTCATAATTATGAGTCGACTCTTCGATCATGAAGACGACTCTTAAGTTTAATGAGACATTTGACATTTAATGCACTAACCCTAAATAAAGGTTCTTCAGTGAAATCAAATCTCAGATCCACGAGATCTGATCAGGTCTATCGTGTTATTCAAGGTTAGCTAAAAAAGAACTTTAACACTTAACAATTACTTTAAAATATTCCAAGGAAAAAGTATTCACGTAATAGAAGAACTTGCTTATAGTTCTGAAAAATAAATATATATAGTAGTTTTAAGTTGAATTCTCCTGAAAAATTAATCCACATCTTTTTACCATTCTATAGGCATTCTTAGGACCGTGATGGAATGGTTGTAAGGTCTCGGTATATGAGTTGTAGGGTTTCAGATTCGAAACCCGACACCACCGAAGAACCGTCGTGTAAAAGGGTCTGTTGCACCTTAGCCCCTTCGCATAAAATGACGTGTCTGACACACGCATCGAATTATTGAATTTTCAGTTTAATGTCTGCTACTAAGAGAAGAGGATTAAGCATTTAAAAATACAAAAATCACCTAGAAATATTCCAACATCTCAAATGCTCGTTATATTATTATAAGAATCAAAATAACAATATAGGTCTCAGATACTATATGTCATGCAATTGAGCTAACAATCTAAGTAAAATAAATTCGTATGTCAAGGGGTTAAATCCCTCGGAATCAAACGTTCTCTCGCTGGTGGGATGTGAAGAGGAGAAATCAAGCTCAGGTGTCGCCCTTGTCATCTGTTCTATCAGTTTATACTTTCACATGCATGCAAACTCAATAACATAAACAAAAGGATTAAAATCAATAAAATTCGGCATGTTATCCTTTGATTATAAATTCAATTTTACGTTAAATTTAGTGCTAATAGATTGGAAATAAAGTTCCTAAAATACATTATCTCGTGGTAAATTCAGTAATAATATTGTACTCATGTCAATTATCTGCAGTTTGTGATTATTATTTGTCAATGTCATGCAATAAAATGTATGAGCTTATTGATGGTCCCCAAAATTTATCTGGGAAGAGAGAACTTTATTACAGAGTTTGCGAAGAAGCTTCAGGGAGCTCTAACTGGTTATTTACTATTATTTTTCGTTTGAACTTAATTTTTTGAGAGGTAATGAATTCGATAAACTTATCTATGCCTTTTCACATATTTGATAAAATTCCACGGCATTCAGTGATGAGATAAAGAGTTATTTATTAACTAGAAAATTTGCATAATTGCGTCGTAATTTTTTTGAAAATTAATATCTCAAAGTATCCTCCGATCAAAAAAAGATTAACATTCTTCCCACGAATATCAAAATAGCTTACAATACTCATTAATCACGATTATATGTCGCGAACCTTACAAAAAATTGCTTTCAAAAAAAGGAAGTGATTTTTTCTTTTTTAACAGCCACGATGCTTTTTAAATAATGTTGATTGAAAGTACTTCGAACACCTTTAAAACTAATAAATAATGTTTGATATAAAATTACCCCCGGTAAAAAAAGTAAAAAACAATAGAAATTTGCCTCATAATAACGTTGCCCTACTTCCCATTGAAACATAAATTTGTCTCGCGTGTGAAGATTTATGCGTTGCCATCGTAATTTAAGAAGAATGAATGTGAGATTCTTTCACTCATTTTTGTCAGTTCTGAATTTAAAAAAAATATTTTTAAGAGTAAAAGGAAACTTTTCAGTTCTCAGGAAATGTTCTGCATTAATACTCAGAGAAGTAATTTTTGGCTTCCTATATATTTATATTTTTAATTACATCTAGAGATATTTTCACGCAGACGATTATAATGATTCAAGGGAAAAAATAATAATTTTGGATATAAAAGCAGACGGTTTTATAATGAGAAATAGTTTAATTCTATTTAAAATCATATTTTTTATACAAAATTTTTCTATATAAATCTTTTTATTAGAATCTTTTTGTTTATGAAATGGAAAAATTCACACTGGATTAATTTTTTTCAAGGAATTTCAGCGAAAAACAGAATTTAATATTTTACGTGAGATTAAATT
The DNA here is from genome assembly GCA_026289955.1 of Argiope argentata. Taxonomy (NCBI): domain Eukaryota; kingdom Metazoa; phylum Arthropoda; class Arachnida; order Araneae; family Araneidae; genus Argiope; species Argiope argentata. The sequence goes on along the minus strand of JAOUZG010044158.1, from coordinate 2,435,265 downwards.
TTATAGAAATACTGAAAGCAAGAATATTTAAGTTTAAATTGTTAAAATATGAAGTTAATATAATGTGATATATTAATGTAATACCTGTTATTTTAATATTTATTGATATTTAGTTCTAAAAATAACTAAAACTAATATTTTATAATATAATTATGCTTATACATATGCTGAAAAATTTTCCTATTGTTTCATAACGTGTAAATTAATTTTTTTTATTTATAAGCAGAAATTTATAGACATTCCCTTCTAGCAATTATTTTATTCGAAACTTCTTAAATATATATCCTTTTTTAAAGAACATTGCATTTCGGATAAATTCTGCTAATGTTTATTGTATTTTTTTAAAAACTTACAAAATGTTTTTCATGAAATTAATTCTAGTCTACCAAAGCTTGTTGATTTCTTAAAAATAAACTACGGTTTACGAAAATTTTGATAAACTTAGTTTTGGAAAAGAAAGATGTTTCATGCAAATTACTTAAAAACTTGAGCCATTAATGGAATAATAAAAGCATGCTTTAAAAAATTATATATGTCATTTGATTTCGTCAAAGTTTATTAAACTGGTATGAAAATACTTTCAGTAATTTCATTTTATATTTTTATATTGCGTGATTTAATTTTGTTTCTAATTTAATACTGATTTCTGACTTTGCAAAATGATTCAATTATTCAGCGGTATCGATTTTGCTTATATAGCTGGAAGATTTGTCTTGTTTTTGTTTTATGATACCTAGAAAATGTAGAATAAGTTCTTGGAAAAAATATTTGGGAAATTTAATATGAGAAAAGGCATTTATATATTTTATTATTTATATATTTTAGAATTTTAGAATAAAATTTATAGAATTTTTTGGATATTATGTTTCTAGATTCTCTATTGAATTTTAAATATTCATTCATTTTCAATGTTTATTTTGAATGCGCATCACTTCTGCCATTCAAGTCGTGTTAAAAATAGATTTTAATAATCTAATTGTTTAAGGTATTAAAAAAGACCAAAAGAAGCCAGCAATCAAAAATAGATATGGTGAATGGTTTAATATTAAATAAAGGTTGAAATGAAATCTGCTAAGCATATTTCAATGTATCATGTCAGAACATGATTTCTTGAACGGCCAAGCACCTCATGCTCGTGCAAGTTAAATTATATTTTT
>JAOUZG010044158.1:2396961-2411833 GCA_026289955.1 Argiope argentata | reverse complement strand
AGCAATAATTTATAGTAGTAAGTATTTTAAATCTTTGCTAATTTAAGATTAAAATATTATGCATATGACATGAAATTATATTTCGTATTCTTTTAACATAAAATATCTATAAACTCTTTTTCTAACCCGATTAAGAGCTTTATTGTATATTGGTTTGTAAATTTCTAATAATCTTGTGATGATTTCGTGATATATCTGTTAGATTTGCTATTAGTTTTAAATTATTTTTAGAATAAAATTTTAAAAATATTAATTTTGGCCTATCATGTAAGTAAAAATAAAATTTAAGTAATAAATACTTAAGCTAAATCTATGCGCAAAACCAGAATTGCTTTACCGATAATTGTTATCTGCAAATAATAAAGAATGCAAGTTTGTATATGTATGTATGTTGGTTCTTTGTAAGTAAGAACATTTGACTAACAGCTACCGAATTTGGTGCATACATGCTTAAAAGGATTCAATTCAATTTTTTGTAATCATTAATCCCAGAGAACTAAACAGTTGCCAAAGTCGGGCGATTATTATTATTATTATAAAAAAAAACAGACAGACAGAGAGAGGGAGAGAGTAGTTGGTGCTATAAAAAATAGAATGTTTGTCTCAGAATTACCAGGAGCATAAAAATTTACACTTTGGAGTAATTTTTTGAAATTCTGTTTAAAATTTTAATTAAAAACTACTGGAAATTAAAGATTTTTCTACGATAACTCAAAAATATATAATTGTTCAAAACTAATTATTGCATTATTTAAAATTTTTAAAAATTGATTTTTTATAGCTATTAATTATCATAGAAATTTTCATTGAATTTTCAGAATTGTTTAGGTATAATATTTTGTTTAATTTTTAATAATTCATGTTATTGTTGTGCTGAAGTTCAAACTGTTTTCCTTATTCAGACAAAAGCTTTATTGCTTTATTTTTTGCATTGCGTAAGCTAAAAAAAGGATGTAGAGCCTTTTTCAAATCTATACAATTTATGAGAAGGTACAATATTGCCTAAGTCAGACTTCTGATTATCTTGAAAATTACATTTTTAATGCCACTATAATGTCATGGGATTTTCCTCTTTTGGAAATGTTAATATTTACAAAGGTTCGTATGCATATATAATGCTTTTTAATATACCACGGTTTTGATGGTCTGTCTCAATTTGGTATCCAAGAAAATTTTCTTGAAATAATCAGGAACATTAAGTAATGCATAAGCGATTTAATATATAACAGTGCAACACAATATTCTTAACTGACCAAAAGGTCGTCAAAGGCAAGTAATATGCATCATATAATAATGTTTATAATATTGATTCAGAACGAACTGTTTACACATTAAAATACTATTTTGAAGGATACTCTTTTGCTTAACTTCAAAGTATAATGAAAAAAAAAATGAGTATATATTTTGGAGAAGTAGCTTTTCTTCCTGAAAAGTCTGTTTAAAAATAAAACATACTTAAAATTTTGGTACAAAAAATATAAAAGTTTAGTCTATTAAGTCGCTTTAGATAAATAAAACTTGCATTTACTTTTAAACTATCATTTTTCATGCATACACCCAGAGTAGCAAATACATCTTTTTTTTTAACTCAAGGAGATTTGAATTGTTAAAATTCAAGGGTATAATTCATAGAAAATTATGTCTCTATATGTACGAAAATATATGTTCTATGAGAAATAGGGGAATAAATCGAAAATTTTCTGTTTATAAAACATTTTTTTATATAAATTACAGCTAAAAAGATTATTAATGAAGAAAAATGTTAAATGTTATTTTCGAGTAACAAAAGATTAAAAATATGCTGTGTTTTTAATTGAAGTTTGCTTTACACAAAACTTTCAAAGCAAACCCTTTACATTAAATAAAATTTGTTTGTAATCGTTCCCTTTTTAATTAAAGTATTCTTCATAATACATTTATTATTCACTATCATATTTAATTATTTTTTACTTGTAGACGTATCATTAAGGTTAAAAAAATTTATATATTATAAAAATTCTATAAACACGTTTGAAATTCAAAATTTTTATTTCGAATTGAAGTTCTGTAATTTGATTAACGGTGATATTTAGTAGCAGAAACATTATATTAAAAATCAATTTGAACACTGCGGATGCTAGCGCAATAATCAAAGAATGTCTCTTGAGTGATTAAAATACAGGGTTAGCAAGAAATAAGTTATTTACTTCAAGGGGATGTAAATTTATATATTGATCCAAATGAAATAAAATTTGAATTACGCTTCACATTTCTTAACTAAAAACCTAATAGAAAAATTCACCATTAGGTGTTGTTGTAATATACATAAAATCCTTTAACATGGTTTATAACTGTTGAATAAAGGTAAATTATAATTGCTCAGTATGTCCTCCTTGATTTTCAGCAAAATACTCTACCCCCTGAGAACCCTATTTTATGCAGATGACCGGAGTGAGTCTGCAGGAATACTAATAGGCAACAAATGTTGTCCTTCATATCTGGTAGAAATGATGGTCTTAAAAGGTAGATATTGTTCTTCAAATAGCTCTACAGTCAAAAGACGCAAGGGTATGTTGTACGGCGAGCGAGGAGGCCAGCTATTGGGAAAATGCCAGCTTATAACTCTTGCTTCTGTGAAATGCTGTATTAACAATCGCTTTACACCACGATCAATATGACATTCATCATCCTGCATGAAAATGCCTTGTAGACATCAACGCTGTTGAAGAATTTGATTACAAAATCCCTCAGCATATCATGGTACCGTTGTTCTGTGACGGAACAGGTTTGGATTCCATTTGAAGTTATCTCTTCAAAGAAATACGTTACAATGATGAAAGTAGCTGTACAACCACACCATACTGTCACTTTTTCAGGATGCAAGGGTTGTTCATGGATAACCTGATGGTTTCCCTTTGCTCAAATCAACAGTTGTGGGTGTTAAGTGGCTCACTGGGGCAAAAGTGGGCCCTATTTTCCCCAAAATGTTCCATGGCCGTGTCAACCATCATTTGAGCAAGAAAATGAAGTGCAAAAGTTTTACTGATCTCTAAGTCCCCTTTCTGAAACAGGTGTGCAGAGTTGATTTTATATGGATAAGAATGCAAAATATGCATTACGATTTTTCGCACAATTGAATACGGCATATCCAGGACACGGGGAATAATTGGTAAACTCACAGTATTATGCGGCGACTGATTGCTGGCTTTAACGAGAGCTGAACGATGGGATTTTTTTTTCGTCCTCTTCCTCGAATAATGTTAAGTTGCCCAGTTTTTTTTTCAAATTTCTGAATTATCTTGCGAAGGGCACTAGGAGGCATCGGATCTCTTCGCATCTGCTTCATACGACGAAATTCTTTTAGAGCTGCAACAGAATTTTGCTGATTCTGGTAGGACAATTTCACCAGTTGTGGTTTTTCTAGAAATGTAGGGGAACAGAGAAGAAACTGGTGTCCATGCAGAATCCACCATCTTTTTATCCAAAGAAAAATGGTAACAGAAATGCGGCGTAACGTGAATTCTGTTTCACATTTTCAATATATGCAAATAAATGCCATTTGTGTTACAGTGTCATCTATTGTTGAATTTTTGTATTAATGCATTTAATTAATAAATGTAAAGTCTGACCAATGGAACGTATTTTGGAGCTCTCTTAAATGGCTAACATTTCTTACTTATCCTGTATAAATAAAAAATTGAAAGAAAATTAGTCATAATATTATTAATGCGATAGAACAAAATAATAACGCATAATGTGTACGAGATAAAATTTTTATATTTTAAGCATTGATTTTTTTAAAGCATTGATTGGAAAAAAATATCCATTTGTTAAGAATATTGAGAAATATCAAGTTCACCGTAGGAAAAGTATATTATCAAAAATGCACAAAGTCGATAAAGGTTCTATGGTATTAGAGCTATATGGTACATTAAAGAAAACAGTTACTGATATTGAAGGTTTATTAGGTGAAAAAACATTTCTTTCTTTATTTGAACATATAAAAAAACAATATTTGCTTTCAAAAAAATACTACTAAAAAAAATATAAGCCATTCGTTGAAAACAAAGCCTTATCAGCGAATAACTTTTTTCATGCTTCAAAATCTGAAATGAAATTGAAGTTGAATAAAAATATTTTTTTAAAAATAAATAGCAAGGAAATATTTTTATTGAAGAGTTTTTAACAAATCGGGGTAATTGATCCCGGGCAGTGAGGTATAAAGTATTAAGATTACTAAACAATTATGTTGATTTAATTACTTTTCGAAAGCCTTTGATTTTAGATGTTAGTAATAAATACTTCCCAGTTTATCACTTCAATTATCAGCATGGCAATACCTGGGCATTTAAATCACAAATCGATTTAAAATTCAAGATTGTTATTATTGCAATGATAAATCACGCGTCATTTAATTTGTACATTTATCTGCCATAACAACATGGAGTTTTAAAATCATATTAACTTTTTTATTCTTATTTATTTACAGCAGTAGTTACATTTTGGATCTATCAAAGATGAGTTATACGTCAGCTTAAAATCGAAGGATGTTACATCCTTATGTTGATACATAAATAGTTATAACAAATGTATGTAGAAAATTTAAATACCTGTCAAATATGAAGTGTAGGAAAAATTAAATACCTGTCGTGATTATCTTCATTTATTTTCAAACATATGCAGTTAAAAATCAGAAAACTGTATATATTTCTGATCTTAACTGCATATATTTGAGCACAGATGATGTTTTTTTTTGTTTTTCACAAAGCCTTTGAGCTATAGAGTCTGATAATCCACTGTAGATTGAAAAGTTTTCTAAGAATAAGGTTATTTAGTTTGATAATTTGACATTCTGCTTTTTTTTAAAAAAAACTTATTATTTAAATTGATTTCCCTAAACGGTTGAGAAGGCACACCGGAATGATCAATTACAACCACTTATTTAGATCAAAATTTTTGAATACTAAATGATATCCGTAAAATAAATAGCCGAAAAAACAAGTCTGGCAATTTTCTATTAAATAAACATGTACGGATGCAGAAAACAATGTCTATACTTTTGGAATTAACCCACTTAAAATTGTGTTGATCATTAATCAAAAACATGCTTATTTTTCTGTAAATGTAAAATAGCAACTTCATCATTCCAACTCGTCTGACAGAAAAGTAATTTTTGTGGAGGTATTATAAATATAGCAGCGGATTATAGCTGAAGATCATAATAGATTTCGAATAGTAAGTGGATTCTATTTCTTGTTATTGCTTATTTTACATCGACATCAAGTTTTGAAAATAACACTAGAAAGGAATTCACAATTATCTTCATTACTTTGAACCATGGTCGGACAAGAAGGACAGCATTGAGCTGTCAATCCCTTTTCTAAGCTTCTGTGTTTTAGTTTGGGTATGTATGTTTGTATTTGGCGTGCATTATTCCAGCTTACAGAGCAGTTCCTTGGAGAAGAACCCGCTTCAAAATCGAACAGAAGGAATTCTTATCTTTTATGAGGATATTTATCTTAAATCGAAAAAACCCATACCTACCATTCAGTTTCTATATAAAATAGTTATGATACTACTTTCAATGATCTCCATACAAGGCAAGGGTTAGAGGAAATAATGGTATTTTTAGAGTACATTTTTATCTCTTGTGCAACAAATCAATTTTGTCCGGGATAACCTGGTTGGTGGAGAGTAGGATTCGCATCCCTTGGGCTTCGAGTGCGAACCTGCCAACCGGAGGCTCACCATGTGTATGATGGCTGGCGCACGTTAAATCTATCGTGGTCACAAAGTCCTCCATGTAGAGAGTAATACCATTGGGGATACTGGTTCAGAAGTGATCGTTCTCTTCCAGATCTAAATTACAATTTGTGGATGAATGAATGGAATGCATGAATGAAATCTGCCCCGTAAAAAGGGTTGTGACGTGTTTGTGTGTAGCTAAGTCGTACTTCTGGCCCTAGTTGGCACTAAAAGGAAGAGACGCTCAATCGGCTCGAATATCTGACAGACCTGTCAGCGGGATTCAAAAGTGCCATAAGTAACAACAACAAATCAATTTGCATGAATTTAAGGGGTTATATTAAATTCAAAACGAAATAATTCTTTGATACTCATTCATGCAACGAAATCCATTCATGGAATAGTTCGCTGTGCGTCGACATCTGAACATTTGCGCAAGTTAATATATAAAAACACACAAACACAAGTGGTAGTTAATGTATTAAATATTACCGTATTATAATAGAAACACTCTTATTGCTGATTTTTTTTATAAAGTCCAGGAACTCTTCATGTTCTTCGAAATGTAAGATATTACTTACTAAAGCTGATTGACATAAACCATTTGCGGCCTTTGGGATTTTCCTTAAAAAGGCCTTTAAACAGGCCTAAAAAATGACCCCACATATAAAAATATCGTATACTTGTGATAAAAAGCGAGAGTGAAACTTATTTAAACAGATACTTTAACGATTCATAGTATAAAATTTAATATGCATACTTGAGGTTTTCAAGAAGTTAAATTGACACTTTGCGCTCGGTTGTTGCCTCATACTCACCATTCAAGACATCAATTTGACGTTTTATTTATTTATTTTTCAATTTTAGTATAGTTACAAGATGTAGATTAATTTTTCAGGGGAATTCAGCTTAAAGCGATCGTTTACTTTTCAGTGTGCAGAAAGTTAATTTAATAAATATTTTATAATATTATCTGATCCAATGATTGCTATTTCAGTTCAAGTAACTATAATGATATTATTTCTCCGCTGTTTAAAGAATACATTTTAAATTTGCCTCATAAACATTCTCAGTAAGCTTAAAAATAACCTTGCGACACACAAAACTTTGTATGTTGTGGGAAAATGATTCTCTACATTTACATCCTCTCCAACACTCGAATTATGTACCTATAATGCAGCGGAGTAATTTAAAATGTCAAATAACTCGTCTGTTCTAATTGCCCGGCTTTGTTTTATCCATCCACCCACACATCCAGATGGTGGAGAGTGAATGGCAGATTGGAAACGCAGACTTAGCATCAGTCCAGTGACCCACATCGTCTTCAGTGGAATATGAGAAGAGACACTGTGGAAGAAGAAAAATATTTTGTTGAATGAATGAGTGAATGAAAGAAAAAAGAAAACTGAAAGCGGCTTTGATCAGAAGAAATGCCTCTGAAGGGCTTGTTTGCATAGGCTGATATTATGTTTTCCTCGTCTTGCTTCAAAATTCTCATTTGAATAGTTTCGTGTCATGCAAACAGTGGAAACTAGTTTCATTTGCATTCACCGCCTCATTTCATTAAACAAATAACTTGGGAGGTACGAGATTAAATTTCTTCTACTTTGTTTTTATAAATTCATCTTTCATTTTCCTTCATTTTTTTTGTTTAATACAACGCTATCCACCCTACCATGTGTTCCAGATTTTTAATGTTTATAATTTTACTGAAAAAAGGAAAGTGACTAGAAAATAAATTTTAGTTGAATTTATACCTGATTATTTAAGAATTGGAATCAGTTATTTTATTTGAAATCAAATATAATGGATTTAAAGCAAAAATTCATAAACGAATCAATTTGTGATCCCAATAATATCTGTTTTCTCAATAATTATTTTTTAAAAATCAGATGAAGGCATAACAATGTAATTAAAAAATGCGATATTAAAGCTATAAACAAGTAATATAAAAAAATTTAATTTTTTTATTTAGGTTATTAGAAAAAAAAATTGGAAATTAAGAAAAATTTAATGTTAGTTACTTTTCATTAAATAATTACAGCTGTTGTTCTCGCGTTCCGCTTTACAACGGAAGGAGGGGTGCAGTAGTCTGTGAGGGTATGGACCCCTGAACACTCGGGGCAGAAGTCTGACTTCTAGCTCACATATTCACAAATCCTTTCTACGGGGTGGACTTCACTCATGTATTTCATTCATTCATCCACAGATGGTAATTTAAATCTGGAACAAAGAACGATCACTTCTGCCCAAATACCCACGGTGGTATTAATCTCCACGTGAACTTGGTGACCACGACAGATTTAACGGCCACCACACATGGAGAATCTTCGGCTGGTAAGTTTGAACTCTCAATCCAGGGGATGCGAATCCAACGTTCTACCAACCAGGCTATCCTGGCCTAACAATTATTATAAATAATTGATCAAAAAATTATACTAGCGTTGAATTTTCAACGCCAATTGAGGATTCGAAGCCCATTGTGGTATCCTTCAAAATGCGTTAATTTTCTACTCCAATTGAGGTAATGCAATACAGATTAGAAATTTCTAATTTTCTTTATATTGTATTACTTTAATTCGAAAGTACTTTAAAATGAATCCAAAAAATCGATTAATTAACAATGTTTGATTTTAAGTACATCAAAAATTATGAAAATAAACAGAATCGATTAAAATAATCGGCTAGAAACCTGTTAAGTTTACCCTCATTGGCGTGGAGAAAAAACTGAATTCGTCACATATTTGGACATAAGGAATGAAGATTTTTGACAAGACAGTTAGTTTTTAATTAATCAATAAAAAATGAATGAAATATTATTTGAAAAAACTGTATTATCAAATGTCATCCACTACAAGTTTTTAAAAAAATTTACTTGAACTTGTGTAGATGAATAAAAAGTATTTTTTTAACGATTGAAAATTGAAACAAGGTATATATATAATGAAAAAACATAATCCATTATGATAGTTTGTTTTAAGCGCAAACAATGTTTTCACATAGAAGGAAAAATGCATTCATTTTTTTAAATAAAATACTTCGATATTATCAATGGAAAGAATAAGTTCTATAAGAATAAATGTTACAAACTATTCAATATTTTATTTCACATTTTGGTATCAAATATAGCAGTGTTACAGAAAATAATTCATCTAATGTTTCAAAAGAAGGAAAATAATTTCAAGTATAAAAGCTTGCAATAAAATATTTTACATGTTTTACTGATCTTTTAAACTTATAGTTTTCAAGAGTGAGTTTCAAATTTAGAGAATTTTCGCTTGAATAGTTAAGATTTCCAAAAAGTGTCAAGTATTCAACGATACAAGATATTTGATTATTCAATAAAAATAGCATGAAAAAATGTGTAGGCGAAGTTTGAGGGGAAAAATCAAATAAAATGATCACTATAACTCATCATAAAATAAGCTCGAATAACGAAAAAGAGATGCAAGGCTAATATATTCTAGCCCAGTCATATATTAAAGTTGTATATTATAATTATGAAGATTCAAATGAAATCTTCTATGCATATTTCAATGTATCATGTCAGAATATCATTTCTTTCGTGCTCATGCAAGTTTAATTATATTTTCATTCATTTTAATCGTTTCATTGAATGACTCACTTTAGTATTGCAAAGGATCATAAAAACTGTCTTGCATTGATTGTTTAAAAAAAATACCACATTTCCAATTTATTTCGTTTTATGTAATCACGTGCTCACAATGACATTTTGCTAGGTTTTATTTGCTGCAGTCATTAACTTATTTTTTTAAAATCAGAGCTTTTGTAAATGCGATGGCAACACGTTATTAAAAGCTGATTATTATTTTTTTTGAGATGCTTGTGCAGATAAAATTTTTACTTTTCACCTACGGATTTTTTTGACGCCAAAAACCTCATCCCCAAAACAACATCATGTTCTGACATGATAATAATCACTTTTCCTATAATTATAAAATTGGTTGTAATGCATTTTAAGATTTTAATAGAAAACCAAAAAAATTTCATTTGCTTTCATAAAGAACCATTTTTGTTCAGCCAATCATTGAACCGAATTAGGGAAAATATTCTCTCCTCTTTTAAAGGAAAGACAAATACGCATTCGTCTAGCTTTATCCGACAGCAATTTATATATTTTGCTGTCTATATTTTGTATCTGCAGAAACGTTCACTCATTCCTCTTCCGTATTCATTTTCATAGAATTTCATATTTGCAGGTGAGATCGATAAACCTTATACATTGATCTTCTTAGTATCGGTGTTTCTTATTTCTACAACCTGTTTCTTCTCCTCTAGAAAATTATTCAATCGAACAGACGAAAAGGAATATATAAAAAATTGATAACCTGTTTATTGAAAGTTTCAACTTAGATGCTTTTTCTGAAATCAGGCTTTAAGAGATAAAAAAAACTCTGTCCCATCGCAATTTTATGCTAAAGATGGGCAAATAGAAACAGTAATAAATAATGAAATACGGTCACAGTCTCAAACATAAAAAAAGTTTGATAACTATTGGTAATGTGTAATTAATTCTCCAAAAAAAATTTCAACATGAAATTTACACACACTTTTTATTTCAAACGCCTTTTTTTATGTAACTTGTAATTTTTTTTGCATATAAAATGCAATATTCAAAGAATTTTTTCTGATATGAATTTCCATATTCAATTTCAAAAATCGATATACATCCTGTGTTTTTTATAGCTTCTCTTCATGACAAAAATAAATTATTAAAATTCAAAATAATTACTCAAAAATGTTTTTATAAATGCCTAAGGATTAAGCATCAAAACACATTAAACAATTGTAGTTAATTAAGCAGTCACAAAATAAAAAAAAGATGAAAATGAAATCAGCTATGCATATTTCAATGTATCATGTCAGAACATCATTTCTTGAACGGCCAAGCACCACGTGCTCGTGCAAGTTAAATTATATTTTTTATTCATTTCAATTGTTTCATCGAAAGCGTCACTTTAGTATTGCAAACGATAAAAAAAAACTGTCTCGCATTGATTGTTTAAAAAAAATATTTCATTTCTTAATTATTTCATTTCGTATAATCACTTGCTCAAAATGACATCTTTCTAGGTTTTATTTGCTGTAGTCATTCACTTATTTTTTTAAAAAAAATCAGAGTTTTTGTAAATGCAATGGCAAAGCGTTATTAAAAACTGATTTTTTGAGATGCTCGTGCAGATAAAAAAGTTTTTTTTTCGCCAACGGTTTTTTGTTGACGCCGAAAACCTCAGACCCGTAAGCAACATCATGTTCTGAAATGATAAAAAAGAATGTAAGTAAATGGAAATAAGTTTTCGGAATTGAAGTGAATGTCCATGGTTTTTATGCCTTGTTTGTAAAGATATGCTTATAGAGTATATTTGATTCCAACACTCGTATGAAAAAATTTCTTTTTATATAATTTTTATAGATATTTTATTCCTACACTTTAACTTTCATACCGGATATAATTCAACCGGATGAAGTATCCTCTTTTCATTATCACTTTTATTATTCAAGCATTAAATTTATCCAAATCAAGTTTCCTTCTACTGGTGTGTGGTTAAAATATGGAAACAGTGTTTAACGGCTCAGATGTCGTCCTCGTCTTCTGACTCAATTATGAGATCTTCTCATCTTTGAAATTATTGTTCGCTACCAACATAATTCTTATATTTTTTCAGAGAATGGAACTAAATTAAACTTTCAAATCAGTCGTCTTGCCGGTTGATTCCTTATTTCTTTTGGTGCTATGGGGATAAGGGGGCGTAAATATCTTCCTGTTAGTTTGGCGGAGTAGATTAGAGAAGGGATGTTGATTCAAATGCTGTCTTTGTCATCTGACCAAGATTCAAAATTACGAGGTTCGTTTCAAAACAGCTCTTGTGTAGCTTGAAAACAGAAAGTAAATATAACTACAGAAAATCTCTAATTTTTTTATTGATACTGAGTCTTTTAGATGTTTATTACAGTCCAATGAGGAAAATCTATTCTAAAGTTATATCTGTTTTTCATCCTTAACTCTTGTTTGATATCCATACGAATTTCCATTTCTTTGCGTTTTTTAACAATTATTCTGATTATAGGATGAACATTATCTGAATTCATATGATAAAATAAGCAACTTTAAAGATGAAAGTGTCCGAATATCTACTATTACAGCAAGTTAAACTTTCATTTCTTTTCATTAAATAAGCTCAATTTTCTTTTCATTTATTGAATGTGAACAAAAATTTAAATCCAGCAAGTATTTATCATGTGAGAACATGTTTTAATTAGGTTTTGGTGTCTCCGAAATTCGAAGGCAAAATATATTCGTTTTTTCCTTGGTAGACAGCGAGTCACCTGACTCATGACATTTGAGGTTTATTTCGCCAGTATTGTCTGAGATATTTCAATTTATTATCAATTGCTTTTAGCCTGCAGTTTCTATGAAATGACACCGTGCAGTTTGTTTACGATTTCTTACTTTTAAATAATTAATCCCGCTCTCAGAAGTTTATCGGATTGTTTTTTTTTATTCTTTTTCAATTTTAACTATCACAATTTTGAAAAACGCAACTCATATTTATTCTTTAATGATATTATAAGCGCATTCTTGCTATTGTATTTCTCAAAATACTGTAAATATTAAAATATAATTTCAATATCAATCTGCATTACGTTCATTGGATTTTACCACAATAGATTATAGTAATAGTAACAATAGTTTTTAAGAATAGTGAACTCTTCGTCAAAATTACTGGGGTTTTATTTATCTTAAAATCGGTTGAGCTCCTAAATTAAGTTTGTCGGCTAGAAAAATTGAAAATGAAAGCTTAAAAAAATTATCGTTAGAGAGAGGGGGAAAGTCTCATGATTGTTTCAAACCGGTTTAAACTGGTTAATGACTTAAATTAATTAAGACAAATAATCACTTAAAAATAATAATAATGTTCTCACATTATGACTTGATATTTCCGGCCGTAGATTTCATTTTTTTTTCTTTCTAAAATGTCTTCGCCAGCCTTTTATTTTGTTTATACTGAAGAAGGTTCATTGAATGTTCAAATATTTAAGTCGGTTATTAATACAGTTTTAAACATGATAAAATAAGCATTTAAGATATTTTTTAGTAAAAATTAGCAACTTTTGTTGCTCAATAACGTCGCCATTTTCTTGTCAACTATTGACTTATTAAGATACTAAAATATGCAGATGATGGCATATATTTTCTAGAAAATACAAATTTTGGCGAAAAATAAATATACAATCATGCTATTGTAAAGTGGGTGTACAGTTTTGTTTTCCTTGATTCCAAAAGGGTTTTGGCAAAATCAAGAAAAGAACTGACGCCCATGTTAATGAATGCTATCTCAATAATTACTTCCTGAAATTCTAAATTCTTTTGAAGATGTTTTATACTTAAAAAAGTCTCAAAAGATTATTCAAAATTTTTAAAGAAAACAATGTTTCTTAATTTTTTTTCGTTCAACAATAAAAGTGAACAAATACCAATGTGTTACTGAATATGAAAATGATGCTGGATTCAAAACAACTTTCAAATAAAACTTTGTTTATTTTTTTTCTGGCGTCATATATTTTTAAGAGAACAAAAATAAAAAGTTCATTATGTAAGAACGTTTCATGGTGCTTGTAATTTTCTTATTTAATGCTGCAAATAAACATCTTAGAAGTCATAAGGAAGATCAACGCTTTAAGCGTGGAATTATTAATAACATAATTTCCAAATGAAATATTGCATTATTAATTTGAGTTACAAACGCAATTCGTGTCGAGTTACTCGAATACTTATAAACTCAATTAAGTAAAATTACTCATTAACTCAAAGCAATTGAGTTAATTAGTTACAAAAGCTTTTCGAATTAAAAATGAAATGCCATTTGAATGGAACTAATAACTCAATAAATTCTGGAAAAAGTATTAACTGAAAGTAAGTTCACTGTTAATGGTCGTTTAATTTTGTTAGAGCGAAATTCATACAAAATATACATGAAATAGAAAATGAATATCAAAAAAGTTCCATTTGTGAGACTAAAAATATTGAATATTATGTGAAATCTTTGTTTTATGAAAAGATTTTTTGTTGATTAAGCTTTGTTTTTTATCATGGCAGAACATGATAATGATTTGGGAATGAGTTTTGGGGCTTAACAAAACTCCATAGACGAAAAATTGAAATTTTATTATCTGCACGAGCATCTTAAAAAAGTCAGCTTTTAATAATGCGTTGCCATCGCATTACAAAAGTTCTGATTAGAAAAAAGTAAGTTAATGACTACAATAAATAAAACCTGGAAAAATGTCATTTTGAGTAAGTGTTTATATGAAATGAAATCAGTAGGAAATGTGATATTTTTTTAAACAATCAATGCGAGGCAAAGTTTTTTTGGATCGTTTGCAATACTAAAGTCACTCATTCAATGAAACAATTAAAATGAATAAAAATATAATTTAACTCACACGGGAACGTGGTGCTTGGTCCTTCAAGAAATGATGGTTTGACATGATGCATTGAAATATACGTAGCCTATTTCATTTTAATCTTTTATTTATTTTTATGTTACAAAAATGTCATATTTTCTTACTTTTCTGAATAATGTGCTATAATATTGAAATTCCACATTTTTTTTTTTGTTTTCTTGGAACTCAGGTAGAAATTTTAGTATATTTCGTGAAAGTTATTACTTTCAATATCAGATGCATAATATATATATATAAAGATATTTTAAGCTCTAATTTTAATCCAAAATAATTTCCTAACTTTCAGCCCATATTAACTTGATTCTAAAATATTCTCTTATTTTCTGATCCCATTCTACTTTTTTCGATTTAATTAATTCAAGAGTAACTTTGTAAAATGCTTTAGTCAGCGGTTCCCAAGCTCCGAGAGAAAGGATAAAAATTGCTGTTCTAAACAAATGGTTTAAACAAAATCACTGTGTTTCCCTTATCAGATTCGGTACACGTAAGAAATCCCTACCGAAAACCCATATATTTTCCCTGACAAAATCGTATGGTCTTTAAGGGCATGGTTAGATGATTTGCAGCTCTCTTTAGTCCGATTTTCTCTTGCTGCGCGCCTCTTGTACATAAATCACACACACACACACACACACACACACACACACACACACACACACAC
>JAOUZG010044158.1:2378816-2396951 GCA_026289955.1 Argiope argentata | reverse complement strand
CACACACACACACACACACACACACACACACACACACACACACACACGCACACACACCTTTTTTTATTATTGTGTCAACTTTTATGAAATGTACTTTCAAAAAAGGAACAAAAATAAAATTATTATAAACACTTGTCTTTTACCCTCAATTTTTTAAACTTTAAATTACATTTTGTAACCCGCTTAATTCTTTTTTCACAAGAAAACATTTCCTTCTAAAGACATTTGAATTTCAATTTCTAGAAAAATTATCCTCATTTAGATTTCTTGGTCTGTTAGTTGAATTTCACAATATTTTTAGAAAGAATAATAATTATTTTCACATGTAATTAAGAGAAAGATTATTTATAAATTTTCTTTATCTTGAATTGAATAGTTTTCATACTGAGTACTGTAAATTAATATGCATCAAGCCACAGGTGTCAGTAAAAACTGAAGAACATTTATTTTTTTAAGCTTTTCTAAATCCTGATTTATTATTTTGTTTATCGTTTGTAAAGTTTTATGTTATGTCTTTGCACTTGATTTCTACGTTGATGTTTTTTTTGTTGCAAACGATTTAACTTGCATGTTTTGTAATTTTAATAACATATCTATTACAACATTTTTAAATTGTGAAATTGGAACATTTCTCATCGGAATATTCAAAAAAATATTTTTCTGTCCACTATTTATATATATATGTGTGACATTTTGAAAGAAAATAAAATAAAAAAAATAGCAGACTATATTATTTTCCCAAATAACAAGCAATTATCAGGAAATTTTTCACTAAAATATTTCTTTTTAAAAGTTAGTTGTAGAAAAACCAATGACGTTGGAAGATGGGTGGGGCTTGATCGGAATACCAGCTCTAAAGAGATTATAGAAAATTGCCAGTTTCGTATAAATGTGTCTTTTTTGACATAAAATAACATAAATAATTTAAACATCTTTAAGTGATAGTGAATGAACGATATATTATCTAGTATTACTGTGTGTATGAGGAAGGGGCTCTGTTCCCAATCTCGCCAAAGTAATAAGCTTTCTTTTAAAGTTTGTATTTCCCTTTTACATCTTACTGGAAGAGTTTTTAGTAACTCAACCTAATTGAGAGTTATTTCGGTTCCAATATTAAATGGAAACTGATTTTTTTGTTTAATTATTTTGTCAATTGGCAATAATGTAGCTAAAAGTACCGATCCTAAAGATGCACTTTCAAAATTTGTAGAACACACCTTGTTATGTGGATATACGAAATCTTTTTAAAAATGTGTGTATCATATTAAAGATTAAAATGGTTTGTTGGTATCTCATACATACTTTGCAATCTATAAAGATAAATGTTTCTTTTAAACAAATCAATAGTTTTTGACCAATCATGTTGAAATTTGATCAGTACAAAAAGCTCGCTGTCAGCTTTTTTTAAAGTCCAAAAGCTGATTTAGATACATGAATCAAAATGTTAGCAAGTTGTTGATGTTTTCAGCTACATCTTCTAAAAATATAGTTTCACAAAAATATTTATAGGTTAAGTTTTTAAGTTAAAATTAATTTAAAATTTAGTAAAGAAAATGTTTAAAAAATATCTTTCTATTTTTTTAATCTTTTTTTTCCTTTCTATTTTCTAATTTTTTATTTGCCTTTCTATTTTATTAAAATGCAATTGTTCTCTAATTTTAATGTAAATGTATAAAATTTAAATATCTAATGTATCATTTTATGTATAAAATTTAATTTAGTACAAAACTGCAATAATGTTTTAGTTTTCTAAGAAATTTCAAACAAATTCCAATATTTTATTAAATAATCCAGTCTTGCTCTTTTACTAGTGTTAAATTTAAGATAAAGAAATTCTATATGTATTCATTATATCCAAAATAGGCTCTTTTTTTCATCTTTTATAACGTAGTATGTACAATTTTTTTAATTTTTACGAGCATAATTAGTAGCTGAATAATTTCATTATTTTAATCTTTTCAGTCTTATCAAACAGCGGGAAGGGAATTTTAAGTAAAGAGTTTCATGTTCACAACTTTGTAGGCAGGAACTCCAGATCACCATACTGGTCGTCACAGGTGGCTAATAATGTATAAAGATACCAATAGAAGCTTAAACGAAAACATATAAAACAAAAGACGAAGTCTTAAATGCAGTAATTTCATTTTGGTAAGGAAATTAAAAATATTGATAAATAATTCCACTTTATTTTCTTACATCAACAGAAGTTTTCAAAAATTTACCACCACCTATGAATTAGAACTATTTGAATTAAAAAAAGAATCAAAATTGATTTCTGACGATCGAAATTTTGCTTAATATGTTGAGCATGGATAAAAAAATATAACGCTTGTAATCATATGTTTAGTATCAAACTCAGAAACAGAACAGAATCAAAAAGAAAGGAATACTTTCAAATTAACTCAAAGATTAACTTTCATCGTTTCGTATAGAAAACGCTTGTTATTTTTTTCATGCGAAGAACGAAGAGAACTTTTAGTTATAACATCTAACAGTCTTTTGTTGCGCAGCGCAACATTCTTTTCATCTTGTCCTATATTCGAATCTTCTTTGTAACAGATAAATTTTAATAGCCTGAGAAGATTCTTGGAACGTAAAGCGTGGATGAACTTGACCAAGTGATGGCCATTCATAAAAACCGATTCACTTCGAGTGTCCATTGTAATGATCCTGCACCGTTCAATTAACCGAAAGCGACCTTTTAATTCGCGTGCTTTTCGCTTTCTGGTTAAATGAGGCATGGTATAAAACGCCACTATCGCAGTACAGATCTGTAGGACTTGATGAATCCCCAAAAAGGTCTTTGAATAATGTATAAGATGGTTAGGAAATGTCGTTTTACATACCCGATTGATGGTACACAATGATAAGGTGTGATTTATTATCTTGAGACAATATGATTTTAATTACTTGAGCGATAAATAATTAGCTCAGATCATCCGATCTTGTTATGCTGCAAATGAATGATCAATATTTATTAGTTATGACTAAGACTTAAGCGATTAACAAACATGTATCTTGCAAAAGATGTACTTAAAATGCAGAGAAGATGTGTTCGATCATTTCGAGTGTCAATTTAAATACGATGAAGTATTAATATTTCACTCTGATCATAATGGTGTGTTTTTTTCTCTTTTAACTTAGGGTTTATTAGTAACAAAAAAATAACAGTTTTTTTCCTTCAATTTTTTTATGGATTTAAAATGGTAAATATTGTCTTTAAAACTAAATAATTAGTTTCGATATTTATTTTTGAAAACAATAGCAAAAAAGAAAAAGATTATCATATTATATACTAACTGCCCCGACAGACTTCGTACTGTCTAAAATTATTGGCCTGTCGTTGTCCAATAGAATAAATAAAACTTACTTCAGAATAATCACTTTATTTATTGAATTAGGCCGTAACAACGATTATTAGCTCAATAAATAATCACTTTATTTATTGAGTTAATAAACAACGATGACTTACAAGAATAAGTTTTCTATTTCGTACTCTTCAAGACTTAAGTAAGACTCAAGGTGATTATATTTTCATTGTAATGCTTTATAGAACACGATATTTTCTGTTTGATTACTTGAAGCGAAAGCAAATAAAGCAGATGGTTTTCCAACGCGAGAACAGACAACATGCAACTGTCCATGAAAAAAGCATAGTCTTTCAAGATTAATTCAAGTCTTTCAAGATTGCCAAAACTTAACGACTGACTCTAGGATTTATGTATGGTCATAGCGAAAGCAAGCTGAACTGGAAATTGCAGTCGTTTAAATTCAAATGGTACGTCAGTCGATACCATTGGGATGCGAGATATCAACACATCCTCTCCCTTATATTTTCCCTTTAAAATGCTTGTTCGGTCATATTCTTCAGTAATGTTCTTGTTAGCCGCGTGCCATTACAAAGACGCGGTAGGTTGTTATTTTGCAACATTATGATCACCGATCCTACTTTTGATTGCAGATTATGAGGCGGCAATCCTGGCAAATCCAGTGAGTTTAAACATTCTGATGGATAATATTCAACATCATCTTGGTTAAATCAATCAACTGATTGATATGTTCTTAATTCAACCACAATTTCATTTTGAATTTTGAAATTTATTTCATTTACATCCTTGTTTTTTGGCAGCTAATATAGCTCGTTCACTCAACCGAAAATGATCCCTGTAATTTTGAGTGATGTTTGGGAAAGATCTTTTGAACGATCTCGGTTTTTGATTCAATAAACTGACAAAAACTGACAGGCAATGTAATGCAGCCAGTTAAAACGTTTACAGGAATTTTGCCAATACCAATATCAATGAGTTGTTTTGAAAATATTTTTCCAGCTATATCATTTTAAAAGTCGCTAATTTTGAATTCTTTTTCTTGTTTAAATTTAATATTTTAGCGTTTTTACACAAAATGGCGGGATTTAAACATGCATTGAGTTCCTCCTCTGGCGTTGACCATGGAATCGCTAGTAATATTTGACGAAAAATCTCCTAACAAAACCATCACTCCACCAAATCGGTTTTGATTGTTTTGCAGATCTTTCATAATTCTGTTTAATGCCTCCAAAGACTTTTATGTGCCATCGTGCATTCATACCACGCTATCAACTTAAATTGCTGCCAAACCTTTGCCATTGGAGAGTTCTTCGAAATGTTGCAGATTTTAGTTTCATTGTATTGAATATTCAATGGTAATTTTAGCGCTGAATGGACTGTTGGAAAGGAATCGAACAAAGTGGCTGCAATACCAGATGAAGCAAATGCGAGTACATTTCCTTTGTGCGAGCGAATTGTTGCTTAAATCAATGAAATAGAAAAAGTCTTCCTTGCACCACCTGGAGCATCCAAAAAGTAAACCTCCCCAGTTACATCATTTAAAGCGTTCATAAGTAAATCAACGACAAACTTTTGTTGTTGATTCAACAGCGGAACATTTGAACTGATTCCTTTAATACACTGATCAAATAAGCACACAATTAATTTTTGAGAGAAGCGAAAATTTAAAAACAATGAAGAAAATGCCGCGACCAGAGGAAGTAAGAACACACAAACCCTTTTTTTTTCTTCGAATTTTATCTTGAGTAGACATAAATTAAATATCCATACAGAATAATCAACTTGAAGGCATACCAAAGATAATCCTAACATTCCTTTCTTTTGTTTTGATTGACATCAAATGTTTGACAGCTAGAGGGACAATGTTTTAATTTTTTACTCTATTATTTGTATGGAAAAAAGAAAAGTGACGCTTTTACTATTTTCCTTGCAATTTTTCCATTTTCTCACTCTGTAAGAACCTTCCTCTTTTCTTAACGAAAATATTAAAAAAATAGTCAAATTGGTCGAGTCGTTCTCCAGTTTTGTGCTTAGCAATACATTTCGTGATTAATTTTCATTTATATAGATTATTACTTTATATACATTATTATTATACAATATGTTACAATAATTATTACATTACTATACTACTATACTAGGAATAACTGTTATTATATTATAGTTTAGTATGTAATATATTATAATAATAGGAGATGTGAATCCTTATTATATCATAGCTATCTTTGCAATATAAGAAATTTATCATGTTTAACTAAATCCTTTATGCAAAGTATTTTTAACTCTTCAAATGGGGTAATATGAAATATTGTATTAAAAAATTGGGGGAGAGGGGGTGCATACTCTTAGTAAATAATAGATAATATATTTATGAGAAAGAAATTTATTTTATTTTTAGAAACTTATATCACTTAATTATTTATCTTAAATAATTAATTCTTAAAAAAGGATTTTAATTACTAACCACAAATATATACAAGAAAATGTGTTTACAATACATATGTAAAGAATTTAGAAAGTAGATCTTTAAGAAGAGCTAATGAAAACACTATTCACCTTTCAGGCATCTTGCTAAATAAAAAGTTAAGCATAAAATTGTGAAATAGATTCAATCCACTTTGATTTAATAACATTATACCTGTTTTATTTTCATATTAAATTAATATTCCTATCTAGCCTTTACCCACAACTTCGTACGCATGGAAAAGGACACAACTAACCCAAAAACAATTTATTTACATTGCGTTCCTGAAATAAAGCAAAACTGCCAATCAAGTCCAAATTTCTTTAAAATCAAATCCAGTCTTTTTTTTTATCCATCAAGATCGAGATAGCTACAACAATAGTATGCACTTTTTTTTTAACTTTTGAATAACAACACACTGCAAATGCGTGAATTTTTTGTCGCCAAATGGGACAAAGCAAATGCGTTAGTTTTCTACACCAGTTGGTGTAACGCGATACAGACAGATTAGAAATTTTTAAATTTCTTTTAATTCAAAAGTACTTCAAAATGTATCCGAAAAACAGATTAATGAACAATATTTAATTTTAAATACATCAGATACTTAAAAAATAAACAGAATTGTTTGAAATAACATGTTAAGCCTAACCTCATTAGTATGGTCAAAAATCAAACTGAGGGCTTACTCATTTGATGGTGGAGAAATATAGATTTTTGGTGTATTTTTCTCTCTATAAGAACTTTGCTCGTGTCTTAACGAAAATATTTTTTAAAAATTAGCCGAATTGGGAGAGCTGTTCTCGAGATTTGTGCTTAGCAACGTATTTGGCGATTCATTTTTATTTATATAGATGGCTCTATGTTGTCAGAAAGAAATAAAAAATAAAATTACCCGTCTATATCAGCAACCGCAGGGCCATACAACTTCACTTTGCAATTCCTTGTATAAACTAAATTCATTATACGCAAAAATCTTCTCTCATTTCCTCACAATACAATAAAATCATACAATTACGTATTTAATGAAACAATAAAATCGTTTTGAGTTTCATTACAATAAGCGAATAGATTGTTAAAAATTATACAAAAAAATAATTTTGAAACTGTGTCAGAAATTAGTTAAATTGCACAAGGAATAAATTGGTATCACCAAAAAAAATAAAGACAATCTTTTGAATTTTAAAGCTATGTGAAATTTAATTTTGGGGATTAATATTTTCGTAAATAATCTGGAGAAAAACCATAATAACATTTTATTTTTAATTAAATAAAATTTTAATTGAAATATCCGAAAGTTGTTCCTAGATACATATTACCACTTTCGAAAATAAATTGAATTTGGTAAATCCACTTCAAGTAATCTGACAATTACTGTGTAATAAAATTTTATTTATTATACAATTATGTATTTAAGTACAGTTATAAAAAACTTCATTCTACAGCTCTTTTAAATAATGAGTAAAGTTATAAAATATTATTGGATTTTCACGGAAGTAGACTTGCCGGTACTAGTAGGAAGTAGTATTATAGTCTTCGCCAATGATTGCCAACGGTTTAGTAACTCATTGACGACGGATTTAAATTTGGCGATAAAGATCAACGGACTACACCATTGCCATAATTGGCTGTTTAGCAACTCATTGACGACGACTTGAAATTTGGCCATAAAGTTGGACAGTATAATACGTAAGTACTGACTTGCCGTATCATTAAAAACTTCGTCCAGTAGAAGAAAAGAACCGGAAAAAAGTCAAGATGTTAGAAATTACCATCAAATAAAATTTGAGTACGAAAATAAATTTTACCGTCATCAGTTGCTTAATCTCTATGACTTGAATAATATTATATACTTAATATCTTCATTATAGGACAATCCTTTATAAGAAATAATATCAGTATCTTAGAAAAGTATAATTTCCTGTAAATAATTTCTTGCTGTGACTTAAAATTTTTAAAAAAAAAATGATTTTTCCAATGATATCATTTTTATTTTATTATCATGTCAGAACATGATATTGTTTTGGGAATGAGGTTTTGTAGCGTCAACAAAAATCAGAGGCGGAAAAGTTTAAAAATCTGTAGGCGAAAAATAAAAATTTTATTATCTGTACGACATCTCAAAAATAAAGCTTTCAAAAAGCTCAAAAATAAAAATTCGGGACAAGGTTTTTCGGATCGTTTTGCAGTACTAAAGCTACTCATTCAATAAAACAATTAAAGTGAATAAAAATTTAATTTAACTCGCACGAGCACGTAGTGCTTGGCCGTTCAAGAAATGATGTTCTGACATGATACATTGAAATATCCATAGTAGATCTTCTTTTTAATCTTTTACAATTTTTCTCTGGAATTTAATAATCTTTAAAATATGTTTTGGTTCTAATCTGTAACAATTACATCAAAAAGTGCATACTCAATTCTATTTCAAAAAAGTAAATTATAAATGTACATTCAAAAATGTATTCAAAAGCTCAAATTCAAAAAAGTGCAACCTCAAGTACTCAATCGACTGCTTTTGTCAGTGTTGAAATTAAGATTTAAAAAAATTTTCACATGACGTTTGAGGTAAGATTATCATAGTCCTTACATATATTAATATACATCTCAGTAATTTGTAGTAAACTGATTCTACTTAGTTCATATATTTCATTTATATAAAGTAAAATGTCGATTTTTTAATGCATTCCATGTTAATCGTTTTCTTGCCTTAAAAAATCAATTCGTTGCTAAGGACAGCTGACTGTATTGAAATCAAGCGACATTGAATGAAATGTGAAATGATAAAAGACCACGTGACTGTGATATAACTTAAATAGTACAGCGCTGAGAGTTTAGAAAAATATTAAGACTGAAATTCAGAAAGAAGAGGAAAGATTATTAAAGTGTTTATAAAAGAATACCATTTTTACACATTTTTTGTGGCTGCTTCTTTATAGTTCACAAGGGATTGTACTAAAAAAATTTGTTGTGATTCGTGCAGTTTTTGAAAGGTTTATCTTTGTTTGAAAAGTGTTTATAATTCTTTGTATTCCGGTAGGTTGTTATTCATTATAATTATGTTCTGGCTTTAAAATGCATCGTAGTAAAAATAACGGAGTGATTTTCAAAAAGTGGCTTTAATCACGCCGAAATAATTGTCATAAATTTAAATCTTTAGAAACCTTCAGAATTATCTAATTTAAATTGCAAGTTAGTGTATTAAAAATGCACTCAATTTTTTTTATGTAACAGAGAAAAATAACATTTTCAAGCGCATACGCAAAATTTTATTTATGAACTATTTTTATATTATTTTAAAATATTTTAAGTTAATAAAACACTGTATGAAAGTCAAATATATTGACTTTTATATAATATTTAGGAGAAAAATGATAAACTAAATGCGAAAACATATTTTAAAATTATCAGAAAACTCAGTTTTTTTTATTTTAAAGATTTATAATAAATTGTATAATAATTTTGCGCACAAGAAAAAACACTTTTTTTTATTATTCGACAAATATTGTTTATAAATTTCCTTTACTACTACTTAATTTTTAAAATGCTTAATTATATAAGTATTTTTTTATTGTAATTTAAAATATTTAAGTCTAAAGCGAACAACTCATGAAATATAAGTTGTTGTTTTTTAGTTCTAAAAATGCATTATTTAATATTTTAGTTTTCAGGAAACTTGAACTTCTCATACTACTTGTTAAGTTATACTGCGATATGATATTCTTATATTATATTTTTAAAATAAAATTATTTGAAGAGATTTAGGTAAATTAGCAAGAAAAATACCGAATTAAGAATTTTTTGTGATTGGAGTAATCGATTAATAAAAAGTGAATACTTGTATGAATTCATATCCACGTTGCATATCGAATACACCAACCATATCAATTTTGGAAGCCGCTCATTTCTTATTAGAAGATTATGGATGTTATATATATCTATATAAATAAAAAGGAAAAGCCAAATGAGTTACTAAGCGGAAAAGTCGATAAGTGCTTGACCAATCGGCTAAATTTTTTAAAAAAATATTTTCGTTAAGCACTTTTCTTACTTTCCCTTCAAATGAGTAAGACATCAGTTAGTTTTTTTTCACAGGCTACTGAGGTTAGGCTTAACGTGTTTTCAACAGATTTTTTCAGAGAATTTTTATTTTTATTTTCCTGGTGTTTTATGCATTTAAAACTAAGGATCGTTAGTTAATCGATTTTTCGAATTCATTTTGAAGTACTTTTGAATTAAAATAAATCAGAATAAAGGAAATTTCTAATCTGTATTGCGTTATCCCAACGGGCGTAGAAACTTCATGCATTTGCGTTACCCCAATTGATGTTGAAAATTCACGCATATGTGGTGTGTTGTAATGGTTGACAACCGTGTTTCCATTTTAATTAAAAGTCTAAAAAATATGGGTATAATACTGTTGTAGTAATCTCAATCGATAAATAACATTGACTTGATTTTTTAAAAAAATACGGACTTGATTTGCTTTATTTAAAATACACACTATAAATAAACTGTTTTTAGGTTAGTTGTGTACTTTTTCATGCGTACGAAGTCGCGGGTAAAAGCTAGTTAGATAATAAATGTGTGTATGGTATACGATTATGATGTTAAGAGAGACGATGATTTAAATAGCAAAAAAAAAAAGCCCTAATGTTACTAATGTTTAAAAAAAAGAACATTTATTCTAAAGTTCAATGTAATCATATACTTTATGATACTGTTAGATATACTCTTTGTCTAGTATTTTTATTACAATTATTTTGATTTGATATTAAAAGCCTTATCCTGATTATTTTTAAGAGAAATTTTTGGTTGAATTGTTAAAATAATTTTCACTCAAAATTTTTTTAAGAAATAATATTTATTAAGCGCATTTTGAGCCATTCAAATACAGTGAATAAAAAAATGGAAGAAATTTAAATTATAGACAAGCGCATCTGGCTTTTAAAGAAAAAACATAAACAAAATGACCTATGCAAAAACATTGTGTGAATATGATAGAAGACGTTTAAATTGAATGCCAAATTAATTGAAAAATAAGAGATCGAACATTTAGTCCGACTGGTCGATGATTGGCTGTGTGAGGGTTTAGGATTTTGGTTCTTTCGACTGAACTAGGCCATCCTCTATTCCAAAACATCGCGAAATAACAAGGCTTCAGACCTTATTGATATGTGCGTGAATCAGCCGTTGTATACCTTTTATACTGATTTTTGCATTACACGGCTTATGGAAAGAAAGGCAATTTATAAAACATTGCGATGTGGAAAAACCCATTATTTTGCGACATCTTAAATCTCCAGTAAATCCTAAACTAAAATAAATGTAACATTTAATTTTGCTAACTCAATTTAGAGACATTTAAATAATCACATCTTTGTTATTTTATACGAAACCATTATTCAAAATTATCGTGGAGACTAATTTTGAAAAATTCTTTAAAGAAAATGTAAATAAAAGTGGTACCTTTGAAAAGATAATTAAAAAAAATTAAATGGTGCAAAGAAAGTTTTGATTTTGAAAATATAGCAAAATATTTTTCATATTTCAGTTGAATTGCTTAAATATTTACTTAAAGAAAACGAGAATACCTTCCTTTTTTTAAATAAAACTCTATACTTGAACAAATTAAGAGTCAAATTTACTAACTCTAGGCTCAATGACGTTCACTGAAGAACTGTTTGAATTATTTTTGTATCATGCTATGTTACAATTGACTCGTTTATAGCTGGTATATTTTTCTTACTCGTTTATAGTTGGTATGTCAGCCTAAAAACATTATCACGTTATAAACCTAGTATGAATAGATCAGGGTAACACAATCGTAGTTAAAGACATTAAATTTCACAATGAGGTTTGCTCCCTATATTTCATTTTATTACAATTTTTACTTGAAGTTTAGGAGAATACCCCCCTTCTAATAAAACACTATACTTGAACAAATTATTAAGAGTCAAATTTACTAACTCTAGACTCAATGACAATCCCTGAAGAGCAGTCTGAATTATTTTTGTATCATGCTATGTTACAATTGACTCGTTTATAGCTGGTATGCCAGCCTAGAAACATTATCACGTTAAAAGCCTAGTATGGATATCTTAGGATAACAGAATCATAATTAAAGGTATTAAATTTCACAATGAGGTTTGCTCCCTAGATTTGATTTTATTACAATTTTTACTTACATTTTACGTGAATAACTTTTTTAAAATAAAACACTATACTTGAACAAATTGAGTCAAATTTACTAACTTTAGACTCAATGACATTCCCTGAAGAGCTGTTTGAATCGTTTTTGTATCATGCTATGTTACAATTGACTCGTTTATAGCTGGTATATTTTTCTTATTCGTTTATAGTTGGTATGGCAGCCTAAAAACATTATCACGTTAAAAGTCTGACATGGATAGCTGAGGGTAACAGAATCGTAAATAAAGATATTAAATTTCGCTATGGGGTTTGTTTCCTAGATTTTATTTTATTACAATTTTTACTTAAAGTTTCCGGGAATACCCCCCTCCCTTTTTAATAAAACACTATACTTGAACAAATTATTAAGAGTCAATTTTACTAACTCTAGGCTCAATGCCATTCCCCGAAGAGCTGTTTGAATTATTTTTGTATCATGCGATGTTACAATTGATTCGTTTATAGCTGGTATGCCAACCTAAAAACATTATCACGTTAAAAGCCTAGTATGGATAGCTTAGGATAACAGAATCATAATGAAATATATTAAATTTCGCAATAAGGTTTGCTCCCTAGATTTGATTTTAATACAATTTTTACTTACATTTTACGTAAATAACTTTTTTAAAATAAAACACTATAATTGAACAAATTGAGTCAAATTTACTAACTTTAGATTCAACAACAGCTCTTCAGGAAATGCCCTGAAGAGCAGTTTGAATCGTTTTTGTATCATCCTATGTTACAATTGACTCGTTTATAGCTGGTATGACATTATCACGTTAAAATTCTGGCATGAATAGCTTAGGGTAACAGAATCGTAATTAAAGATATTAAATTTCGCAATGGGGTTTGTTCCCTAGATTTTATTTTAATACAATTTTTACTTAAAGTTTACGGGAATACCCCCTTCTAATAAAACACTATACTTGAACAAATTATTAAGAGTCAAATTTACTAACTCTAGGCTCAATGACATTCCCTGAAGAGCTGTGTGAATCATTTTTGTATCATGTTATGTTACAATTGACTCACTTATAGCTGGTATATTTTTTTACTCGTTTATACCTGGTATGCCAGGATAAAAACCTTATCACCTTAAAAGCCTGGCATGGATAGCTCAGGGTAACAGAATCGTAATTAAAGAAATTAAATTTCGCAATGGGATTTGTTCCCTAGATTATGACATTAGTTGAATTAATGGAATTCCAATGCCAAGATCGAGGTCTGAAAAGCATTCACTTCCTACTACAGAAACCGTGAAGATAATTTTTTTGCAGTTATCTAATTGCAGGGCTTTCAGGACGAGAGCGTGGGGCTACGGGAAGGAATACAGACGTCAAAATAGTTTGAGAATTTAGGCCAGTGCCGTTGGTCGCTGCATTCAGGAATCGCTTGGGGCTGTAGGGCGCGTCGGTAGAAGGGGGGCCCTCGCATCGCAAATTACGCCAAACGGCTCGAAATAGGGGTGACTGATTCCAATTAAATGAACCGTTTTTGCAGATGAAATGCGGATGTCTCTCTTTGAAGACGGGAAAGTATAAAAGTGATCTTAAAATGTCGATTTAATGTAATGGTGATTGTAATGGCTTGATCCAAGATTAAAGAGAAAGAAAGTTGTCAGTATTTTATGTTTCTTTTATGTGGTGTAATTGTGGGAGCGTTGCTATTAATGGCTATAAAATTACTTCTAATACAATAGCGGAAAGGAACGATGACCCATTTTATACATAGTTATTTTGTTTTAAGACTAACATTCATTCATTTATCGTGTATAGCAAGAAATGTGTAATTTTGTGAACGGAAATAGAGGAATTTTTATTTATTCATTATAAACCATTATATTTTTTTATATCAATGTCGCTACAGGTGTTTATTTGGGGTCACGCACGAAGTAATTATGATAAAATTTGAAGCACCTATTGAATTTTGGAATTCATTATTCACTGTTTAAGAAAGGAAAATCTGTGATGTTACAATGCGGAGTAAAAAAAATTTTGGTAATATTTTAGATTATATGAAATGTTATATGAATTTGCTTTACTACCTACAAATTGAACTGATTTTTCATTATCATTTTTTTTTTGTAAAAAAAGTCAAGGGAAATATTAGGCCTTTTCCTTAAATTTATTTCAAAGGAAGTATTGAAAAGGAAATATAATATATTACACATTTTAGGAAATCAAATAATTTCCAATCTAGTGGTTACATAATTCTATTACCTTCACTTTTGATACAACAGATGTCGTTACTTTTTTAACATCAATCTAGAATTTCTCATGATCCTTCTTGGGGGTCATTATTAGGTTCTATTCTAGAGAATGTTGTGCAATTTCGTATTCATGTTGTCTTGTGAAATGTGGATCATTGAAAATAATTAATAACTGTTTATGAAACTTATTTAGTATTTATATCTACCTCATATGAAATTATAAAGAGTTCCGTCCCTCTACACCATTAATATATGAATATTAAGTATTTTAAAATAACTCTCTCTAATCTATATTTAGACCATCTTGAAATGAAATAGTATCACAAGTTAAAAAGTGAACTTTTAACTGAGATATTTCAGATATGATTTATCATATCAAATAATTTATAAAACAAATAGTACAACTTCAAAATTTAAATGAACATCACGTTTGCATTATCAGTTGGTTTCTGAAATTTAATTCGTCTCTGAGAGAAAATTCTGTTTTACTTGTAAATTCATTGAGAATTTTATTTTGCTTATAACTCTAATTGAGAAATTTTCGCAACTCTATTATAAGAGTATAGGTTATTTCAACACGTTTTTATTACTCCGCTTTCTAGTATCTGTATTCTATACATATTTTGTTATCGATTTAAACTTTATCGATGAGCCAAATAGTTCAGACTTTAAACAATGCTCGAAACTGAATGATAATGCAATATTAAATCGTCTTCATATCCATCTAGTACATTTTTTGCCATCGATCGTCACTCATTTGATAGTTATCAAAATCGATTACAAAATTTCACACAAAATTTAAAAAACAACAAAATACTTAAATAATATTTTTAATGTAGCATATTTTAGAAATAAACTAAATGTATTTTCTTATAGTCCCAGAAAGATTATCATAAAAATTTATCATTGTAAATTTTTAAAATTCACAAGCACAAATTTTCAGGACCGTCTGTAAATTATAAATTTATATGATGCTACAAGAAATTATTTTATTCTTTCATCCATTTTTAAAACATGATATATTAAATATTCTAATTAAATAATTATTTATTATCTTAATGATTTATAAAATTGAACATTATTTAATTGTTTCCGGGGGTTACTGAATTAGACTCTGCCTAACTTTTTATAATAAAATATTTTAGACTTTATTGAATAATTCCTATAAATCATGAATTTTTTTTCTCTCTTAAACATATTCTGATAACCGGTAGAACATAAGTACTTCAAGTCATCAAGATACTTCATACTGCATAGAAGGAATGCAGTTTTATACATGACATGACACCTGACCACATATTTCTGTAGGATGCCGAAGGGAATGGGTTGTAGTGGTTTTTCAAATCACTCGCGTAACGACCTCATTCTTTTAAGTCCACTTATTAAAAGAGAATGACTGTTTCATCTTTCCAATAAATACGACCCCTGAAAAAAAATGTATTTTAATGAAATCAATTCTTAAATAACATCTAATAAAAAATATCTTTTGAGAGCAAATAAATAAAAGCATTAGTTATTCAATAGTAAAACGAAGCTCCATTTTTGTGAAATAGAATTCTGCCTAACATTTTAATAGTATTTATGCTGTTAAAAATTCGATATGTAATCCAATTAAAGGCGAATATAAATGTAATTAAAAAGTTTGAATTACGAGAAAAAATTTCAAATTTCTATAAATTCCATTTTTTAATTTTTGTAAAAAATTCTAATGATAATGCAATATTTCCTTCTTTTTCTCTTCATTTGTATATATTGTAAATTTAACGAAACCTTTTTTATTGATATATTAAATACTAACATAATTTTTTTCTTTAAAAAATAGCACAAGATAGGGACTCGTTGGTTGGCTTTTAAATTTATAATGGGTAGTATAATAAGGAATAGTTTTTACGAAACCTTCATCCCCTAAGGCCCTGTGTTATCATACATTTCAACCAATAGTCCTTAAAGGGGTAATAAATTAAAATCAGATAATAAAATATTTCCAGTTTGACTCTGATTTTTTCTCCTAGTACGGACAGTTCACATTAAACTAAATAAAAATGTACTTAAATTTTATACCATTTTAATGATATTTTTTGAAGAGTCACGACTTTAGGTTTTTAAGCATCATAATTAAGAAATAGATTTTTTTTTAAGTAGTCCAACAGCGGCTGTAATTCCTCATTTTTATTAAATGTTTACTATTTTATTATAGTATACCCTCGATCTGCTTTCATGATAAATGTGACCTCAGAAAGAATTCACTCGCTTTAATCCTATGAAAGAACAATTTTTTTCTCTCTCATTTGGAAGCTAACTTCTTAAATTAACACGTTTTTCTCACATCACTGTGTTTATAATATATGGCTTTTTCATCATTTCAAAACTGAAGTAGCACATATAAAAATACTAAAGCTTTATATAATCTTTTTCTTACCCACGGACAAAAACTATTAAAGCTTTAAGCCGACAGAAGACGTGACCAGCAAGTCGAGTTATTCTAGAAGCTAATTTTTTAATCGAGATGTCTCGACATTCATTAAATATAGCCCTATTCTCTGATGATTTACCATGCGTTGCTTAAAACACTTGTCTTTTCTTTCGACTTCTGATATTCAATTTCAAACGGCTATATATAGATTTGTGTTCTGTTTTTAACAATACAAATAATTGTTATACCAGCTAATAACTAAACAGAAAATAGTTTGGGAAATTCATAAAGCGTGCGAATAATTGACACTCTCATTATATATTTTAAGGAACGTTGAAATAGCAATTTCATTTCAAACGAACTAACTACGTTAAAGAAAATAAGGTTATCTTTACTATTTATAATCACAAATAACCATTCTTACTCAACTTAATACAATATGCCGGTCAAAATGAAATGCAGTTTTAGAAAGGAGTGGTTGAACCTAATTTATTTTCCGAAGAAGTTATTTTCATCTTGAATGATTCTGCAACGCTACTTTTATTTCAATAAAGAATCGTGTATCAACTATTCATCCAGTTTCTAAATCATCTAAATAAAATTCTAAATATTTTTTAAAATATTATTTGAACAATTATTGACCGAACAATTTTAAATTGTGTGCTTGTTGCTTGGTACTCTATTAGTATCTATTTCATATGAAATTTTCTATTTAATCATAAAAGTCGAAATATACTAATTAAATTTTTCAGTCATGATTTATGTGAGGAAAACATTTGATGTGATAAAAATTACAAATCCTTATTTAATTAAGTATGTGATGGATAATATGCTTGAGGCAATTAAAATTTCTAATTTGCAAACAGAGAATTATATATTTTATTAACATTGTTTTACATTTTTGCTCCCTTTCTATAGCTTTAACCTTCAACATATGCTTTCCATAAAATATGAATTTGTTAGGAATTACTAATTCATCCTGAAAAATTAAAGCAAAATTTCATTCTAATTAGTAATTTGCAGTAAATCATTTGTCTTTTTAATGTTTCATTAGTAATAATAAAAAATTTCTCAAAATAAAATTATAAGAGTAAATATATTCGATATTAGTTCAGATTTCATAATTTTAAAATTTAGATTTTTGAAAAATGTTTCCGTGGTAATTTTTAAATTGCATGCATTTCTTAGAAACTAATTTCATCCTGAAACCAAATTGTAAGTGGTTTATAGATATTTTCATAACTGGAATAGTTTTGTTTAGGCAGTTTTCGAATGTTAGAATCTGTCAGTTGCGATTAATTCAGCTTTCCTAAATTTTTAAAACATGCAGGAACAAATATGAAACTTTTTATTAAAAAAAATTTATTAAAGTTACCAAAACACTGCATTATAGTAATTTTTGTTTTTTAAAAGTTTATTTTCATTATTTACCATTGCTTTAATTTCTTTGAATGACAAACTAATATTAGTATTAAAAAAACCTTGTTGATATTTAATAACCATGTCAATTAATAATGTTAAATTATAT
>JAOUZG010044158.1:2343251-2378806 GCA_026289955.1 Argiope argentata | reverse complement strand
CTTGTTGATATTTAATAACCATGTCAATTAATAATGTTAAATTATATCATCAGCGATGAAACTTTCTTTGAATGACAAACTAATATTAGTATTAAGAAAATTTTGTTGGTATTTAATAATCATGTCAATTAATAGTGTTAAATTATATCATCAGTGATAAAACTTTCTTTGAATGACATATTATTATTAGTATTAAAAAATCTTGATAATATAAAAAAATTACGTCAATTAATAATGATATATCATCAGTGATAAAACTAAGTTAAAAATTTTACCACTGTCATCTGCAGAATCACCTAAATGATATGACTGCAAACGAAAAACTTGAGAGAAGCCTTCGTGCTTCCTTTTTAAGCTTTTAATTACTCAAAGAATTCTAAGCTGAAATTTCTGTAATAAAAATTCTCTACTAATCCTAGGGGGGGGAGCTTGGTGGTAAGTCTCCTGAGCCGAAGGTTTCAAGTTCGAGGCTCGA
Organism: Argiope argentata; assembly: GCA_026289955.1. Lineage (NCBI taxonomy): Eukaryota > Metazoa > Arthropoda > Arachnida > Araneae > Araneidae > Argiope > Argiope argentata. The sequence goes on along the minus strand of JAOUZG010044158.1, from coordinate 2,378,331 downwards.
TTCCACCAAAGAACCGTCGTGTTGCACGTTAAATTTGTCAGGGCCAAACGTCCGCCCCCCGCCGGTGTGGTGTGGAGAGGGGGGGCAACTCAAGTGTTATCCTCTTCATCTATCTGACCACGGTTCTAAATTCCGTCCCAAAACAGCCCTAGAGTTGCTTTACAACGGGAAGTTAATATAAATAAACTAAACTAAAACTCTACCAATCCTGATTCCTAAAAACTATAACAGGCTATTTAAAATTGGTGATCAAACTAAAAAGAAATCTTCTTTATCCGTTGTCACCTGCCGTTAATTGCATGCTGTCACATTGTATCAAATTCGAGCTGCATCAGACACGCAGCTGAGTGATCCCTTTCAAAAAGTGTCACGGATAGGTGACGTGCGTGCAAAAGTGGGCGGAGGGATACTCTGCAAAATTTGCTGATCCGCCACGGCAATCACTTCTTTTCGTAGAGTAAACAGTCTTCAGTTTGCGCTTGCCCCGCACGATCTGTCGCGTGGCTCGATGGCATTTCGAGTGAATGGGAACGCAGCACAGATTCCTCGCAATGTCAAGGGTGGAACAACATCTGCATCGTAAAGAGTCCTTCCTCAACCCTTGCCTCTCGAAATCGTTTGCCGGGGGAGTGCGCTTCCTCCTACCTCCCTTGTGCATTCCCGGATAGGGGAACTGATGAGGTCGCGACCTGCGAGTTTGGAATGTTAGCAGACTCTGAGGATTGATGGAAGGTTTGCTTACGACTTACTGGCATTGCAGGGAAATCGGGAACTGTCATGCCTGTTTATTGTTTTGAGGCGACTAAATGATGCGGAAGCAGGAAAAAGATCCATAAATCAGAATTTGCTTTGTTCTTGATCTGTTGTTGAAGCAAATCCAATTATGAAAGTAAAAAAAAAGTATCTTATATAATTCAAGTAAACAACGTATTTTGCTAATTTTATGAGCTTTTAGCTATAACCCTGTTGCTACTTATCCTTTCTTTAGGTTAATAATATATATGCCACTAAGCTGAAAAAGATGCATTCATTTCCAAATGTGTTTTGGAACTGCAAATTAATTTCATTTCATCTACGTTCTTCTTTGTGAAAATTAATGTCATCAAAGTAAATGTATTGCAATTAGTATTTCAATAAAATATATAAAAAATTATGTAAAGTATAAAATTGTGTCAAAAAACTTTTCTTTTTAAGTTTGAATAATTGGTATCTATTTCTCTGAAATTTCTACTAAAAATTCAGTGTGAAATTTTAACAATTTTATTAAAAAATGGTAAAAGAACCTCTTTTCAACTGATAATTACTGAAACTTGATTTGTGAAACTTTCAAAATTTATAAAACATAATTTTGAAGTAGTATTTATACATATTGCTTTATACCGAATTACACGAAATTAGCAGTAACAAATTTCAAGATAACTAACTTCCAAATCATTTAACTAATAAAAAACTTATATTAAGAATTATTTAGTTTTAAAATAAAAAAAAAGTTAACCATGAAAAAAAGTAATTTTAATTTCATTTCGTTTGAATGCTCTGCTATTGATAAAATATAAATAAAATAAAAAATTTCATGAAAGAATAAACTATGTGAATGAATGTCATATAGTTTAATGCTGTCTTTTTAATTCCTATTATTAGTTCACTCTCTCCCTATATATATTTATGTATCTTGCTCAAATTTTCAATCGTTAATAAAATACTTTTTATCCATCCACTCAAGTTGAAATACATTTTTTAAGACTTGTAGTGGATGACACTCGATGTTAATTCAGTTTTTACAAATATTAAATCATTAATTAAATTAAATTCATTTTTAACACTTTAAATAGAGTTTTAGCAGTTTGCAATGAAAATTGTAATCGATAGGCAGTAACTCGGTAAAATGCGAGGATTACCGTATTTTTCACATGAAGACGCGAAAAATGGACAGCGAGTTCAATTGAGAAAATCAAAAATTTTCGACCAATTATTTATGTTAGTCGTAATTACTTAATAAAAAATAAGTAAAATAAATATTTTTCTTTGTTGACCTAAGTAGTAATTTAATTTTTTTCTTCTAATACTTTTTTTTTTATTTTGATTCCACTTTCCGTACTTTCGATTCGTTTTGACGAATGTCTTGTTATTTATCAGTCGATATACGTGGATAATTAGCATTTTGCCACTTCTTTGGTTTTTGTACAGTTTCTTAGTTTTCGCAATAGACTACAATCTTATTTACTTTTACTTTTATTCATAGAAGTATAATTTGAAATTAACAGTTCAAATGAGCAATAGCTAAATTTTTACTATATTGCATCATCCAGCATTAAAATGAGAATTTTCGAATAATTCCCATATTGCTTTGGAGCTTACATTTTAGAGATAATAAAACTGAAGAAGTCATAAGACACCGAATTTAGATATAATACTGCAAACGGGTATTTTGTTAATTGCCTGTAGTCACTGCCGATCAATAATAAATAAAATAATACATAACCCAAGAATAACTGAACACATTTCAAAATTCTGTAAAAGAATAATAAGGAACTTTGGCATTTCTTCTCCATTAGATAATGCTAATATGGATCATTAATTTATATTTCATTATTATTTATCAGAATCCGATCGAAAATGTTACAAATAGCTTGATGATTTAATGACAAAATTTTAGTAATCATATCTTGCGATTTCCTAAATTAATTTCTTTAAATTTTTCTATTGAGGACTATGTGAAAGATTATGTAAGTCAGATAGCCTGCAGTAACTTGCAAAATTTGAAGTTTTTTTTTAATTTGTGGATTTTTTTTGGAAACTGTTGCTATAAATGTAATGTGAAACTTTCATATCAAATTTTCAATTTTAGTACAATGCAAAAATCTATCGTTAATTATTTATTTCAGTTGTGTAAAATCCAATTTTTCTTGATTTTATATTATATGCTTTCTTAATTAGTTATTAATTGAAAGTTCTAATCAAATGAAGCTATAAAATAGGAAACTAGCTCATTCTTTAGCAGTGCCTATTAATTTTAAATTGTGACAAATATTAATTATGAAAATATAAGAAGAATACATTAATTACATTGATTTAAATCAATAATTTCAAACTGTCCAAATATCTTCTTTTCATTATTTTAAGAGTAATATCAAAGATGTTGATTAGACCAAAGACTTAAATAATATTTAGTTTTTAATTTGAATAAAAGTTCTGCATGAAATGATAGTAGAATTCATTAATTTCAGTGTATCAGAATAGAATAATTGTAAAACTATACTTTTTATGAGCATTCCTTCAATACTGTCACTATTACAGGGTCTTTTCCATTTTTACCATAGGCCCCTTTCTTTATTGATGATGAAAACCATCGTCCCAGTTTATATTTCTTTTTTTTACCGCAAGGTTGTCCAGGCCCCTTTGTTGACCCCATTACAAAGCATCAGCGGTCTTTCTCGGCAGGAAAGACCTTTACAAAAAATTACGAGACCTTTGAAGTAATGATAAAGAAATGGGGGAAGCCTATATTTTCACTAGAGAAAGGCGTACGTAATGCTCAATTACGTTTTCTTTATTTCTTTTAGTCATCGATGTCAGTTTTCAATTATAGGAAAAATGTGTTCAAGTACGAATAATCTTCTAGATAGATGTGCAATAGTTAGTCTATCCCAAAGCATAGATAAAATACCATGTAAGGAAATTCAATAAAATAAATGTGATGAATTAAAATATTTGTTTCCAATGTTTACTTTTTAATGTACATCAATATTTAATTTTGTGAGTTGGTTTATTTTTACTTACATTGTAAATTTATGAGCTTATTATACATATATATATCTGCTTTTTCTAACAGTGTAATAGTCATAAGCATATCGTAATTAATATACGAACTAAATAGTACTGTTTGAAAAATAGTAAAATTAGATATGAATTTCTATCGTTTTATGATAATTTTTGCTCAAAAACTTTTATTGATCATGTTTCACTTGTGTAACATTTGCACGTTTAATTATAAACTTAAAAGCTCAAAAAGAAAAAAGATTAATGATTAATATTTTGAAATCAACAGAGTTTCCAATTAAATACTTTATTATAAAAAAATACAATATCTCAACCCTCCCCCCCAACCCCCCCCCCCCCTTGCGTTTGTATTTGATGAGACCTATGCAAAACCAGTCCCAAAAGAATTCATGAAGCGGACGTAAAACTGTTAGATCTCTATTTTTTTTGTAATAAAAATTATTTTAAAAAAATACACGTTATTAGCCTTTTGCACTCCGAAAAATAATTAGATGCAAAATTATTCACCTAATACAAAAATTTGTTTATTGTTATGAAAAATGAATATACATAATTCTTTTAAGTCGAATTTCTTTGAAAAATTAATCTGCATCTCTTAACCATTATGTAGGCGCTTTTAACAATTAAATTTTAAAAATAAATAAATAAAACGTGAAAACGATGCTCAGCCTTGAATGATGAGTCAGAGACACTCTCGGAGTGCAAAGGATTAAAAATGATTTCCAAGACAAACGATATGATAGAGGGAACTTTAATAATTTCCAATCTATCACATTTTAAATTTAACTTAGAATTCTTCTGAAAAAAATCATTTTGAAACCACTATATTTGGTAATCAGTAAACCGTACATTTATATTAAATTTCCATGTTTTAACCCTTTGCATTAGGAAAAGTAACTGGATGCAGAATTCATCTAAGGCAAAGACTTCTTTATTGCTCCGACAAATAAATATATATATTTGTTTTAAATAGAGTTTATCCTTTAATTGATTGGTATTTTCTTACTACTCTAAAGGTTTTTTAACAATGGAAATGAGAAAAAATAAACAAATAAGCAGTCGGCGTCATGGCACAGAGGTAGCGCGTTTTCCTCCTGATCTGGGCTTCTCGGGTTCGATCTGGTTAGGGTATGCTTGTTCTTTTGTGTTCTATCTGTGAGGAGTGTGAATGCCCCCCCCTCCGTAAAAAGGGGCTGTGCAAGCGAATGTGATGAGCGTGTAGCTAAGCCGTACCCTTGCCCTTGTTGATTCTACTTCAAAAACAAGAGACGCTCATTCAGCTTCAAATTGCTGACAGCCGTTAGCGCGCTTGTCGGTAGCAAATTCTCATTATTAACAACAGCAGCAACAAATAAACAAAACATCAGAATTATTCAATCTTTTGAATGGTGAGTTAGTTAATCCTCTAATCCCCGTCACGATACAACCCTTTCTGTAGGAGATATGCCTCGTCACCGTCAGGAAAGATTAGACACTAAGCGACTATTATTCCTACAAGGATGGCAAGAACCAAACACTAGACTAAAAACTTCTCTTTCCCCATTTTTCAATTACCCTTTGTATAAAACCCAAATATTGTAAGTAGGAATTCTTGGTTTGTAAATTTACTGTGATAATATTTGAAGTCAAAAGAGAGTTTACTCTTCAACATTCTGTTAGTGTTAGTGTTAATCCGAGTACAAAGGGTTCTTCTTGTTCAGTTAAAAGCCGACTCCCAATAATGAATATCTTGCTCACTCCTAATTTATATATATATATCATAAAATAACCCTATTAAGCAGTTTAAATTTAATCTAAATTCTTCATTTTAAGAATACTTTGAAGAAAATGGTTACTTTCCATTTTCCTATAACTGAGCCAGTCAAAGATTAAATTGTTATGAAAACATTGTCAAATATCAGCCGAAATCAAAGAATATTAACCCCGAGAACTACGAGAAAAAAAACCATAACCGCAAGAAGTGTTATTAATGGAAGCTCCGAGGGTAAAAGTTGCTCGGAGAGATCTTAAGAAACCGATGACAGACACGAACTCGACTTTACCCCAGATCCGTCCGACACAAAAATTGTTTTATTTGGAGCAAATCTGCCTACGTGAACGAGTGAAATCCTGGCACATATACTCCGCCGGGTTCACCTGAAGTGAATCCGAACTGCGCCGGTGACGCTGAAAGCAAAGAATGTAACCGAGAAGACTCCTCGAACAAAACGGAACTCATTTCACAAATTAAAGAAGACGAAGGAAAAAAATGAATAAACAAGCAAATAAACAAAGCAGCGCTGAAGAAGACCCATGCGGTAACTGCTCCTACGCCCACCATTTTGCAAATCAGTTTGATGTAAGGTCACCAACCCCTTCGCTGGTAACCGAGCTCATCTCTCGCTCCCATTGAAATCACGAGTGTGTCAGTGGAGTAAAAGATGCCGAACAACGCATGTCTGCAAATGGAGAAACCAGAATTATACTTATTTTTTATTAATGACTTGCCCAACAGACTTCAAAACATGAATAAAACAGTCTGTAATTTATTCAGTTTTGAAAATTTTTTTCCTTTCTTTTATTTAGAAAAAAAAGGCTTAGAATTTTTTTTAAAAAAATTTCAAATAACTAAATTAAAGTTCTTATTTTTTATTCATTCATCTTTTTTTTCATTTTATAGTAATTAATTTAACTTCTTTTCGCGAAATAGATGGGTTTTTTTTTTAATTTTATGAAAGATGGTTTGATGAGATAAATTAAATTTCAACTCACAAGTTGTTTACTTGACAAAATTTAATTTAACTTTTCATCATGTCAGAACATGGTGTTATTTAGGAAATGAGAGTCAACAAAAAGACGAAAAATAAGAAAACCGTAGGCAAAAAATTGAAATTTTATTATCTGCACGAGCATCTCAGAAAGTCAGCTTTTAATAGCTCGTTGCCATCACCTTTACAAAAGCTCTGATTAAAATTTTAATGACTACAGCAAATAAAACCTAGAAATAAAATCTAGAAAAGTGTCATTTTGAGCGCGTTATTATATGAAATGAAATAAACAGGTAATGTGATATTTTTTTTAAACAATCAATGCGAGACAAAGTTTTTTGGATCGTTTGCAATACTCGTGACTCATTCACTGAAACGATTAAAATGAATAAAAAAATATAATTTAACTCGCACAAGAGCACGTGGTACTTGGCCGTGCAAGAAATGATATTCTCACATGATACATTGAAATAGGCATAGTAGATTTCATTTTAATCTTCATTTTTAAATATATTCTTCTGTATATTATATATATGCAAATCTCAATAAAAATGTGCTTGATTCACTTGTCTTTCTGTTAAAAAGATTTTGATAACAAGGACAAAGTAATTTATTAATTTTGAATTCCTGAATTATTTATAATAAAAAGGAAACACACAAATTTATAATTATTTGATTTAAATGATTTAATAAATTTAGTAGGGTTATATTTACAGTTCATTTCAAAACAGCATGACGGCTATTTTGGTATCCCTATCAGCACAACATATCGTACGATGATGTATATCCACGATGTTATCCGATACTTTGAATGCTGGACATTATTGTAAATATTTGATAACAACGTTGTTGGTATTGTGGGTTAATCGGGATGGACTTTTTGAACCGCCGTCATATAACCACATTTTCACTTATGCTGTCATTTCCTTTTCAAAATTCTATGCATTTGCCAGCAGGAAGACGAAGATGAGTTTGGTGTTTGGTTCTTACGCTGAACCGGTTTTCGAACTTGGAGGCCTTTGACCCTAAAGACGAAATCTTGCCATCAAAACTCAAATATAGACGTAGTTGAATTAGATCCCCACCCCACCCCCACTGGAAGGCCTCAGGCTAAAATGAGTGATCAGAGCACCGCTACAGCATAGATATGAGCTATAGTTGAATCCTCTAATCACCGTCAAGATACAACCCTTCCTGTAGGAGATATGTTCAGGAAAGATTAAACAGAACGCGACTATTATTCCTACAAGGATGGCAAGAACCAAAAACTATATTAAAAACTTCTCTTTCCCAATTTTTCAATTACCCCCTGTATAAAACCCAAATATTGTAAGTAGGAATTCATGGTTTGTAAATTTACTGTGATAATATTTGAAGTCAAAAGGGGGTTTACTCTTCAACGTTCTAGCTTGTCTAGCTTGTGTTGTTGGAAAGAAAAGGAAAAATATATTTTGGCATCTTTCATATTACACATATACGCAAAAATTTGTTTTGAGACCATGGTGTAAATTTCATATATTTAGTTCATTTTTTCGTGTTTATAGATCCACTCAAAAACAGACAAATAGATTTCATTCGGAAAATGCTATTTAAATTTTACAAAAAATTTAATTTAGAACAATTTTTATACCAAGTTTCATCCTGTTACTGTGTAACATTTTTAAAATTATGATTTTCATAGGCAGATATAATCCCAAAATAGTTTTTTTTTCACGTTGACGCAAATCTATAACGTAAAAGTTCTTCAAAGTCTCGTGGTCAAATTTATTTCGCTAAAAATTAGAGAATCTTTAATGGAGAATGTACTCGTAGAAATGATTTATAATACCATAAAAACAGTTTTTAACTTCTGCAGTCATCTATAATTCATTTTTATAAAGGGAAAAGGATTTTTTTACTGTTCGAAATGTCTGAAATATCCACTGCGTTCCAGTAGATATGCTATTCTTAGGTTTTTATTATAAAAACCGGTCTGATGGGGACAAAAAAAATTAGTTAAATGTTTAGTTTTCAAACTTATTTTGTAAAAAAAAAAGATTTTACAGTAAGGCTGATTTCAAAGAAGGCGTAACTCATGATCAGCAAATGCAGCTTTGGTTACATGACCACAATTTTTTGGTTGGGTAGTTTACAATCAATAAACGTAATTTTGGAAATATTGATTATTTTCCAGATTATTTTGTGCTAGGAGATTTATAATATTGTTAGTTTTCTATTATTATAATATTATTGCTCTGTTTCCCTATATATAGTTATATCGTGGAGATGCAATTTTTGATGTAGCAGCGGGTGACCGAGCTCCGCTCGGAGAAAACAGGTATCGAAGCTAACTCGAATATTTAACTTTTCAATTGTGATTTATCAAAACAATACATGCCATAAGAAAATTTGTGAAACCATTGGTGAAAAGATAACCGGTCAAAGTGCACCATTGTAAACTATTCTAAATAAATTTAGAGTTTGGAAAGGGAACTATTCTATACAAAGGTAAAGTTTGAAAAGTCATAGGAAATAAAATGTAATTGATAGCAAAAAATTATACAATTAAAGAAATGGTACAAAGTAAGAAGTGTAAAGATTGAAGTGTGTTAAAGTTCAATATTTTTGACAAATTTATTTAGAAAAACCAAACATAAAACATTTTCATAAGAAACATAAAGAAAATTTAGTAAAAATATCAAAGTTATCCTTATTTTTTTCTGATGAATGTTAAATGTCGGAAATGTGGGGCGATTTTCGACTTGGCAACCATTCCTCGTATTATAGTATAAGATAAAATTAAAACTTAAGCTCCAAGCATGCGTTACGAGTAAAAGGGAAAAAATTATCTTATTAATATGTTGCCATCAGATTGACAAACACTCAAAATTAAAAAAATAAATTATTATTGCGCATTAAACATATAAAAATGCAATTTTCATCACGTGTCTGCATGAAATGAAAAATATATATATATGAATATTGATATAGATGGCATATTGGCTATAGATGGCAGCACGTTACCACTTGATAATTTAAGTAGCCATTATGGCGAACTAATAAAGTTTGAAAATATCCTATCTGTAACTCCGAACTGCTCAACCGTAGCGCTTCAAAACCGGCGCCAATCGATTCCTCGTGGCCAAAAACCCCAGACCCCCAAGTTTACCGGAGTTTATTAATTCTGGGGCGATTTTCAACTTGGCAACCATTCCTCGTATTATAGTATAAGATTGATTACCAGGAATGATGGTATATCAGAATGCATGAGGTTTCCTCTAGACTCTAAGCACTTCTCCTATAAACATATTTCACCAGGATTATTGAATCGAAATATTCTGATTTGATCAATCTGCCGTGAAAATTGATGTATTAAATAATGCTTATGAATTTGATTTGAAATTTTGAATTGAATGCGTATTTTTTAATAATCGGAAGATCTATGCATTATAGTTTTATACACTTACATTTACACTCATAATATTTATATTCTTTTTGTGAAACGTGCTATAAAAATAGTATAACGAGTAATATGATCTTTCATCTATTTTTGAATATATGCCCCCCCCCTACTTTGTTTCGTAATTTTTCAAAAAAAATTCTTTGATAAAAAAAAAACTTTCAAAGAAAAATCATGCTTACAATCATAACCAAAGAAACATTTCCCAAAGCATTCCTGTAAGGCATAAAGAAAGCTTTAGTTCATAAGTCTCTTTTCTATATCCTGTTTTAAAATTTTACTCTGTATATAAAATTCTATGATAGAACATAAGATTTATGATATTCAGTTAAATAATTTCGGAATAAAAGTAAATATAGTTATTTTCTAACTAACAAATTTGTAGTTTCTCTTCCTGCTTGGAGTAGAACCGATTCTATTTAAAGTAAGAAAAAAAAATGTATTAAATTAATATAAGAATTTTTTATGAAAAATTTTTACCTAATTATCTGAAAAAGATTGAGGATAAATTTACGGGGAGCATTTTTCACTTAGAATGAAACTAAATCGTTAAATAAGTTTCCAGTCTGACGAAATGGTTTTTTAACGAGCGATGAAAAATTGTACAGAAAGCAATTTTCTAACAACTCGGCAATTAACTAAAAATATATGGATGACAGTTGCAATAAATGGGAGAATATGGGTTTTTAGCTATTAAGAGATGTAAGCTATTAAAAAGTCGTAAGCTATTAAGAAATGCTTGTTATTTCGCTTTGCGTCAGCAGCAACAAAATAGTGAGATTTATTGTAACTTTTGTATGCTATAATTTTTTTTCAAACAGTCTATTATTTGGTAGAGTGGATTCTGAAAGCTCGAATTGATTTTATTCGGAAAAAAAAACACTGAGCCACTCTTTATTCAGTTAACATATTTTCTTTCTGATTATTTATTCATTTAATTTCTTATTCATTTTCGGTTTCGTAATATCATTAGTTTACACTATCATCCTTTGCTAATTTTGTGAAAACGCTCTGTTATTTCCACAGTACATAATAATAAATAATTGAAACGTGATGATTCAAAGTATTATCACGTGAAAACGTTGTTTTGATTATTAGGATTTGATGTCTCCGAAATTTACGGCAAAAAACAAAGATTATGTGTCGCCGGAAATGATCGGTTGAAGATTTTTTATCTGCTTTTACCAGTAATGCATTATTATTATTGTGTATGCTTCTTTGAAAGCAGATGCGTTTTTAAAAGGCTGACATGGAACTATGACATCTTAGCCGTTATTCCTCTCAAAATCGATCGAATTCTAAAACTTTGCCGGATAGAAAAATTGAAAATGAAAGCTTAAAAAAATTATAATATACATAGAGGGATAGGGACCGATAGAGAATCATCAGTTTTTTACACTGGTTGATGTAATAAAAATAATGACTTAAAAATAATAATGTTCTCACACAATAACTTGAAATTTACAATCGTAGATTTCATTGTTATTTATCACTAAGTTGAAAGCAATTTCATCGAAGAATCCTTTCCACATAATTAATTGCTAAAATTTAGCAACAAATCTTTTTTTTAATTCCTACCAGAAAATTTTATATTGAAATTGTCAGTAAAACATATAGTTTAAAACTGACTTATCTCCAAAATATGCATTTCCTGTAAAAGTTTTTGAAGAAAAAATACTAAACAAACATCTTAAAGCAAACAAACTGTCTTGATCAAAGTAATCTACAATTGCAAGCTGTCTGCATTTAGTGTAGTAGCAATGCCTGCTTAAATGATAGAGCATCTTAAATTCTCTGTTATCTAAAACTGATGAGTTTTTCAATATTGAATTTGGAATTTAGAGATTTTATCTCAAAAATTATAATAAGTAGTTAAGTAGTGTCTATTGAAAAAATGCAGAGCCTTGCCGATTTAGACAAAAACTATTCTTAGTATACACCAATAAATTAATAGGAATATTATGTATTATTGCCCCACGTGGGATATTCAGAATATAAACTGCTCAGTTACTAAAATAAAAAGAATTAGAAATGTTAATTATCGTCTCAGAACATGATGTTATTTTGAGAATGAGGTTTTTGGCGTCAACAAAAATACGTAGGCTAAAAATAAAAATTTTAATATCTGCATGAGCATCTCAGAAAATTGATTTTTAATAACGTGTTGCCATTCCATTTACAAAAGCTCTGATCAAAAAAATAAGTTAAGGACTACAGCAAATAAAACCTAGAAAAATGTCATTTTGAGCACTCGATTATATGAAATGAAATAAATTGGGGAATGGGATATTTTTTAAAACAATAATTGCGAGGCAAAGTTTTTTTGGATCGTGTGCAATACTAAAACGACTCATTCAGTGAAACAATCAAAATGAATAAAAATATCATTATACTCGCACGTGGTGCTTGGCCGTTCAAGAAATGATGTTCTGAAACGATACATTGAAATATGCATAGCAAATTTTATTTCAACCTTTTTTTAAATGTTTTTATTCTGTTATATTTCACAGTTGAGCCATTGGTACTCTAACAAGTCAGTTTGAAATACCAATTTGCCATCACTTTCAAACATAGCATTTATTCATTTTCTACATGTTGCAGTCGGATGTCATGAATTATGTTTTTCAGGAGTTTCCTTTTTTTAGTCACACGCTCCACATTTTTTAAAAACTATTTCTTTCTTTTTTTGTTTTTTCCTCATAACTTCTGAGATAAAATCTTTGACTTCCAATTCTCGCCTCTAGGAATGCATCAGTCATTTTCATTTGATAGGGCTGAACGGAAATATTACTTCCACAAACACCAGTTTTTTTTTCAGTGGATAATCAGACCCATTTCTGCTCACACGATGTGCATTATGTGAATTAGGTTGCTTTAATTTTTTAAAAAAATTACAAGGGCACATGCATTTACTATTTATAACGATGAAAATATATAATACTCCATAGATGTTTATTTTTTCCCCTTCATATTTTTTTCGTAATATAATTTTAATTGCTAAATTCGAACAATAAGGAATTTCTATTATCTTATTTAATGAATTTTATGTTGAATGGTTAGCATTTTCTTAGCATAAAAATTAATTCAATTTCAATAAGATTATAAAAGTGAGTCTTATCTGAATTTCATCGAATATTTCAAATTTTTAGATCAGTGCTTTTTGAATTTATTTATTTTTGATTAATTTAAAAAATTCATGCGAATTACAAAATTTTTGCCGATAAATGCATTTAATTTCATAATTTTAAACTAGCAATTCTATATTATGTAAATTTATTTAGTGTATCTCGGAAATGGCGTTAACGATTTGGATCAAATTTTATAATTAGATAAAGTTTTGCTTTTTAGGTTTATCTGTAGGGTGTCTCTTCTGAAAAAAACCGGTTTTACACACACACTCAAATCATAATTCAGGTTCATAAAAATTCAAAATCATAATTCTAAATATCGGAATAAGTATATTCAACTTCCGAAGTTATGGACAGTCCGGTGCAGTGGTTAAAATAACTTAACGGATCCTCAGCTCAAGTCGCACTTTTTGCTTCATTTCTTTTACTAATGTACTTATATTTATTATTTTTGCCTTTTAAATTTACCTATATAAATGTCTTTCCAGATTAAAACCCCGAAATTTTACCAAAAAAAATGTCGAATGAAGCTTTGTTTTTAAGATATTTGCAGTTAAATGAAAAGGCATGAAATCATATGAATTGCATTTTAAAGTAGGAATCTAAAAATGATTAAAAACAGATGTGAATGATTGTTATTTTAAAGTATACTCTTAAGTATGATATGGAAAGTTGTAATGCAGTTCTCATAATTATGGCGAAAATTTAAATTTTTTTAAAACGGCAACATCTTTTTTTATTGAAATGTGATCTTTGTAATAGAAAATAATAGCGTTATAAAGACACCTACTGCCCTAAAACTACCAGAGTTGAAAAAAAAAAGAAAGATGAAAACTATTAGTAAGCTTAAAGACAAAAATCAAAATAATTTCTAAAGTTATCAAGCTTACTACGTGTTCACTCATTATTACGTGTGTGAATAATGTGTGAATAAGTGCGCGAGATTGTTTTTAATACATTTAAAGCACTCGCGTTTATATCTTATTTTGTAAACAAATTTTGTGTCTGAAAGGAACGTAGTAAAGAGTCTTATTTATGCTTAAAAACATTTTATATAATTTTCACAATTTAAACTTTTAACAACTGCGATTATCACATAGATTTTCTTTAAAAAAATAGCTTTTCGTGTTTTCATGAGAGGATAAAAAGGGCAATAACTTTTGACGATGGCGGTGAATGTCAGTCTCATTTGCATTATAAAAACCAAAAAAGAATATCTTTTCGGTAATATTACGCAAACTGCAAACAAACTTACATTATTGTGAATATAGCAATGACAAGCGTTTGCGTATTAAATTGCTGGTTGTTATAATTAGATGCATATTGAGATAGCGTGAATATACATTTGTCTTGTGATTGTTACATCATATAAACTGAGATTGAATTTTCTTGCACATAAATACAGGCACATTGTGGATGACTATTATGAACGCGAGTATGAAAGATTACTGTATAAGTTAGCTGACTCTAGTTTCTTTGGTGCGCACAGCAGTGTTGTAGGAAGGAGTTACCCCTACATCTATGACGGGACAGCATAGCAAGAGAATGCTGTTATGCCGAAATAACAGCATTCTCTTGTAACAACAAATAATGTCGATACTGCTTCGTTCAGTGTTGGAGGGGTGGTTGGTTGTAAACAAGAAGAAAAAGTACCCCAATGACGGAACATACATCTTAAGGGATTGGAACAATATCTAGTTTACAGCCTTCTGTTGTTATGGTGATTTAACTACCTTGAATGATTTGACTGTGAAGGTATCATTCTGCTATGGTACATGCACTTTCTATATTACCATACATAAAACACCCACTGCGATTGTATTTTCGCTATTTTTAAAAACAAAATATATCACAGATTTTAATTATTAGTTGCTTATTTCATTTACTTTAAAATTTTAATAGTTTTAGGGAATAAACGAAACTAAAATAAACAATTTTCACTTTCCTCTTTATTAAATTCCACTTAAAAGAATAATTTCCAAAGCGTGTCTCTGAATACATTTCGAACGATCTCTTACGCTCCATTAAATCCTTTTCATCTCGCATCCCTTTGAACACGGCGCCCTCTACATTTGACAGCTGGAGTTGTTCTTTGTTTTGAAATATTGTTATTCTCTTCTTCGCTCCAAACGTAAGACAAACAAAACGGAACCTGAAGGCGTTTCAGGTGCGCAGTAGGACAGGGCATTGACACTTGGGAGAGCGGCGTTGGAGTTGCGAACAATTAAAAAGAGGAAAATAATGTTACGAGATGTGTCGTAAGAAACGTTTTTTCCCTCTCTTGTGGGAACAGAAGTTACACCTCCAATTAGAAATGAATAAACGCGGATCTGGCGAGGCCGGAGATCGGAATTTTCCTCTCACTCATTTCGAGGAGTGAATTTGATTTCATTGAGGAATTTGATGAGAGTTCAAAGAACCACGTAGTTGCCAAGAATGAAAAATCCGGCTTTTTCTCTAAAATGTTTTGCATCCGCGATTCAAAAATGTGTCATTTTGGTTGAAGTTTTATTCATTTCCTGTGGTGTTATTTACCGGTCTTGGCATTGTTAATTGTGGGTTTTTTTGTCATTCTATTTTCCCATTAATGAAGAACTGGCATTGCTAAGAAATAGCTTTTCCGCTTCTTGCAATTTTTTTTACGGAACTCCCAGGGTTTTTTGTCTATGAAATGTATTCATATTGTAATGGAATTATTTTCAAGTGAAGTCTTCCGTGATATATTCTCATTCAAATTTAAACAACAAGCCTGCGTGATTTATGATTTTTGAATACACTTAATGACACATCATTGTAACATATATTATTACATTTTAAATTTATGCAATAAAAGAAAATAAATTTTCGATTAAGAACATACGTTTTGCACATAAAATTATTGTGTATTACTTTGGACGGATAATCTGAATAGGGAAATAAATGCAGTGCAAAAAAAGTTATTAGAAAAGCAAATATAAATATATATGCATTATTGATTAATGAAAATGTGTTACTTAAATTTTTTTTAATAAATATGACAATTTTATGTAATTTGACTTGTAATTCTTTTCCGAAAAACGTTTCTGGATGACTATACAAAAATATTAGAAAACTGATTTGTTTATCACAGGAACACACGATATTATCAACATTTATTGATTAAATGATTATTTTTTGGTTTATTGGTGTAATTGAGTTAGCCTCTTATTAATATAAAATAATATCTAAAAAAATTACATTTCCATTGGTATTATCTACGCATGAGGCTTCCAAAATTTATTTAACCCATTCGCTGCCAATTCCGAATATACTCATTGCCAGCACGAATATACTTGTGATACATTCAATAAATCATAACGAACAACTTTTCAAACTTGCATACTTTTTATGGCCCTAAACATAAATATACAAGTGTAAAAACTTGAAAAAAAAGCTACAAATAAATTGTTTTTTCAAAAATTCTACTTTATTTAACCCATTCGGTGCTAATTCTAAATTGTATGAGGTCATTCTCATTGCCAACCACGAGTATACTCGTGTTTGATTTTTATACATGTAAATGATTATTTATGACAAAATATATGTTTTTATTTTTAAATAATAAAATTTAGATAAACAACAACACTCAAAACAGAAATGGCAATATCTCATACAGTTTCGGATAGGTAGCGAATGGGTTAAATGGTTATTTTCGATTTATTCTATTTAAGAGTGATTTACTTTATTTTTAATATCTTTAGACGATATTTATCTATATTATGAATTTTATTCAGCTCTCTGTTCATAAAATTTCTCTCAATTTTTTTAATTCTTTATATATTGTAATGTAAGGGACATGATTTTTTCGGAACTCCAAAATATTTAAAGAAAAATTACTTTTACTTGATTGAAAAAAAAAATTCTTTTTCTAGTTTTGTCTCGTTTAATCAATTGCACTATTTTGCAACTAATTTTAGGAATTTCTTTATCAAAACAAAAGTATAGGAAATAATTACGTTCAACTTAAGAAATACACACTTTTCTGCAAGAAAAATTCGATTTAAAAATGGTTATTACATCATTTATTATTTTTGCCAATAATAATTTTGAACGATAAAAAAAATCTATTCTTAGATTTATTTTTTAAAGAATTTACGAGCTTCTTTAATATTTTTTTAAGACGTGTCTCATTTATTGAACAAGATACCCATCCGTCATTTCTCCAAGTAAATTTCATCAATTTGCTAAAAATAGCACACTTTAATGCACCGTGATCGGCAACATTTACTCATTTTGACAAATAGCTTCTCATATTAAGTTCCGGCTCGGCTCTTTCAAATTTCAAATCCAAGGAAGCTAATTCTGCAAAACTCGGGTCCCACTTCCTTTTTTTTTTCACCTCTGCCTTTCTGATTAGCACCAGAACACAAATCACAGATCAAAACCTATTTCACTTGAGATCAGCTTCCAGCATACTAATCAGACCACCCCTCACTCTCATTCCAGAACCCTCCCCCCTTCTAATTACAGGTTAAGTACACAACTCCCTTAATCTTTCACCCCTGACAGAGTGGTAACTTGAACCCACTGTCCAACCTCAATTCTCAGAGGGTCGCCAACCCCGTATAGCTTTCGCCGAATTAAAACACTACACCACTCTCTTCAAGAACGGGAGATATGTGTGCCTATCTCAAATATTTAGACCGCTACTTACACTTGGTGGACTTTTTTTCTTCTTCTTTTCATTATAGAGCCTTATCTTGTGCATTTTCTTTTTATTTTTTTTATTGGAACAGCATCCTACTTCCACCTTTCGCATCAAGATCCGTCAGCGTTGGTTTGAGGAAAAAGTCAGCGTTTTCCTCCACTATCCGTCCTCTTGTTGAAGGATGGGCGGTTTGACCCGGATGCCAAGTGGAGGAAAAATAGGGGGGTCCTTACCCGTCTTCACTTGCCATCAGGGAAGTTCCTGTGGGTATTATCGATGGTTTCGACGCGGGGTTGTGACGCGGCACCGAAATTCGGTAGGTGGACATGTCTACAGGTGGCCTGATGACAGAAATGAAAGATCACCGAAAGAGAATGGCTGCTAATATCAAGGGCTGCGAAAATGAAGGTTTTTATTCTCAGTAGGTCGGGCCTGGGCCTGGGAAAGATACTGTTAGTTACGCATATCCTTAATATTTCACATGGAATCGGAACTCGGTTAACACTTAAGCAGGCAATATATACGTCCGCACAATATTTCGCAAAAGCTTCTTTCTTCTGTACCATTTTTTTTCCAGAGACCTCATTCTTTGATATGTAATTAAAAATGAGTTGCAACATTTTGCAACAATCGTTATGTAACCTTGAGTAAGAATAGAAAAACATTCGGTTAAAAAAAAATTCCTTTCGGCAAGTTGGAGGTAAAAGATAGATTTCTTCACGTCTAAGTTACTATCTGACAACACAAGCTGTTGATGTTCAAAACTGCTAAATTTAAGGCGCGAAATTTACTTTTCATCTCCTAATCTCTAAGAAATCGCATTTATGGAAGAACTTAAAACGCAAAAGTTGTTCGTATTAACGAGACTCTAATTTGATTAGTAGTATTTATTTTTCTATCTTCACAATTAAGAAAATTATAAAGAAATGAAAATTTCAACTGCTCAACTTTTCCATCCCTTTTTTTTTTACTCACCTATAACTATATTCACCTATAGTAGGCTCACCTACTAATTTGTCCGAGATTTTTACATTTCTAATATATAATCAAATTTTGAGGGAAGGGTGATTTGGGGTTATATACCAATATCGGTAAAGAATTGACAAATTTTCTCGAATATTTATCGAGAGAACCTTTGCAATAGGTAGTTTTCCTTTATTATTTGATCACTAGAAAGGCATTGGTGTGAATTTACTCAGATTGTCATGCTTTGTTGGCTTTAAAGTTATTTAAACTGGCATCCTGACACAGAGGTCGCGCGTCTTCCCCTTGATCTGGGCACCCCGAGTTTGAGTCTCGGTTATTTCATGGTTGCTCTGTGTTCTATCTGTGAGGGATGTGAATGTGCCCCCCCCCCCTGTAAAAAGGGGATATGCAAGTGAATGTGATGAATGGGTAACTAAAGTCGTACTCTTGGCTCTAGTTTACATTACTTCAAACAAGATACTCTTATTTCGGCTTAAATCCGCTGGTGCCTCAGTGGGCTTGTCCATGACAAGTGCCATTAGTAACAACAACAAGGCTGTTTAATCTCATTAAATATTAATTTATAACGTTTCTTGTATAAAATGATAAGTTTTACAATCATGATAGACACTAATTAGAGTTTTTACTATTTATTCGAGATCATGAATACTTTTCCCCCCAGCATTCCCTATTATTTCCTCATATAGTAACTAAAAAAGTGTGTTCCTAAGTCAGTATTATGAAGAATTTTTAATCGCTTTGCCATCGGCTATATTTCGGTTCAAGCTTCTTTATAAATTCGGAAGTAACTTGATAATTAAATGATTGCAAAAAATAATTATCACGTAGAATGATCTGTAATATAACAATAATCTCAATGCATTATTTATCATTCAAAGATAATTTGTAATTGCCTTTTTAATTTATAATTTTTCCTCCTACACTATTTTAAAGGAATTTATGTGAAATGCCTTATATGCAACCGAAAATTTGATAATTATGGGTAATGTCGAGATATTTTATAAGAAGTAAATTCAGCTTTCCATCCTATGTTATCGTATTTTAAACGCTTTTAAGGTATATCTAACTTTGTCATTTCCTAGATGGTAATATATAGTCTATATTAAATAATGCAACTTCACGAAATTAGCAAATTTAGAGGTTAAAAATAGCCAACAATGGTAATAATTTTTTTTACATAATTACTACTTTAAAATAAGTCACTGAAATATTTAGATAGTTAAATAAGAACACCTCTGAAATAATAAAGATTAAGGTAGTTAAAAAATTTCGTATAATTTGAGGAAAGTTTAAGATTCTATTTTAGCTGTGGGAACTTTTAGAAATATACACATTTACATAAATTAAAGATTTGGTCCACATTTTTTTTCTCTATAAGACCATTGTGCAAATCCTCTCTTTATAGTAATAAAGTTAGCTAAAACTTCCTTATACCACTCCTTTAACTGACTTTAATACTATCAAAAACTGATTTCAATCTAAGGCCAACCTTTATTTCTTAAAATAAAATCTAAGTACATTTTTAAAGAGAACCTCTGTTCTTCGTGAGCTGTGTTAATCATTTACATATAAATTGAGGAAAACATATTTGAATGCGTTTCATGAAATAACTGCCATGTTTGTAATACCATTATAGTAAACAACCTTTTTAAATGCTAAAGAGTACTTAAAAGCTATGTTAATAACCTTACAAGTTGAAATCTTAGTTCTATAAAGAAAAATATAAATTCCTTTTTCTTAACAAATGTTATTACTGCAGTTTCTAAAATTAGAGTTAACATTCAGGATTTTACCGAATAAAGATGTCAGTAAACATATTAGAATTATATTAGATATTTTTAAATTCATCATAAATTCGTATTGAAGTAAAAAAAATAATCAAAATTTATTTAAAAGAAATGAATTTATATTTCTAAAGGTAGAGTTAAAACTGTAAAAAAAACCATTTATATTATACAGTTTTGAAGAAAAGTTCAATTGAATTTAAAAATTGTAATAAATTAAAACTATTATTTGTTAATTATATATTTGGTTAGTGCTTAAATTTCTGTTAAAGACTTCTTTTTAGAGATTTAAAATAGTTTTAATTATTTTTTTATAAATTAGGATAAATAAAAATTCTTTAATGTTAATGGAACCAATTAAATTCACGTAAGCACCTATCTTAATTAATTTTGCTGATTCAAATGGTAATTAATCTGATTGAAAACTATGCTCCTCTTTTAAAATAACCATTTGCAAGATATTTTTAAATGAAGAAACAAATAATAATAATAATGAAATACTGTTTTTTTGTAATTGTAATTTGTTGCCTTGCTTTTTCCGAACAACTTAATAATCACTTTGATATCAGTAAAATACAGATTAACTAATAGATCATAAAATAATCCAAGTTAATAAAAAAATTCCAACAAATCTTTTTTTTTTTTTTTTTCTTTTTCTTTTTACTTGCTGATTACTCAATGGTAGTCTATCCTAGAGCAGGATTTTAGTTGATTTTGGTACACATAGATGACGCCACCACCGTTCTGGTTGGAATTTCTCCCAGCAACAGATTATGAGCTGAAATTTGTCCTATTTTTAATTAATACCAACAATATTTAACAATTTATGTATTCTAACAGAGAATGGCAGAGCAATATTTACTTTCGCTTTCGATAACAACATTTTTTTAATCCTTCCAATTAATAATAAATGCATACCGTATTTATTTCAATCAAAAGCACAACAGAACTGTTTTCTATGTATGAGAAAATAAATCTTATATAGTATAATCTTTCAGACACTTAGTTTATCGAAAGCTATACAAATAGAATTTAATTTCAACTAATGACATTTTTCAAACAATATAGCAAGCTTAATCTAGATATTTTAAGTTTATGAGGAGCACAAATTTCCCGCCGTATTAAGTCAGAAATGTTAGCAAATTTTCAGAATTTTAGAAGTTTTTCTATATGTTATAAGCATATTAACAATACATTTGGTATTGTTAGCCGTATATTATTAATAACTCTTAATAATAATATATTTTGTGCTGTCCATTTGAATGCGTCAATAAAATTTCTTTATGAAAATTAGAAATATTTTAATGCATTTCAAAATATTTGATTTTGTTTCAAATTTTTATATTTAATATTTTTTTATTATTTAAAGACAGCAAATTTTATAAGTTGCTTTTATAATTGCTTTTAAGTTATAGCTATAAATAATCCTCTCTTATAATACGTTTTTCCTAAGCATTCATAAATGTTTTTATTTTCAGAATCACTGATAATTCATTATTTATAAAAGTTATTTTTATAAATAATGCAATGCGAAAAAGCAATTCATTTTTTTAATAATAGGAAAAGAGTATAATTAACAATCATTATTTATATTAAAGCGATATTATTTAAAATAAAATAATAAGCAATTTATTTTTAAGTAAATGCAAGAATCCGCTAATCTAAACTGCAACAAATAAATGGAATTTAAGAATTTAATTCTCAAGTGCATAATCATAGATTTATCTCAGGAGAGAGAAATAATCAAATATGGTTTATTAATTTCATTTTGGAGATAGTTAGAGGCTTTTCATAGACATAATGACCTAAATACAATAAAGATTATTTAGAAGTATAATGAGATTACTTAGGTTGCTAGTTCGATTGCGCAGTTAACGAAAAGTTAAAATTATTATGATGATGATGTTAAGACCACAGCTTTACAATGAAGTTGCATTCTTTTTTTAAAGAGAATATTTTATTTAGAAAATATGATTTTATTAGCTTTATATATAATATAATATTATGAAATTATATTTTGTTTGCTGGCTTTCTGGCTCAGAGGTAGCGCGTCTTCCTCGTGTTCTGGGAGTCCTGGGTTCGAGTCCCGGTTCGGGCATGGTTGTTCTTTTGTGTGCAATCAGTGAGATGTGTGACTGTACCCCCCTGTAAAAAGGGGTTGTGCAAGCGAAAGTGTAGTGAGTGTGTAGCTAAGTCGTCCTCTTGGCCCTAGTTGGTGCTACTTCGAAAACAAGAGACGCTCATCAGGCTTAAATCTACTGATGCTTTCATCAGCGGGGCTTAAGTAACAACAACAACAACATATTTTGTTTAAATTCGATAAGTTTAACATGATTTAATAATTTAAAAAAATATATTCTTTCTGATTAGATTTCATTATTTTCATTTAGAACATTCTAAACATTTTAATAACTATTGTCTATTATTATATTTATCTAAAAAGCTTTTTTGATTATAAAATCGAAATCATTTCATCCCAAAAATTTTCATAAGGCAATGAATATAAACTGGTTCTGAAAAAAAGTATATAAATAGCTCTTTAAAAATCATCGAAACACAAAGAGTGATAATTTTTTTCTCAAATGCATATACTCCACTA
This sequence comes from Argiope argentata, assembly GCA_026289955.1. Classification (NCBI taxonomy): domain Eukaryota; kingdom Metazoa; phylum Arthropoda; class Arachnida; order Araneae; family Araneidae; genus Argiope; species Argiope argentata. Next base: position 2,355,201 of record JAOUZG010044158.1, on the reverse strand, counting down.
CTTCTAAATTTGAAGTATTTCTTGTGAAGGATACATCTATTTCTGCTTTATCAAAACAAATCTCAAAAGAGTTCGAAAAATAACGATGTGTTTTAATGTATTATGGAAAATTTGTTTTTAAAAACCATCGCAATGAACTGGAAAAGGAGAAAGAAATTACCCGCTGCATCTTATTCAATGCAAAAGCGAAAACATCTTTTTCGCTCAATAAACTACACACTTTATAATTAACTTTTTGAGAAAACTTTCTTTTTGTTATTAATGAGACTTCTCATAAAATAATTTATTTCTATATTTAAATATAAGATTGTTTCCAAAGCATACTTTATTTTTACATTTTTAATATAAATATTGATTCGACAATGAATAAAATCGCATCTTCGTAAATTACTCTTCTCGCTTTCTTATCATAATACTCTTGATAAATGTTTTAAAAGATATTGTATTTCAAGTCATATTTCAATATGAAGAAAAATGAATTAATTTTTTTAAATTAAAATATCTTATTAAACTGTTTTATTTTAGTAAATACCAAATAATAAAAATATTTTATTACATTTCGATTAATTTTAGTTTTTTTAATAGTCTATGTAATAATTTATTTAATCGAAAACAACGTAAAATAATCTGAAGGTTCTTTTTTAATTCATGATGTTGAAATACGCAAGGAAATGGGTCATTTTACAGAAAACCTATAGATTTTTCTTTCCAATTAATATTTTGTTCAAAACACTAAGTGTATTCATTTTTTTCTTTCTGTTTTGAATCTTGTATTGGAAATTAAATTTTAAAAAAGACTATTTTTCATTGGTACTGTTTGTAAAGCTATATTGCGTCACTTAAGTAATTACTCTATTGATTTTGAAAAAAAGTTATATAAAACATATAAAGTTTATTGAACTTAGCATTAAATCACTGATTTTAAGCAAAAGATTTAAAAATAAGCCCGATTTTAAATCGGTGTTGTTCAAGATTGTATTATTCACAGATTGGATATTTTTGTGAAAAGAGGAGATTTTGAAATGTAAAATTCAATGTGTGTGTGTGTGTGTTTAAAAGGTAATGCAAGCTTTAAAAAATGATTATATGTTGTAAATTTTATATCCAAATTTATATCATGCTTATTCCATGGAAAGTGTTTGTAGATTCTTGAACTATAATAAAATATTTTTGAATACCAGCAAAACGATATCGAAAATAATGAAAAAGAATGTGTGAAAACAAGTAATGATGTAATATTTCTTTAAAAAAAGGATACCCAATTCGCACCTCAAGTTTTGTTTATGATTCGTTTTCCTGACCTTCTTTTTCACTCAGTGAAACAGATAATACGTGGTCCACCCTGAATTCAAACGCGGTTTTTCAGATATATTTTTGCATATTAGTGATGGATTCGCCTTTATCGACCTTTTTTTTTTCTATAAATATGTGTCACGGAGACAAATCAAACCCAACCTGAATTGAGAACTGTATAATTTTAGAAATAACTTTGGAAATATTTATTTTTTGTGTTTCAGGCGTTTAAGCTCCAGCCCAAATGGATTTTAAAGCATTCGACCAAAAAATATTAATGTTCTGAATTCTTTTCTTGTTTTTCACTTTATTTTTTATTAGAAGATATCTGGCAAACTGAACTGAACTGAATTGATAAAACTTGCTTAATGGATTTTCTACTCTCATTATCATGTGATGCCGTTTTGGTGTCTCCAAAATTCATGGGCAAAAAATAAAGATTATGCTTTTCCCTTAACTTTCTTTCCTTTTTCTTTAAGATGTATTTTTATCTGCTTTTACCAATATAGCATTATTATTATGTATGCTTCTTTGAGAACAGATGCATTTTTAAGAGGTTTATTCTTTTTTTACTCGTTTTGCGTTTTCAAACTGGTTTAAAATGCTTAGACTTAAATTAATTAAATGAAATAATGACTTAAAAAATAATAATGTTCTTATATGATGACTTGAAATTTGCGATTGTAGAATTAATTTTACATTTGTATTCTATTTAATATTTTATTTTCTCTGTTCAAATTTCGAAATAATCCGTTGTATAATAACATATTTATATTTTTACTCTTTTTTTTACTGACTACTCTTATATTTTTTCTGGTAAAACGGAATTGAATTTTCGAAATAAAGACAACTGAATAAATTGAAATGTAAAAAATTATTCACTCAAAAAATAAGTAATATCGGATCATTATAAAAACATAAAAATTACAAAACGAATTAATCTATAGAAACAATTTCTGTTTCATTTGAACTTTGCTATAGAGATACTAATATTTTAGCAAAATTGATATCTATATAGATCTCCGCGAAAACTAATTTGACATTAAAGAAGGGAAATAATAGAATCTTGAATTTTTTTTATTCGAATTGAGTCTCAAAATGTTTTACATTCTTTTTAAATGAAATATTTTTGTTATTTAGTATTTGAGTATCTAAAAAGATTTTTAAAAAACGCTCCTATAGAGTGTGGTATGAAGTCTGGTGGTACAGTGGTAGCGCTTTAAACTCCCAATGCACAGGTCCGAGGTTCGATCCTCGGTCTGGGCAAGACCAACTCGGGCTTTCATCCGTTCAGTGGGTCAATCGAGCAAGCTTGCGAACTAAACACTGGGGGTTCTGCGTTAAACTTAGTTCCAACGATCTGCGAATCTACAGGTGGGTCACGCGTTCCCCCTTTTCCCCCAACTTGCGGTTTCTTGGGGTTCTTTGATGCCAGGATACTTTACCGACAATTTGAGGGAAAACTTCGGACACGTTCACATATATCAAACTACCTCAAGAAACCGCATGAGGAATAAAAATGGGAAACGCATGGCCAGCCTGAAGATTCGTAGGTCGTTGGGGCTAGGCATCAGGCTTACCACCTAACCGCGACATATACCTTACATCCCAGGGCTCTTGGTCATGAAAACCGATACGGGCACTGCAGACCTTGACCCACAGTGGTTGCCTCGCCACTGAATTTAGTTTAGAGTACGATACATTATTTCATTAAACCTAGTAATCTAGCTGAAGCTGTTTTAGATTTCTGAAAATGATCCCATATGTAATTTTTAAAAAAACAATAACTAAATCCAATAATGTACTGAATTTAGAATTTCTAACTAAATAATCAGAAGTAAAAATCATCTCTCTCTTCTGGCCGTAACGATTTGCAACAATGGGCCAGGTGACAAATTCGTTATTCGGTTTTATAGAACAACAAATAGGAAACTGGATTGAAACGAGGACTTTATATATTTTTAGACACTGGCATTATCGTTCTGAGACAACAATTGTCACATTTGTGTGGAAATTTAATAATTAGAATTCTCGTATGAATTTATTTGCATCTTATAAATCCTCAGTTAAAATCATAATCTTCTTTAAATATTTTTTTAAGTAAGGAAATGTTCTTCCCCGATTTTCAAGCACCTCATGCAATACGGCAAATTCTTCTTATAGATATCTTTATCCCTGTAATGAATCATAGACGTGTCGGAATGACGTAAGCAACTGGCACAATTTTGAAGTGTAATGAAGACAAAAAAAATTTGCAGTAAAGTGTGAAAAAAACTGAGTATACTTTTTTCTATTGATTGAGTCCGAAATTGGATGATGTTTACATTCGACCGCAAAGTGCATGTCAAATTTGCTTTTCTCTAAGTTCATTGTGTTTTTCTAGATACCGCATTCATGTAAAAGGGTACAAACAAAGGATCACGTACAAAGTGATCGGTAAGATCCTTTGAAATGGTTTTAAATTTTAAAAAGTGCCTCGTATAGACGGACAAATAACTTGTACCTATAGTTAAGTGGCTATGCGGCATTTATTGACACTGGTTGCAGAGCCCTTAACGGCAAAATAAAGAAGCTGCAAAAATAAGAAGGTCGATCAAAACCTCCAATGATAAAAATGTACTCTATATTATAATAAAAACACATAAAAACGTATTATGGAATCATACATATATAGAATAATAAATACAAAGTTAGAGCTTCATGAAATTATCTGAAAAATTAGCAAATATATTTTCGATTAAAATTACGAAATTTCCGTGGAAAAAATGTTTGCCAAAAAATTGAAAATTGCGGCCTTCAATATTTCCCTCCTTTTCTCATGTCATAATACCGATTATCGTATGATTATCGACGAAGCTTTTACTCGCTTTTTACCTGCTAAAACCACACTTACTTCTCTGCTATATAAAAAGTAATATTGAATTTAAAAGTTTTAAAGGAGTTTAAACAATTACCCTGTATATAATGCAATAGAGGCCAATCCACATTTAAAAAATATTTTCAAAATATGATAAAAGTACATAATTTGTAATATAAAATCTTATGTTAATTTTCATTCATATATTTCTTGACGTTTTTATTTTTTTAGTTATTCTCTTTAAATGCAGACGAATATTTTGAGATTCGTCAAAATTTGGACAAAATTGCTACGTTTTAGTTGAAAGACCATCTAATTCCATCTATTTTTTACTGTTATATTCACAGTTGGCGGCCACAATCCTAAAAATCGGTTTTAAAACTCAAAGAGGTCTAAAATGCGGGTATCAGTCAAAATTTGAGAGCATCCTTTTGATGGCTAAAAGGTGATGTCTTTCTACAAGAACATCCTAGAAAGAAAAGGAAATGATTTGTTCTTCAATAAATCCATGTACTTTATTCTGCTATTTGCAGTTTTATAGTTCATAATTTCTGTTTTAAAAAGTATAACGTAATTTACTTTAGCTTCGACGATTTCATTAAAAGCTACATTTTTTATACCAAAATCTATACTGGAGAGATTTTTCATATTATTCATGCTCTAATTCTTGCGTCACTGAACTTTAATATTTTATATAATATCGGTGAATTATCTAAATTTAAAATCTTTCTTTTTTAATCATTATTCTTTTAGAATTATTATTATTAAAGAAAATTATTTATTAAGATATCATTGCACTAGTTATGTCATTAATTTATTACTTTTCAAAAATATCGTTGAATGTAAAAAACTTTTTCAATGAACTTAAACTCTAATATTCGTAATAGATTTAAATGAATAATATAAAGTTGGTATCTTCTGCTAGATAGATTATATTTGCAATGAAATAATTTGATATATGAAAATATCTCGTGTTCTATCAAAATAACTTTAACTTATTTTTGAAATTAAATATTTTATCATTGAGCAAACAATGAAGCATTTCGTGTAAGACAAAGATAATACCAAAAAATGCTTGTAATATATTTTTGACAAAACATTTAGCAATTATAAATTAATCGAAATGAAAAAAAAATGAACCATAATTTCAAATTACGTTATTAAAAGAAACAAAATTTAAATTTAAATATCTTCAAACAACAGGGATTTCAACAGCAATTTCCTCAAAGTGATCTACTAGTGTTTGCTATAAAATAAATCATAAACAATTAAACAGTTTTTTTTTGTAACATTGTTTGTATTTGAGCCTGTTTAAAAACTTTTGTAGAAATTGAAAAATTCAATCACACAATTAAAAGCAAATATTAATAACTGCTATTTAGAATTAAACAATCAACATCAAATTGTTTCAAAAGTTAACATGAAAAGCTTCGAAATTATATTATTTAATATTTATTTTATTATTTATATCAAAATGAAACAATTGTCATCTAAAAACTGCTCAAAATACAAAATAAAGGGATAATAAGACATTTAATGAGTTGTTAGTTTGTCATTCATAAAGATGATCCTTTTTCTAATACATTTTTCTTTATTTTTTAGTTACATACTTTGTCGAAATATAATTGATTAAATTTTAATTTGAATAAATAATTTTGTCTTCAAGAGTTGGTTCCTTATTTTTTTTTTAAAATTACTTCACTAACTAGAGTAAGTGAAATAAATTTTATTTCACAAATTTTGGAAAACATAATTGCAAAAGTTGACTACTTAAGCAAAAATTGAATGAAGGAAATCAGGCAAGAACAGTATGGTGTGGCTAAGTATTGACTGCTGCTGAAAATGTACTCTCTTTCCTACGATACCAAAGCAGAAATGATTCCTGTCAGGAATATTTTTCTCTTAGAAATAATTCTCTAATTTAAATGATTAATGTTAGAACTTGCAAAATGACCATATTTTTTTCACAGTATTATACAGGGTGTCCAAAAAGTTCCCGTACTGATGATTTGTGAATTTATTTTACAAAAACAATATGTTTAAAAAGAATTATTTTTATTTCAATGATAAAAAGCACTTTTAACCTAACTAAGGAAAAAATACTGAACTTACATTTATAATAAATGTTCAAAATGTCCACCCCTTTCTTGGAGACAAAGCTGAACTCGTTTGCGCATGTTTTTGGAAACGCGTTTTGACATGCTAGGAGTGATTTCTTGTATCCTTTGGGTAATTGCGATTTTCAAATCATCTATTGTTCGTGGATCACCTTCATAAACTTTGTCCTTTAAACATCACCACAGAAAAAAGTCCGGGATGGTCAGATCAGGGGATCGAGGTGGCCAAAGATTTTTTGAGATAAGTCGATCGCCAAAAAAAAGCTTCAAGCATGTCCATGGTTTCATTACTCGTATGGCAAAATTTAATATACTTGAAAAAAAATCGTGGAAAATGATTTTTTTAATTTGGAGTACGGGAACTTTTTGGACACCCGGTATTTTATTATGTCAAGCAATGTAATAGCGACTAATCGTTTTAGAAATGAGTCTTAAAAATAATTTACAAGAGTATGCAATTCTTAAAAAAAAAATTGGAAATAACGATTTTATTTCTAAATAGCACAGAATTTAAAAATGCTTTTTAGAAAATGTTCGCCTTGTCTTTTTTCCGATGAGTGATTTGTAGTAAAAGAAAACGAATATATATATTCGAAGATATGAGTTTCTGAAGGAGCAGAGTACCAGAGAAACCATCTATTATCCAACAATAAAAAACGAAGATAGGCAAATAAGAAGGGCAATGCCACTTTGGGAAAAAACACTTTAATTTAATACAAAATTGAATGAATCTTGCAATAACCCGATTTGTTACCTGTATAACCGAAAGATTCCTATTACTAAGCTCAATAGGAAGGATCCCTCATTTTCAGCCATTTTATTGTAAGCGAATTTTGATGCCTTCCGCAGCTGGTATTAGCTCAAACTCTTATTTATTAGTGTGTCTCTTATTATATGTGTCCCTTAGAAATCTTAATATAGAAAAATAACCAAATAAATTTGAAAACGAAATTAAAATTTTTAAAAAAAATTTCAAGAGGCGATTCAACTTTGTCTCTCAAATGCACAAGCCGCTACTACAATATTGTTGAATATTTGAAAAATTTTTGTACTCTATGTATGTTGTTGTTTCTTATGGCACTTGCCATGGAGCTCGCTGAGGTGTTCAGCAATTTAAACCTAATCAGCGTCTCTTGTTTTTGAAGTAGAACCTCCTAGGACCAAGAGTACGACTTTTGCTACTCGCCCATCACATTCACTTGCAAAGCCCCTTTTTACAGGGGAGCACATTCATAAATCTTACAAATAGAAGAACAACCATGCCTAAACCGGGACTCGAACCCGGAACGCCGAGATCATGGGGGACTCGCTACACCTATGCCAGGACACTGGCGTACACAACGTATGAATGAATTGATTGAGTTAAATTCATTCGTTCTATTTGTGTATGACTCAAACGATGCTTTATGGTGAATTTGAGATTTTGATGTATCATTTGTGTTCATCATATTCATTTCGTAAAATCTAGATTAATCTCTCTATTATTTTTCCCTTTCTCAATTGATATGAATTTATAATTCAGAAATGCATTAAAAGGAATTATAATTAACTTTTCATATCAAAATCTTCCTCATTCCGAAATATTTAATCTCGGATAGGAAACTTCATGGTATCTGTCCTAATAACATGCTGTATACTTTCTAATAACCTATTGGGTTTCCTTATCCCGGGAGTATAGCAATTCAACATATACTTTCTAATAACGTATTGGGTTTCCTTTTCCCGGGAATATGACAATTCAGCGTATACTTTCTAATAACGCATTGTGTTCCTTTTCGCGGGAGTATAGCAATTCAACGTGTTATAGATTCAACAAACAATTGGAAGTCCCGGGCAAAAATAAGGAATCATGCTGTTTCTACAGACGCCCATAATTGCAAATTTTTTGCACAGACTGGCCTTTCGATTATGTCCCATAAATGTTCAGAGGATTCCTGTCGAACGATCTAAGTGACCAAATCATTCGCAGGGATTGTACAGAATGTTCTTCAAACTAATGAACAGTTTTCCCAGTGACATGGCGAATAGTCATCTGTAAAAATACCATCCTTGTTAGATTACATGAAGTTCCCTGACTACAAGTGGTTTCCAAAAAGCTGAATTCCAAAAGCTTCCAAAAAGCTGAATACAACCATTTTCAACCAATGATCAGTTTAGTTAGACCAAAGGACTCAACCCCTTCAATGCAAAAGCAGTCCACACCCTTATGGAGCCACCACCAGCTTGAACAGTGCCTTATTGATAACGTGGGTCCGTGGCTATATGATCGAGAGTGTAGCTTTAAAATATGTTTTTAATATGGTTTTACGAGACTAAGTGAATCTAAGTGACTATTGAGAAAATATGTATTATCACAACAAGAAACAATGGTCTCTCTAAACTTTTCTCGCATACCCTTTAATCTTATCTTCCTTTGTCGCATAAAATTGTGGAACTTGGATAATGTCGCGAATATTATTGCGTAAAACACTGAAGTCCAATAACTTTTGGCATGAATTTTGGATTTTTCCTGAATCTATCTTCAGGATGTGCATTTCAGGTGTATTTTTTCTCGAGCGAGTGAAGTTGAAATTTCTCATGAAACTGTACCGAAAGTAAAGAAAAGAAAATATACCGAGTTTTATTTAATTTAGTTATTATGTTCATAAGTCACTGCATTTACATGCACGCGAAAATACGAACAAACATATACTCAGTAACAAAAAAAAAAAAAATCAACGCACCAAGAAGTAATCATCCGATTGCTTTGAAATTTCGTATGCATGAGTGTTTTGACCAGATATGCAAATGGTTAAATTTTAGTGTCCAATGAATGAATGAATGAATAGTTTGATCTCCAGCGCATCGGAACTGCGCATCCTGCAGATGTATATAAGGGGCAGTTCTTCAAAGCTTGTTAACACTTTCGGTTTGAATGCAATTCGGATTGCTTTTCAACAATTTAAAAAAGGCCTCGCCGCAGGGCTCGTGCTCATTACGAGCAACTGTCAGAGTTTGACAGAGGTCGTATCATCGGATTGAAAGAGGCCGGTTGGACAAATCGGAGAATCGCTCGTCACTTGAGTCGAAGCGATGCGCGATTCGAATGCTGGCAAGAATTGGTGGGAAATAGCAGAGTTCAGCGTCAAGATGGTAGCGGTCGACCTAGGGCCACAACAGATCGTGGTGACAGAGTGATTTAACGAACAGCTGTCACAGCACCTTCGTCATCTCTATTAATTACCGGACATTCAACTCAAACACCAGTGTTCGCCATGACCATTCATAGCCAGTTGAGGCAGCGAAAACTAAGCTCGCGCCGACCATTAAGCCACCTGCCCCTCACGCCTGCGCACTGCCGAGACAGACTAGAGTGGCGCATGGCCCGATCAGGTTGGAATGATGCCGACTGGGGAGGTATAGTCTTTAGCGACGAATCCCGCTTCCAACTTCGTCCTGACGATTATCGAAGACGTTTTTGGACACAAGCAGGGAAGAAGGGGGGGTCTGCTTTCACTATTTCACACCACACCGGCCCTCAACAAGGCATTATGGTGTGGGGTGCCATTTCCTTTGATAGCTGGACCCCTTGGGTCATCATTAGAGGTACAGTTACTGCACAGCGATACGTCGACGACATCTTAAAACCTGTTTTGCTACCGTTCCTTTTGCAGTACCCTCGGCTGGTTTTTCAGCCGGACAATGCCACACCACATACGGAGCGTGTTGCTTTGAACTGCCTGCAAGCTTGTCAAACACTTCCTTCACCTTCCAGATCTTTCTCCCATTAAGCATGTTTGGGATATGATTGGAAGACGATTGCATCTTCCACGGAATGTTGATGACCTCGTTCGAAAATTGGAGCGAATTTGGTAGGAAATACCGCAGGAAACCATCCGAAAGCTTTATCGGTTTATACCACGCCGTGTGGCAGCTTGTATCCAGGCTAGAGGCGGGTCATCACTTTATTGAACTTGTTACTGTAACTCTGAAATAAATTATTCAATTGTTCTGAGATTTTAATCATTTACTATTTTGTACATTGTCTTCCTATCCACCAATTTTCGTCTCAATAAGACAACTCCTTCTTGGTGCGTCGATTTTTTTATAGAGTGTATATCAACTCTTTGACACATTTGGTTCAAATTTTGATTCAATCTACATTTGGATGCTAAATTTGTGAAACAAATTTTATTCAATTGGGTTTTCACGTTTCGAAGTTATCGAATTTAATTGCGCAAGAACAGTTAGAAAAATTTCTGCTAAGTGACTTTCGTTCAAAATTTATAGAAATATACAAATTTCATATAAAGTTCATACATCAAATTTCATTCATCTATTTATAACATTTCTGAGCTATCGTATTTACAGACTGACATAATTCCAAAAACATGTTTTCGAACTCAAGGTGATCAAAAACGTGGAAATTAGCTCAAATCTCGAGGTCAATTTTTTTTGAAAATTACAATACAAGAAAATAGTAAGAATATTTTTCTGTTATATAGTTACTTTTACATTCGTTAGAACCTTTGAATTCTTCCTGAAATAGATTGGTCTGCAGTCTAGTTTAATTTTAGATTTCTACTTTAATTTAGATTTTTTAAAATGTTTAATTTTTAAAATAAAAATTCATCAAGCTTCGAATACGTAATGAATCCATGATAATGGGGACAATAAACATATATGTATCTTTATAATCTGTAATAATGCTACTTATTTGCATTTAATTGTAACTTTATTTCCCGAAAGATATTTTCCATTCCTCGATATCTATAAACCACATCCTGCAACCCAACATCTAAAACAATATTCTTAGTATTAGAAAAAATCCAACCATACCAAACATTAAACCATCTTAAAAAAATAGTAATAAAAACGCTCCAAAGAGTATCAAGTTTTTCAATACGGAAATCAGAATAATCTATAAATCAAATCCCAATAACACCAGATAATCCCACCCCATCGAATACATCATCGAAGCAATTCCACAATAGAATTGTCTTTTCCTGTTCACGACCGCTCCACATTTCCTGCTGCTTTTTAATTTCATATCGGCGTCTTCCATCGAAATGAATTCCTAAGAAAGTGGCCGAGGGATTCCTTTTCTTTCTCGTCCGGTCCTCTCTTGTCCGGCCCGACCAGGGGCGATGCTTATCCGTCTCGGATGGATCGAGGTCAGTGGCACAAGAGGGTGAGTGGCCGGGGTCAACCCGTGGGTCCTTGTTGACCTTGAATCCCGGTTTTCTATTTACCTGACGAAACCACCTGCATGCGGTTGCGCTGTGTTTTCCTTTCAACAAACCACAGGGCAGGCGAGGTGGAGGAAGTTTATGGTGGGATCGGAATCCAGTAACGGATTTTTTGATATTTGGGTCTCGGGACGTTCGAGTGAAACTTTCGTTTAACGACCGCCTTTGCAATGCAGATGGGGGTTGATGAAAATAAGATGGCCGTTGGCAAACGTAAAGTTGATGCCTTGAGTTATTCTCCTATTGAGTTACGGCCTTGCATTTAAGTCAAAACAGATGTCGAATTTCTGCATAAGAAAATATCGCGATCCATACGCTTTAAGACAATAAGAGAGATTTTGCAACGCATCTTTGGTGTTCTGTTAAGTGATCCGGTCAAAAAAAAAAGTAAAATAAATTCGTGTTTTTTTATTTTTTTAAAATTATTCCTGAAACATGAAAAATAAGCTGTATAT